>JANJGK010001345.1:0-37500 GCA_039081455.1 Macrobrachium rosenbergii
TTGTCACTAAACACTGAATGTGACCTATACTGACCCCAATTGGACCCAGAATCTAGTAAATTCCACAATATCTGGGTATTTATGACCATTCACTAGGACTAAACCAATTTTACCCTTCAATGATACCCAATTGGGGTCATTAATTGGTCAAACCCCATAAATACCTTGGTGCATATCCAAGTATGACCCACATAACCCAATGTGACTTGTTTGACCCAGAATCTGTGAAATTCCTTGACAGTTTGATGGCCCCTAACTTCCTTCACACTGCAAAAAAAACCCTGTTTTTGGGTAATAAATTGGTCAATGAATGCCCAAAATATGACCCAACGTAACCCAATGTGACCCAATATGACACAATGGGATCTAAATTGACACAATGTGAAACCAATTTATCGCTGAATCTATCATTTTCCTCGAATTTTGGGCAGTTTTGACAATTTATTGGCCCCTAACTCACTTCATACTGCAATAAAACCCTATTTTGGGTCATAAATTGGTAAATGAATGCCCAAAAACTTGCCCAACATAACCCACTGTGACCCAATATGACACAATGCGACACCAATTTGATCAAGAATGTATCATTTTCCTCGAATTTTGGGGAGTTTTGACAATTTCATGGGCCCCCTATTCACTTCACGCATCAATAAAACCCTATTTTGGGTTATAAATTGGTCAATGAATGCCCAAAATGTGACCCAATGTGGTCCAACATGATCCCAACATGACCCAGAATCTAAAACAATTTAAATATAATGAATAAACTTACAATTAATTCCATAAAAAATGTCACTATTTTCACTCTAGCTATAAACACTGTCTTGTCCCAGACTGCTGGAAAATCATTGCCCAATTCTCCCTGGACCAGTCAAGAGACAGGATTACAAACTCGTTTCTGATTGGCTGAGGACTTGAGCTTTTCAATAAGGGTATTTAAAAGCCATCCTCCTTGGCTGGACTATGTAAAGACGAGTTCTGATTGGTTGCTGAGACAAGGTCAGTCTTGTCAGAGTTTTCAGTGGAGAGTTGTTTGTTTGGGTAACAATTGTTAATCTTAAATATTATATATAAAATGAACTACCTGCTTTTTTGTTAATACATTAATGTATTATGGAAGGAAATTTATTAATACATTCATTTATCAAAGAATAACGATTTTAATGAGAAAAAACAACAAAAACAAGAAAATATTAAAAGATTTTTGGTGAAAATTGGAAAATCTAGGTAACAATTGTTACTAAATATTACATATAAAATAAACTACTCGTTTTCACGCTAATAAATTAATGTATTATGGAAAAAATTTATTAATACATTAATTTATCATAGACAACACCACAAAACAAATGACAAAACAAAAAAAAACGGAAAATATTAAAATTAATTCATCCCAAACAAGTGAACAACATGACTGCCTGTAGCCAACTAAGACATTTATTGTAATTATGATATTTAGGTGATTTTCTATATATTTAACAAATCACTTATTATATAGCCCATAAAACACACAGATACACATGTGTATGTGTGTATGAGTGTGTATATGCCAGTGTATTGTGTATAGACATACACATATACACATTTAAAACATATATAGGCCTACAAACACTATTTCAAATGTACACACAAGCTAATATACCTATGTATACACATACTCATGTGTGTATACATACATCTGTATGTATATACACATGTATGTGCCAATATACACACCTACACATTAATACAACATAATCCTACAAACATTAACAAACACACATAAATCTGTATTTATACAAATTAAACTGTGCACATACATGGATACAATCACAGAATACATACATGAATACACATATACATACACATATACCTATATACACATATATACAAATATATACACAAATGGCTTGGATATCCAATTAACATTTTCTTTGGAGACATAATTACATTTTCTATGTAATAATTCAATGTATGATTATTCTATTGCTATTACAATTGCTGTTTGAGAGAGAGAGAGAGAGAGAGAGAGAGAGAGAGAGAGAGAGAGAGAGAGAGAGAGAGAGAGAGAGAGAGAGAGACAGAGACACTATTGCCAGAGAAAGAGAGAAATCACTACTTAGAGAGAGAGAGAAATTACTACTTAGAGAGAGAGAGAAACCATTGTTTTGAGAGGGAGAGAGAAAATTGCTTTGAGAGAGAGAGAGAAATTACTACTTTTAGAGAGAGCGAGAGAGAAATTAATACTTAGAGAGAGAGATAACCATTGCTTTGAGAGAGAGAGAGAGAGAGGGAGAGAGAGAGAGAGAGAGAGAGAGAGAGAGAGAGAGAGAGAGAGAGAGAGAGAGAGAGAGACTAATTACCCACCAACTCTAAATTTCCACCTCTTACCTGTAGGATTCAACCTAATAACTGTAATCCTCCCTTTGATTTTGTTGAAGGGCTCAACCTCTTGAATCCTTCTTTGATTTTGTTGAAGGATTTAACCTCTTAAATCCTTCTTTGATTTTGTTGAAGGATTCAACCTCTTAAATCCTGTTTCTTTGATTTTGTTGAAGGATTTAAATCTCATTAATCTCCTTTTCATTTATTTCTATCTTGTTCCTTCACGCATATAGCATGCTCACATTAATCACATTTTCCTCAGGATTTATTGCGTCCAATATACCTAGATTTATGATGGTAAATCCTGTGTATCCTAAGCGAAGTTTCTGGGGTCACTTCAGTCTACTATAGGCCTACGTGACCAATCTCTTCTTTTAGTATATAATTACGAAATTCGCCTCGACAAGAACCCACGAACATCATATCCGTATTGTACCCAGACAATTGCAATAACCTCTAAGTTAATGGAGAATTGCATAATTATAATGCATATGTTGTGTTTCAGTCGTCTGTGATCATTGCTCGATCCAATTAAAATGAACCACGTTTCTATTTATGATCACAGTCCGTAACTCTACACAGCTCGCACAGCTGCCGCAAAGGTCGGAAAGGTCAAGCGATGTCGCCAGCTAGCTCCAACGAAGACTGGACTTACTTTCAGTCACGGTGGCTGGAATATGTTGATTGGTTGATTATGCAATTGAGGTCTCGCAGACCAAGCGCCACCACCAAACTGATGGATGTGACAAGGTGGGCTCCAAGAACCTGATCTATTAAGTGTGACAATGAAAATGCACACTGCTTACAACCATGGAATCAAGATTCTTGGAGCTACCATGCTTGGCCTGTCTGGAAAAAGCTTTTCTTGGGTCACTGAGCAAGTGTTGCTCTTGGAATCATCGCAGAAAGCTTTCCCATAGTGATGACCGACAAGGCTTTGTTCCCAAGACAGTGCCAACCTTGTAGAAAAGATTCCGGCAAACTCTTGTGGTCCAGTTTTCTCGGCTAACATTCACTTAACGATTTTCGCCTTCTCCTCAGCGTTGCAGTTATGGGGGAATGTGACTGACCACAGCTCCTTGACTCCACCCTCGTCAGTTTCAAAACCTGAGGTCGTACCACCCAAACTCATTATTCAACCACCAGACTTGACCTACCAGGCCAGGACCATCAACAAACCATGTGAGGTGCAGACCAAAATTCCACCTTTGTTCTTTTAGACGGTCTCATCCAGGGACACTACAAAACCCATTGGCATTCTGATCATACGATGCGATCTAAAACCTGGACTGTTTCAGCTGACCGAGGTCATTGCTTGATGACAAAATCAGGGATAGATTAAAAAAAGTCACAGTTTAACAAAGTTTTAATTCTTATACTCACTTCGTTTTTAATACACCTCATACCTTCTTTGGTTCTGAAAAGACATGAAAGAAGAGGATTTTAAAAGAACACTGATTCATTTGTGTTTTTTCGTGAGCTACTATTTTGTAAGCAAAACCTTACCTAAAATGGAAAACTGCTGTATCAGCAAAATTGTCGAAACCGAGATATGCCACCTGTTGGCCTCGTGAAGCACTAATACACAAGTTACTGCAGCTTCAGAATGATTCTGCAATGCTTTTGCATGAGCATTCAGGGGGTCCCATTTGCAGTATCTGCAAAATCAGTGGTAAGGCAACGGAGTATCTACCATTTTTCTCAGTTCTGTATTTTTTCAGATATTGCAGTCTTCCATTTCAGGGCAGTGATCTTACCTGTTTTTTTTTAATGTTTCAAAAAGTACTGTGAATTCAGTGAATTACAGTTTTGCTGTAATATCAAATATATTACAGCAGTAATGAAGCTGACCACCACATAGGGCTTTTGTCTTCCTCAAATCTCTGCTCGTCCACAGCTAAGTAGGCTGTGAGTCGTCAAAGCCTTCTTTGAGGCCACAGGTCAGCTGAACAAAAATGTAAAACTGTAATTCAGTAATACTACTACTACTACTAATAATAATAATAATATTGCTAAGAAATTCACAGTCTCATGAAAAACAGTTTGTGTAATAGAAATCCACAATTATATCGTAAACTATATTACTATGCAAAATACAAAAGCAAAGAATTTCGAAAACCTGAACAGTGTTTTTCATAAGTGTTTTTTAACACAAACACTGATTCGGAACACCTGAGTAATATAGTTTACTATATAATTGTACATTTGTATTAAGCAAAATAAAAATAATAATAATATTTACAATACTCTTCTGACCACAATTACAACATATGTAAACACATACCACCCTGGAATATTTCATAAACACACAAAATTGAAATTACATCTAAAACAAATCTCCAGTTCCCTGTTGATTCAGGTAAAGAATAAACCTCATAGCTAAATTATTATTATTATTAATATAAAATATTACTCAAAAGATGAATCCTATTCATATGGAAAAATCCCACCAAAGGGGCCACTGACTTGAAATTCCAGAAGCTTCCAAAGATTATTGTGTTGTTCATTTGGAAGAAGTAAGAAGTAAAAGGAAATGCAGAAATGGCAGCTCCCACTTATTAAAAAAGGAAAAATATATTCATAAATAGATAAAAATGTATTCAAATGCCAGGAGAATAGTTTTAGGGAAGTAATGCATTGCATCTTGACTCGAACTCATCAAGTTCCGATTGAACGACATCCTCTAGAGGGAGGCTTCTGCAGGTTAGTGACTACCCTGTGGCAAAGTTGTATGGGATAGGAGTTCTATCTTCTCTACTACTAAATAGTTTTACTACTTTTACTGATCTCCAAATAAGATGTGAAGACTAGATCAAAATAAAGTTTTAAAAAGTTAAAATGATGATTTTGGTGTCATAGTAAAGCTTAATACTTCTACTTTATAAATGTAGCTTCACAAAAGGAATATAACAAGTCCCATACTTTAAAATAACAAGGCAAAGTTGGCTTTCAATCTTCTATTGATGACTCATACTGGTATGTCATTGAGGTCAATTTTCAGCCAACTTTGCACATCTTTTTCATTTATGGTATATAAGTTTTATTCTTTTATGAACATGGCAAAATAATGTACAAGTATTCAGCTTTATAATGACACCAAATTCAGCCTCTTACTGTGAAAAGTCACTGTGCACAGCGTGATCCCAGAAAAGCAGCGTACTGGCTATAAGCAGTACTCTCCTTGTATGAGGCTTACTTTACTCACAATCTACTCACAACGACGTAACCCGGGGACTGCTTGTACTGCAACAATAGCTAATACAAATCGAGAAAATAATGAAAATTACGAATCAGATGACCCAAACTTTGTGACAGAAGTCAAGCAAACCAGGAGAATTCTGTTACAGGAAATAATCCTCCCAAAAGACCTCGAACGGCAGCAGAGAGGCAGCACATTCAGAGGCAGAATCATCCACTTCTTACACTTCGTGCTGACGAGTGCAGGCGAAGATGTACAACACAATTGACAGAAATGAGAGGCAAAATCCACAAAGAGAATTGGAACATCACTTACGACACACAACCGGGAAATCTCATTCCTTTCTCAATAAATCAGGGAATGAAATACAGGTCTGCCGGACATTCTTCGTAGGAACTCTTGGATACAGCGGCAATAGCCGTTGTCGACGTGGTGAAAAATTCTGAAGATTCTGTTGGAAGGACGAACAAAGCACAGCCTGACGTGAGGGGTCGATGCATCCCCGAAAATAGGAAAGATCATTCGATAATAATGGAAAGACGTTCGTCAGGCCTATAATGAAGATAATTCAAAGTTCTCTTGCTTCCAATGATTACAGGACTGAAAAGCCGCATCTCTGTGCCTCAGCTGATTGTATTCAACGAAACAATTGCCACCGTGAGGGAAAAAGACATTAAAGAAGGAAAAGATTGTAAAGTATATAAGATAAACATTATGCTATGGTACGGGATGAATCAACTTATTAAAAAGCAAAGAGATGCACAGGATTTTCTTTTCTGAAAACCAAATTAATATATAGTATTAACCTCAAATATCTGACACCAGGCCACAGATTCATGGCTGCGGACGGCACCCACGGCCATATTGAAAAGACCTGAAATGACTGGAGGTGCTGAGCATCAATGGCAGGGAATATTTCTTTAATAATCCACCAACAAACAATCACAAATCAACTGTAGATGTCATGTTTGAGAAGGGAGTCATTAGATTTCAGCACAAGGCCTCTTTCAAAGAGCTTCAATATAAGTTTCGTAATTTTGCGAAAAAAGACAGTTAAAATACCACGTGATCTCCTAATGACTCCCCTGGAAAATTGTCCCAGGGGAATATCTTCTATAAAGAAAAACATAATTGACAAGCTAGTTTGCAAAATGCCCCCAAACCGAAGAGAATTCTGGGTCCACATGCCACATAATGAATCGAGCAAAGATCTGCTATTGAATTATGTTGACCCAAAATCCATATGGATTTTTTTGATAAGTGAATGAATTTTTTTCAATAAACAATTGCATTAAATGGATGTATTTTTTCCTATCCTGAAAACAATACTTTTCCCTTCTAAATTCCATACTTTTTTTGTTAATATACATTCTGCCGAATATTTTTATAAAATTATTAAAGCAAAGGATTACAAGACATCGTGTCCACATTTTAGCAGAAGTTAGTGTTATATTATCATTAATTTTGCAATTTTATACAAGATTTGTGGAAATCTAGTGGCTTAAATCAAGAGTCGAGATGTCAGTCTGCAGATATGCAAAATTACACAGCACTGACACAAATACGAATAAAGTAATGGATGTTTAAAAATTTAAATTCGATTTTCTCAAAATGGGGATTTTGGAGATGATGCGTTCTGCCTTTTCGCTGTTGTACAACAATGATAAGCAGGATTGCATACATGTTATATATGTACGCAAACACTGGCATAAAATCTAGAACCATATGCTGTACATACTAGTAAAATGATGACATACTAGTAAAATGCAGTGTTAAAATATGAACATAAAAAATGAATAATGTATTAGATAGAACCAACAAAAAGTAAATATATATTAAACTTTTATATTTAAAATATATACTTAGCATACAAAATAAATATGACTCAAATCTTTATTAAATATATACTGACATCATATTTCATTAAAACGACCAGATTCTTGCAGAGAACCCAGAAGGTTATCTGCCTCAACGTCACCATTTAAAACTTCTAAAATAGTCTTCCCAGTTAGTAAGTACTTTGCCCTAAGGTGATGGGATTTAGGACAGCGCACCAGCATGTGTTCGACAGATAGCTGACCACCACAGTGAGCACAAACTGGGGCACTGGTTCCCTCAAAAATATAGCTATGGGTGAAGCGGGTAAGTCCAACATGAAACCTTTTCCTTCTGAACAAAATACAGAGCTGTGATAAGCATGTAATGCAAAATAATTTCCTTCCACAACAAACACATCTTAAATCGTGGAATCGCCTTAATCGAACACTTTCTGAGTGTATGGGCACAGCACATTGAAACACATGAACACAGTTGCTATAACATCTACAGATACATAATTGTAATAACCATAATGGCCTCTTCGCTTCTCTAATTCTTCACACCTTCTGGATGTCCCTGACGGTGCAAGGCCTTACGTCCAAATGCAAGAATATCAAGTACAGTAATTCTGATGTCCATGGTAGGATTTCAATCGACGTCCAGAGTACAAGAACAAGGTCACATTGCCAACCTGACCTTTGGTACCATGACCTCGTTCTGATATTCTGGACGCAGTTTTGCATTCTGCTACGGACATCACAATTACTTCACTCTTGCATTTGGATCTATATAAATGACTACAATACAGATGTGATACCAAAGGCTTATGGGTAGGACAAATTGCCCAAAATTGACCAAATTTCACAATTTTGAGGCATTTTTGACAATTCGATGGCCCCAAAATTTAATAAAACTCATTATAGAGGCATTAATTCAACAAAAAAACTAAAAAATGTGAACCAACTTGACCTAACCTGACCCAGAATCCACCAATTTTCATGAATTTGGGGCATTTTTTGTCAATTTAATCTCCCATAAAATAGCACAACCTTCAATTTTGCCCAATTTTAGTCACAGTGGTCACAAAATGTGACCACTATGACCAAAAGTCTATTATTGTGAGATGAGAATCCTAACTAAGTGGTCTGGTTAAACTCTCTTTTATAATTCTATACAAATGCCTGGCCCGGAGAGAATACACTTTAAAATACCAAACATTCATTTTGAATGACTCTCTCTTTTCTAACATTCTACAATATTCCAATACTATTAATTGATGATTACAAAGTAAGATTTTCATCAGCTATATAATTATGCACTGCAAATAAAATAACTAAAGTTTCAACTTATCACAAGGCTTATAAAGATATGCCAACTGGGCACTGAATTGTGAACTCAGTTCTTTCAATTATAACAATATAACAAGTGAACATCAATCACTGACTTGCAAAAGCAACTTTCCACACTCTAAAGTATTCATATACAAATTGGGAATACAGAACAGCACAAAAACACCATAATAATTATAAAAAACGTACAGTACACAGCACTTACAAAAACACTTGAAAAAACCAAATTACAAGGGCAATTGTACATAATACTTTATATTAGTTTCACAGACAATTTCAAACTTGAAAGTCCTGCAAGAACACCATCTCAGAGTTATACAAAAAGACCATTTCAGAGTTTAACAGGCAAATGAACAAGAGATTTTTCTATTCTAGATGGAATCTCGATGCTGGTACTCCACCAAGTGAGGTTACAGTGCACTGGGGAACATAGACACACGAGAAGTAGAGGAAACAGTGACATAATTAGACCACTAGAAAGTCTTCGCAGCTTTACCTCAGCAGTACAATAACGTCGTACCAATCACCATCGGCACAATGCTTAATATCTGGAACAAAGACATTGTGTAAATATACAGAGCACTCAAGATAAAATCACAAACAAAAACAGACTTAAAACTGAGGAATTTAAAGATGGAGTCTGACAAGTTTTTAGAGAAGGCTCTCTCAACTTTTCAAGAGACTACACCATAAAAACAACAAATAATTCAAACTTGGCCATCATCTTCCAAGGTCACACAAGGGGAAAACGATACATTCAACTAACAGGCAAGGATAACTCTATTTAGCAGTCTACTTAACAAAGGTACAGAAGTTTCAGATCACTGAGTCATGATTCTAGACAATGACAGGGCTTGGTCAAAGGACTTGGTCAAAGATTTGTTGATAAACCAGAGGTCACAATTAGAACAAGGTCATGATAAAGAATTTGAAGCAAGGAAAAATAATTGAGGGCCAAAGAGACACGCCACAGAATAGACTCCAGTCTACAGAAGTACCCAAACTGTATGCAGAAAGCTGAAAATGTAGACATTCAAAATACAATAAACTGATTGCTGATTGGTCACTCAGACCCCATTATTCATAAACTGCATAAATTTTCAATGAAAGTTTCAAGTCTGGGCAACCACAGGTACTTTTACGGAGCTAAAAATGACCCTCCGTTCTGCCGTGCGATTTCCCACAAGTCTGTGCTTCTCCCAGCAATCTCTATTTGCCTTTTTGTTACACTTATTGCTTTCAGTTATTCCTCTTTCTGCCTTTATGTGATAATGTTTGACTGCAAGGTACAGGAAGGCTAATGCAATGTTAGTTAGTTATAAATGATTTGTTTAACCAGACCTCTGAACCATTTTAGGGTTCTTCTCGGGCTGGAAGGATAATGAAATGGTAGTATACAGTAATGCTGAAGCATTTTCAAGGGGCATTCACTGCTCCAGTAATCCTGGAATACTGAAATACTGAACAAGCCCACCAAAGGGGCCACTGACTTGAAACTTGAGCTTACAAAGAGTATGGCGCTCATTAGGAAGTACGAGAAGATAAAGGCAAATACAGAATGAAGAGATCTCACTTATTAAACATAAAAAATAAATTAATAAACCAATAAAAATGTATTAAATTGCAAGAATAGCACTAGGGTAGTAACGCATTGCATCTTCGCTTGGACTTCTGAAGTTCAATTGCACGACACCCTCGGGGAACCTGTTCCACAGTCCAACGGTGTGAGGAATAAACGACCTCTGGAACTGACACAATTTTAATTTGAGGCCCTTTTGTTTGTATCTCTGGATGTTTGTAAGTAGGGTGGTGTCTGTACACAAGTACAAACGCTGACCAGAAACTATTTGCGTATTGTTACATGAACCCAGAAAAGGACTGGGGCAATGTTACCAAAGACACAGATAACAAACCAGAAAGATAATACACATGAGTTCAAAAGACCATGTTAGTGCAAAGTGCAGTTGCTTGCAAGATGAAAATGAGTTATGAAAATGAGCCAAAAATCTTAGTTCTTGTTGGGTTACCACACTGAAATCTCATTCAAATGATAAATTATATGGTTTTGTAAACCTTTATATTTCCTTGGACTAAAACTACTGTTTTTATAACATAAAACAAGTTTTTCATATAAAACCAATCAATCATATTAGGCCTATTAATTATTATGTTTATGATTAACTACATTAAAACTACTGTCTTTATAATGTAAACAAGTTTTTCATATAAAATTTATCAATCACATTATGCCTATCATTGTGTCTATCAGACTGAGATAACAGGCTTAATACGCCCAATGGTTGAAAAACCCGCCATCATTTCTTGAAGGAAGGCTGAAGTCATGAGACTTTTTTGAGAAAGACTTCCACATTTCTTGAAGCTGCCAATCAAATGGAATGGAATGGAATATAAAATTTAGGCCAAAGGCCAAGGATTGGGGCATACAAGGTCACTCAGTGCTTAAAGGAAAACCGAGAGTGAAGAGGTTTGAAAGGTGTGACAAGAGGAACACCTTCTGCAGGAGAGAGTTCAAAGCCACCAGGCTTCTTCTTCTTCAGCAGGCAGGACCAAGATGCCCCTCAAGCCTGAAGATACTTTAATGAGGTTCTGCAGTTCCTGTGATGTCTCTGAAGAGTAATTACTGTGGGAAAATATTTGGTCGAGAAGATGGCGACTGAGGGCACAGACCTGTTGCAGTTTATTTCAGAGAAAGTGCCCATCAGTTTGGAAAAAGCAATTTTGAATACTTGGAATACTGCAAATAAAACAGCAGAAGTTGACAAAGCAACCAGTCATCTTGCAAAATGCAAGACTGGCAAAGACCTCTTTGATGGAGGTCCTCTGAATGTGTCGATATTGCAACCAGCCATCTTGCAAAATGCAAGGCTGGTGAAGACCTTAAGATCCTGGTAGGTAGACCAACAGAGGAAGGACATTTAGCAAACAGAAAGAGTACGGCTGTATTCCTACAGTCCCTGGAGAGGATTCCTTGTTGGAATGGAATGGAATATATGAAATCTGGGCCAAAGGCCAAGTGCTGAGACCTACGATGAGGTCATTCAAGGAAGAAAGGGAAACTGAGGAGAATAAAAAGGGTTGAGAAGCGTAACAGGAAGAGGAAAATCATTCGCATTTGAAGCACTATGAAACTCTTGTCAGGAGAAGGTTGAGGAAAGTAAGATGGAAGAGAGAGAGAATACGAGTGGAGGTACGGTCAAAGGAATGAATAAATAGATAAAAATATATTAAAGTACCAGGAGAATAGCATTAGGGTAGTAATGCATTGCATCTTCGCTTGAACTTTTGAGGTTCTAATTGCAGGACGTCCTCTCAGGGAGACTGTGCCACAGTCCAACAGTGCGAGGAATAAAGGACCTCTGGAACTTTGGAGAAGTTCTACAGCGAGGTACATTTACTGCATATTGGTGCTTCTGCTGTCCTGAACAGAAAATGTACCTTGTGCAAATGGCATGAGCCTTCAGAACAGAACAAGTCAGGCTTACCACAGTGCCTTCATAAAAGTTATGGCTTCATAGGTCATGATAAACTGGAGATGCATCTGAAATAAAAGTGGCAAAGGTGAAAGAATGAAAAGAGATGTCGAGGACGGGTTATAATTATGTGGAGACTGAAAGGAAATGTTGGAGCTTCGACAGCCTTGGGGGCAACGGCTGATAACGTTGACGAATGGCCTCCCTTGATGCAACGACTCTTTCTATAAGTAGTAAATATGTGTGACTGAAGACAAGAATATATTGGCGATAGAAAGACGATCGGAGATAATTTTGGGTGTCAAAAAAATAGGACCAGGCTATTTAAAAGGGTAAGGACGCCACATGACCCTGGGAGCAGCCATCCGCTCTGTCTAATGACAAAAGAAGTGGATGCGATAAGAGAGGAAAGGAAGTAAATAGGAAAAGAAATGGACGAAAGAGGGAGAATGGAAAGGTACGAAAACAATGGAAGAAGGATGAGAAAAGAGGTTTGGTTTATGGGTAGAGGTCACAACAGGAAAAGAAGAAGGAAGACGGACTTTTAATGACGAACATATCAAGATATGAACAAGCAACTACTGTACCCCGTCCATTACAGATTGCTTACCGAAGAGGCAGAGGACAGTAGTTGATTGGTGGTTCCTTGTGCTCGAAACTTTGCCAAATCTAGGGTCATGTTCAGTCTCCATTGTGGTACTGAAAGTCGAAGTAGGGTATGGGGATGGGAGGAGATCTGAAAAATATAAAAATCAATAGAGGATAATAATAATAATATAATATAATAATAATAATAATAATAATAACAGAACTACTGATTTCCTCTGGACCAACACTGACCAAATTTATGAGACGTGAACACAAGCCAACCTGACTTACTTTGTGAACGTAGAAAACAACAGAGCGACGTATGAGAGTACCCTGAAGACTCACATCACAAAGTCCCAGGGGCAACTAATGGGGAACCGCAGTAGGGTGACGTGCCTCCTCCAGGGGAAACGAAATGGGCTGAGACACCTGTCCCGCTGCCCCCTCGGCCATTCCGTTCGCTTAACCTGAAAGCAATGGACAAAGCATCAGCATATCACACATGAAAAAACTTCAGAAGCATTTTGAAGCATGCTATTGAAACACCTCATTTAGTTCTGAAAGGAAAACTAAGAGGAATAAAAAGGTATGAAAGGTGTAACAGGAGGTGAATCTTTTGCAGTTCCACTATGAAGCAATTGTTAGAAGACAGGGGCTGAAGCAATGCTGCAAAGAACCTTATTAAGTGATGTCTACAGTGCACCGCGTGAGGTACAGTGACGGCACTACCCACCTACGGAGCCATCCTGTTGGGAACAATTAAAACCAGGGCATTATTGGCTACGTATTCATTTACGACAGAAGGAAAAAAAGGAAACGTTCAAATTTACGAGATCAAAAGAAATGAAAACGTAATAATGTTAAAATTTAGAAGTCCTTGAACAAATTTACCAAGCAAATGCAGAAATAAATGCTGTGATTTTACAGCACTTCCTTTGTACAAAATACTGTACTGTAACTTACAAGGGTCACAAAGCGGTACCCTATTTTTAAAGACCAAGTCGGCTGGCCAGGGCCGTTTCACATACAGATACAGGAAATAGTTGACGTGCTTATGGCAATACTGACGGCACTGTATACAGTTTTCAAACTGCTAATCATACTAGCCAGGGGTGCAGTTAGGACAAAGCTGTTGCCATATGCACGTCAAAGCAGCTGTGCGTTTCGTATATTGCCCTGCCGTGACATTAAAGTCGAGGGTATGACCTCACAGCCGAGATCTGTCTCTTAATACTCCTGCCGAGCGTATATTAAATATACAGCTCTAAGGTGTATATGACTCTTAAGAGGTGTGTGTTCAATATACACTTGAGAGTAGTGTTATGAGACAGATCTAGGCAGTGAGGCTACACCCTCGGGTTTAATGTTACGGCCGGGTAATGCGCAAAACTTACATCTACTTTGAGGTGCGTATTGCAACTGCCGTAAGTATGATGAGCAGCCTCGAAACCGTGTATTCACCTAAACTAACCTATGGCACCGGGCCATGAATCAGGCAGGGTGGGGCTCTGGCCCCTCCCCCTCAACCAGTCTATAAAGAATTTAGTTATTGTCACCCTTTTTTTACGTACAGGCAGTCCCCCATTTACGAAGGGGGTTCCATTCCTACGCCGCGTCGTAAGCCAAAACTCATCGTAAGCCAAAAAATCATCGAGAATCCTGAGAAAACCTTACTTTTAATGCTTTGGGTGCATTGAAAATGATGCTTTGGGTGCATTGAAAATGATGCTTTGGGTGCATTGAAAATGATGCTTTGGGTGCATTGAAAATGATGTAAACTGCATTTTTCTTGTTTTTCATCAAGAACCTCAAGACTGTGGTTATTCTGCCATTTTGTAGCCAAATTTCTTCCTTCGGTTCGGCGTCGTAACCCTGGAACATGTGTCATAAGCCAGGAAATAACTTCTGATGAATATATTTGAAAAGCGTCATAACCTCGGAATGTCGTAACCTCGGAACATGGTAACCTCGAAACGTCGAAACCTCGGAACACCGGAACGCCGAAACCTCGGAACGGCGAAACCTCAGAACGTCGAAACCTCGGAAAGCCGAAACCTAGGAACGTCGAAACCTCGGAACGCCGCAACCTCAGAACACCGAAACCTCGGAACGCCGCAACCTCAGAACACCGAAACCTCGGAACGCCGCAACCTCAGAACACCGAAACCTCGGAACGCCGCAACCTCAGAACACCGAAACCTCGGAACGCCGCAACCTCAGAACACCGAAACCTCGGAACGCCGCAACCTCAGAACACCGAAACCTCGGAACGCCGCAACCTCAGAACACCGAAACCTCGGAACGCCGCAACCTCAGAACACCGAAACCTCGGAACGCCGCAACCTCAGAACACCGAAACCTCGGAACGCCGCAACCTCAGAACACCGAAACCTCGGAACGCCGCAACCTCAGAACACCGAAACCTCGGAACGCCGCAACCTCAGAACACCGAAACCTCGGAACGCCGCAACCTCAGAACACCGAAACCTCGGAACGCCGCAAACCTCGGAATGTCGCAACCGGACCCGTCATAACCCTGGGACTGCCAGTACTCTGGGTTAGGCTACAAAGCCCCTGGTCTGCAGCCAATACTTTCAATGGCCTTCAGGTCGATTCTATGCCTGCGGCTAAAATGGGGTATTATGCAGCTGAGAGGTTACGACCGAGTAATGGCATAGCGTCCAAGGTCAGGTCAGGTCAAGGTCAAGGTCAGGTCAGGTCGTAAAAATTCTGAAACGCCTTCTACAGTAATTTTACAGCCAAGCTCCTCTCAGTCAGGTCAGGGCAGAGCCGCAGTGTCCCGGGTCGGGTCAGGTCAGAGCAGGTCGGGCGTACCCCCAAATAGCCATTAAACAAATAGCCATTAATTAATGTCTAATTAAGGCTCAAATCACTACACAGACATAACACCACTTTAAATGTTAATTAGCAAGTATCCTACCCTAATCAAGCCATCCTACATTAAAAAGACCATCCTAGGATGACAATAATGACTTAATTAGGATTAAATCATTAAATAAACGACCGGCCTCGAGTCATGGGATATGCCACATGGCACAGGCCAGGCCACTCAGGTCGACCCAAATCTTGCTGATTTAAGCTCAATTTAACACATAATTCAAAAGATTCCTATGCAAAACTGTCCCTAATGACTAAAATAAAGTCTGGATGTTGAGTTATGGGATAGTTTTGCTTAATTACGGGTAAATTAAGCCGTTTTAAGACGTGAAAAGGCTTTTGTTTACCTTCTTCCATCCAAGGCCTCTTGATGACGTCACGGACCCCTGTTTAATTATCGTTATTTTTTGCCTTTTTTGGCGCTTAATTGGGATATTTCCCCCCATAACAATGAAATACACATTAAAGTTGTTATATAAGGTGATTTATTGGATTTTAACATGATAATATTGGTTAAATTACCTATTTTCACTCTGTTTTTCAACTTGATTTTCAGTACAGCCCTCTCAAAGGCGTTTTCGTAATGTTTTGGTAATGCTTCTTAAGTATCGGACATTTTTAATAGTTATAATGATAATATAATTAGTCTTTAAAAGATAAAATGTCATATTTATAGTGATATCTTCTATTTTATAAGTAAATTACACTTTTATTGACAAAGTATAAATATTATTTCGATTATTCTTTGAGTCACTACAGTTTTATAGACGACATGTTTAACCTATTATATGGAGGCTTTCAGCAGCTGTAATTATACAACCAAAAGATTTTGCACTTTTCGTAATATTTCGGTCATGTTTCATATACAGCAAACCACCTATGATAATTATAATGGCAAAATAATCAGAATTTAAAGCATAAATTCATTCATTATAAATATATTATCTTATTTTATGAAAAAAATTACGTATTTATTGACAAATTATAAATATAAATTTGATCAGTCTTGGAATCACTACGGCCTTAAGGAATGCCACCACTTCTACATTTTCAAGGTCAACTACATTTTCAAGGTCAACTTTGACAGCTAGGGAGAAAAACCCGTTCTCGGCTTTTAAATTGGTATATTTTGTAGGTTCATGTTAATGAATTAAAAGGCATATTTGTATTTATGTGAATATACTCTAGAGGTCATTTAGCATAAAACACATATTCTAAATGGCTTCTTAAGAGTAAATTAATGCAAAGGGATATTAGGCAGCAAATAAATAATTTTTTTTTTTATGGGAAAATTTAAAGTATATATATTCAATGACTGACCCATGGTTGGAATGTAACCCACTGAATTAGCTTTAACTTGAGCAATAATTAACATCAAGACTTTTTTTTTTTCTAAATTCAGGGTAAGAGGGGCCTTTGTGACCAGCCCGCCACCTATTGGTGTGATTATGTAACAAAGCTTTATAAAGCTTCCTCCATTCTTTTTCACAGCCCTTGGGACCATTGTTCAGAGGTGAAGAGAAGGACCCAGAAATTTAAGGGAATCAGTTCTCCTGTGATTGCTGCCTGCTCCTCTGGTGGAAGCCATCTTACCCTCTGGAAGTTAAATTTCTGCTGTTTCATGGAAGCTTTGTGACAAGACTGATTTCTGCTGTGCTTTCAAGTGTTGCTGTACTGATGTCTGCTGTTTCAAGTGCTGGTTTCTGCTGCTTTCAAGTGTTGCTGTACTGATATCTGCTGTTTCAAGTGGTGTTCATAGCTGACTTCTCTCTTGGCTGCTCTGTGTGAAGAATTTAAGCTTGGCTGTGCTGGTGGAATATGGCCAATGTCTGCTTGATAATGACATTTCACAAGTACAGCTGGATTGAATGAACTAATGATTTCTTTATCTAAGGCATTTATTATTGTCTTAGGGCTGGAACACTAGGAACTGCAAGGGTTTGTGGAACTCCATTGTGTAAAGCATACATTGTAATGTTGTACACCTCTCCTTGAGGTAATTAACTGGGTTTAGTTTAATTTCACATTTTCCTCTTGTCTTCAGTTGCAGTGTAGCCATTCAGTTTGAATTCTAAGATTGCTTTTATTCTGTTTTCTAGTAATGAGTTGCTGGTTCTTAAGTGTGCTCCCAAATTGGAATTTTGAAATGTTTTCTGTAATTTCTGTAGTGTTCATTTTTGTTGCTGCTAAACTTTTAGTTTAAAGATAACTATATTTATGAACTTTATATTTTCAACCACTGATTTTCTTGGAGTTCATTTTATGCCTTAACTCAAGTATTGGGCAATCTAGAACTGTATTACATTACATGTATTATATTTGTAACAACTTTTATGTAACAATTTTATTACAATAAATAAGTTATTTAAAATTACTGATATTTTTAAGCCTTTGTTGTTTTTACCCTTTGTCTCATCCAATGAGTAAACAAACTGTTGAACTGAAAACTTATCTACCACAGAATTAAAGGGTCATTGGTGAGATCCTGGAGTCATTACATAGTGTATGGCCCAAGTAATTAGTTTACTTCTAAACCTTTTCACAAAGGTGTAATAGAAAGGTGATAGGTTGATGGAAAAATACCTGTCTTTGCTGTAAGTAAACTTTACACAAAGGTGTAACAAAGGTGATAGGTTGATGGAAAAATACTCCTTTGCTGAAGTTGAATACAAGTCAGAATCACCTTGCTCATTGGCCCATGTATTACAGAAAGTAAAATATAAGCAGTTTTTCAAAATAAGTTTTCACATGCATAGCTCAACCTGTTGAGTGAACCTTCAATTTTAGTTGAGTGTATAGAGCTATTCTTGGAAATTTGACATTTTAGCTCTGAACACAGTATACAGCTATCCCCTGTAGCTGTAGTATGCATGAAGACAGGGTTTCTTTTCAAAGCTGACAAACTTACTATGTTAAGTTTATTTGTGGTCAAGGTTTGTAAGGTGTAGATAAACTTACACCCCTGGTAAATCAACACCTTGAGCTTGTATGTTCAACTGATGAATAGAGATTTGTCTACACAAAACATGTACCAAGCCCTCAATGAATTTTCAAGGTAAAATGGTATATATACTTGATAGTTTGCTGACAAGTCATGAAACCACACAGTTACACTTTAAAAGTACAAGTGGCCTCAGTTGTATTTGTCACACTTAAGTGACACACAGACATAACTTACAATGAAAATTGTCATTATCCTGGACTTAAAATGTGTCCAAGTGCTAACTGGAACTGCAGTATGTCATAACTCTTAATGAGACAATTGTCAGTAATAAAATGCTAAATTGAATTTTCCTTATATTCTTTGATTTACACAATGATTATAGATAGAAACACTCATTATTACTAGACAAATAGCAAAGGTTTGACAATATATATATTAAGAACCATTATAATTAACCTGAATATTAAGATTGAAACTGGTTTTTAAAAAAGGCAAAACTGAATATGAATCAATTTTTTAGCTTTATTTTCACACAATAATTATAGATGGAGACATTCATTATTAATACACAAATGGCAGAGGTTTGACAATATATATTAAGAACCATTATAATTAGCCTGAATATTAAGATCGAGCAACATTTGGAGACCATTATAATTAGCCTGAATATTAAGATCGAGCAACATTTGGAGACCATTATAATTAGCCTGAATATTAAGATCGAGCAACATTTGGAGACCATTATAATTAGCCTGAATATTAAGATCGAGCAACATTTGGAGACAAAGTCAAAGCTAAGTTTTCTGAACGAAGGCCAACATTCACTCCAGAAGTTTCATTATAATAGTAATAATAATAATAATAATAATAATAATAATAATAATAATAATAATAATAATAATGAGAGAGAGAGACTTAAACATGTTTCAAAACATCACAAACCTTTCAGCTTTACAAATGCCATTTTTGCCAGTCTTAGGCAGCCGAGCAAATCAGTTCCTGATTTCCAAATGACCTCGAAATTAGAAGCCCTAAATTCCTTATCAAAATGGCCCCCCCCAACATCCCCAACCCTTTTCTTGCTGCTAGCACCTACAGTATAAGGCTACTTCCTCTAAGCAAGGAGAAGGAATGAGGAAAAGTGTTGTTCAAATAGATACCAATTTAAGGGCCAAACTACGACCACCAGAGGGTCATCTACATTCTAGAAAGGAAGTAATGTTAAATTTAGGCCATAGGTCCACAAAGGGTCAAACTATGACCAACTTAGGGGCCTCTAGGACGAAGAAACCTATTAAATTTAGGCCACAGGTCCACAAAGGGTCAAACTTGGACCACCACATGGGCCTCTAGAATAGATTAATCTATGAAATTTAGGCTACAGGGTCAAACTAGGACCACCACAAGGACCTCTAGAATAGCTTAATCTATGAACTTTGGGCTACAGGGTCAAACTAGGACCACCACAAGGACCTCTAGAATAGCTTAATCTATGAAATTTAGGCTACAGGGTCAAACTAGGACCACCACAAGGACCTCTAGAATAGCTTAATCTATGAAATTTGGGCTACAGGGTCAAACTAGGACCAGCAAATGGCCACCAAGGAGTGTGAACAGATTCTTAACAAGACAAAGTATCTGCTTGGAGTCAATATATTTGGCCTAAACCCTCTGGCAAAGTACAAAAACTAGAACAGTTCTAGATAGCAACAGAGTACTATGCCGTTTCCTTCTAGAGGATCTAGCAAAGAACTACTAGAAGGATCAAAGTTCTAGAAAAGTTATCTAGCTCTATCATACAGCCCAAAAAGTCTAGTCAAAGTTTTAGAAAAGTTATCTAAAATGTCTAGAAATGTCACTCTTAAAAAAATTGATCTGAAACTTCTAGAAGTCTCGAAGTTTTAGAAAAGTTATCTAGAACTTCCAGAAGTGTCAAGCTCTAGAAAAAATTTACTTGGAACTTCTAGAAGTCTCGAAGCTTTAGAAAAGTTATCTAGAACTTTTAGGAGTGTCAAGTTCTAGAAAAAAATTCACCTGGAACTTCTAGAAGTCTTGAAGTTTTAGAAAAGTTATCTATAACTTCTAAAGTTTCAAGCTCTAGAACTAATTCACCTGGAACTTCTAGAAGTCTTGAAGTTCTAGAAAAGTTATCTAGAACTTCTAGGAGTGTCAAGCTCTAAAAAATTCACCTGGAACTTCTAGAAGTTCTAGAAAAGTTATCTAGAACTTCTAGAAGTCTCAAAATAAGTTTTAGAAAATTTAACTAAAACTTCTAGAAGTCAAGCTCTAGAAAAAAATTTACCTGGAACTTCTAAAAAGTCTCGAAGTTTTAGAAAAGTTATCTAGAACTTCTAGAAGTGTCAAGCTCTAAAATATTCACCTGGAACTTCTAGAAGTCTCGAAGTTCTAGAAAAGTTATCTAGAACTTCTAGGAGTCTCAAAATAAGTTTTAGAAAAGTTAACTAAAACTTCTAAAAGTCAAGCTCTAGAAAAAATCACCCGAAACTTCTAGAAGTCTCTAAGTTTTGGAAAAGTTATCTAAAACTTCTAGAAGTCTCAAAGCTTTAGAAGTTATCCAGAACTTCTTGAAGTCTCAAAGTTTTAGAAAAAATTATCTAGAACTTCTGGAAGGTTAAGCTCTACAAAAATTATCTAGAACTTCTGGAAGTGTCAAGCCCTAGAAAAAATTCATGTGGGACTTCTCGAAGCTCTAGAAGTCATCTAGACCTCCTAGAAGTCTCAAAGTTCTAGAAAAGTAATCTAGTTGTGTCACAGGGATCAAACAACCTCAAAGAAGTCATGACTAACAAAAAGGTGGGGATGAAACGTATCCATTGACCACAGGTACAACAGACTTCCAAACCTCGATCACTTGAGATTAATACAACCTCTATAAACAGACCAATCCGTTTAAAAATCCAATCGCCTTTTGCTTCCTGAAAGCATGAACAGGAAGATCAATCATGATTTAACAATACTGGTTATAAGAACAACAATCATACTGGTTATAAGAAGACCAATCACCCTTTATCAATACTGGTTATAGGAAGAACCACCATTTGACAATACTGGTTACCACCTTTAGTTGCAAATCAGTGTATTGAATCACTGTTGCTACAATCAGAAATAAAAATGAGTGATTGAATATCCTGTAAGGTCTATCCAGGACAAAATCAAGAGGATAAAGCAATCCTGATGACATAAGGTGTTAGGAGAGAGAGAGTCCTGGTCCCTGTGCATCCTACGGCGAGGAGTCTCATGCCCTATGGAAAAGTCAAAAGCACTGGTCCTAGTATAAACTAAATGCTGTACAAAACAGATTCCTCCATTCAGCACGGACCTGCACATCCCCAGTTAAACACTGGAAAGTGAGAATTTGATCGCTATCACTATTGCTCATCAGCTATTGACAATGCTTATGCAAGAAGGCAAAAGGGTACCAACTCGAGTGATAAGCTCCACCAGAATACAATTACTACGTGTCCTTAACAATTCAAAACCTATGATGGAAAGCAGTAAATAAACTATACATAAATATTATTATTCAGAAGCTGAAGGAGCATTATCCAAATGCAAGGGCAGTAAGAACAATATCAAGTTTGTTTCTGAAGCTTATCTAAACCAGCCAAGCAGGGAACCTCTTGACACAATGAAATACTATTACCATGGCTGGACAACCACAAACTCCCAATTCAAGCCACTTAATCCCAATGAAAAAGGTTCTCATGGCTCTTGTCATCCAAACTGGAGAACACGACTCGATCCATGGTCAAACAAATGACCTGATGGAGGAAACATATTTAAAAGGTCCATGGGTTGATGAGATGCAGTGCCCACCCAGTTCACATTCCTGGACAGTGGGGGACATGGACTGCAGAGAAGCCTAGCTTGACTGGTCTACAGGAAAGTCCTAACCATTGCTGGCTGTTGATGTCTGAGAGAACTGCAACAAGATTCTCAGGTAGAAAAGTCCTAAAGCATTGGACTCTTACAGCACTGGAAAAGGCTACAAAATAAAGGTATTATAAAATATTGGCACCTAATTTCCAAAACATGAGAAGCAGGCATTGTGGGATACACTGCTCCTCTGAGTAAAGAAAAGTTATGCTGCATGCGTCACTTGCGGTGAATCATCCGCAGAATGACTAAATGTCAAGGTACAACATACAGTAGAGGTGATTTAGACATCTGGCACTTAACAGAGCTATTTAGTTAGTCATTCACAGCTACAGAAGGGGATATGAGATCTTGAAATGCTGAAGCTTCAGAGGCATCAAGTTAAAGGAGAATTAAATGATGTTCCAGACTTGATCGTAGGAGGAGGATGGCGAGTGTTTTACAAAAGGTAAATGCGGTGTGTTGTGGAAGCAACATACACTGTAAAAGTGTCTCCTGAAAATGTATAATGTCAAACAGCAATACATTATCACCATTTGGCAATGCCAGCAGGTATACAACAAGGATTAACGCAAAGTCCAGATCTACTTGTGATAGCGAGAGATGTTCTTGAGGAAATATCAGTAACTTTGACAGTATTAGATCCACAGGTATGAGAACCAATAATTGTCAACAGCGATAATGACGACTGGTTAAGCGTCTGCTACAGAGGGACACGGTATTTGTAATGAATTTAAACAGCTGGCAAACATATTTCTGAGGTACATCAGTATGGACTGTACAAACAACAGAGTCCTCACCCAATGATCTATTGTTTCACAATGAATCAACTACGGGAGTCAAACCTCTGTCCCATACAACTCTGGGTGCCATGAGACAGAAAAGTGTCAATATGAAAACTTGGACGTAACATCTGCATGGTTATATTAGCAAAGTCCATAGAGGATCAGATAAGGAAGAACTAGGAAGTTGTTTGGCAGTGGAAAATTGAAACTCTAACAGTGAATGTGTAAAAAATACAAGTGATGTACAAAAGCTAGTGAAGAGATTATACACAAAACGAGTAACAAGAACACATGAAAATGATGGAACAGAAGCAGACATCAAAAAAAAATGGGACCTTGTATCAACAAGAGATTTTAAGAGTGAAGGTTTGAAAAAGCATGAACCACCTTGACTTACAGTGCACAAGTGTGGGGCTTGAGGAAGCAAAAAAAGCAAGTAGGACAAAATGCAGATCAAAGAGCTGAGATACGTCTAGAGTAGTCACAATAATAAACAGACCAAAACTTTGCTAGTTTGGTTATGTCCGAAGGCTGGAGAAGAATGAAGACAATACATTAGATTCACGAAAGGAGGGGCCAATGATAGGACTTTGGACTATTATAAGAAGATGCCAGATACGAGCCATTTCAACTATCCATCTAGGTTCAGCCAGCCTTGTGCTGGCAAGGGCTCTTGCTCTTCTCCAACCAGTAGCTTTGAACTCGACACACTGGGAAAAATTTATGAGTTACACCAACCTAAACATATATCAAGAGAAGTGACACCTCTACCAGTACCTGCTGCTTCTGCGATTTTTTGAGAAGCCACCATTCAAGACAGAACACAAAACACAAAACAGAATCTCATCATGAACTAAATAATCCATACGTAGTAGAAAATTGACTATCAAGAAAACAAATGTATGTAATGTACTTGCACAAGAATGAGTATCAACACAAACTTTAATCTAGAATCAAACACAATTCACTTTAAAACACAATTTCTCGTATTTACCTCTGTAGGTCTAATCCTTTGAATTCATGTAACGCATTACTTGGATACTTTAGGGCAGGACTCAAAAACGTGACCAAGAAAATCCCAAAGGAAGAAGTTTACAAGCTGTCTTAATTATTTATTACATGGGATTCAGTACATTTGGTCTACTGGAAATAACAGGCTTTTTTTGTATGAATAACTTAGGACAGAAAGTGAGGAATAATTTGGTTAACAAAACACACACACAAATTTATTTACAAGGCAAAAACAATGTAAAATGTAAAAAAAAACTCAGATTCACCTGTCATATAATACAATAAAACTTTCAGATATTGTAAATATTTAGATAAAGTACACATCTTAACAGTATTATGTATCTTGGCTATTAATGCCTATATGAAATGTCCCTAGCACTAGAGGGACTTCAATCAACAATCTACATGAAAGAACCAAACAAAAAAGAACCTCATAACATATGATGGTGGATCTTAAGACATTATCAGAGTATCAAGGAAAGCACAGGGGTAACAGACTCTTTTTACAGGTGAGGGCACTAAATGATATCATATGATTTTTAGATACGACATAAGGTCAGTATATCAGCACTAAATGATATTGTATGATTTTTAGATACAACATAAGGTAAGGTATATCAGCATTTAATGATATTGCATGATTTTTAGACACAACAACATAAGGTACAGTAAATCAAAAAGAATTTGCAGAAAAATTTCGAAATCCATCAAGGACCAGCACTTAGTCATTCATTTGTAAATTGCTATCACGCAGATACTATAAAAAAAAAAAGTACCTGGGAGTTGATGTTTGAGAATGACAGTGGGAGAATACCACACACTAACAGTTGGTTTAATTTTGTCTAAATCAATTATTATTATGTTTCCCAAAACTGCATGACAGCAGTTGGCAAAAACATGAAACAGCTGTTCAATAGATCTCCCAGATAACTGACTCCCTAAAAGGGGTACTGAACTGATAAAGATAAGCAGAGCCAACCTGGATCCAGCAGTGAAGACAGACTCTCGGTACAGACCTGGCAAAAGGATCAGAATACAGAATTTAGGCCAAAGGCCAAGCACTGGGACCTATGAGGTCATTTAGCACTGAAATGGAACCTGACAGTAAAAAGTTGTCGAAAGGTCTAACAGAAGGAAAACCTCGCGGTTGCACAATGAATCAACTGTTTGAAGAGTGTGAAAATTAAGATGGAAGAAAGAGAATATGAACAGAGGTACAGTAAAAGGAATGAAAGGCGTTGCAGCACTACCCCTCTAAAGGGTGACAAAAGGATGAGCCACTGCCTGGGTCCAATTCTACTTGAAAGCAAAACATCAGAAGAAATGGAAAAAAATGATGTTTATTCCAGGCTCTCAAAGTGACAAGAAGCTAAAACCCCAAACTGGACCACTTCCAGGGAGTTGATCAAGCAGTTCCAACTCACTAGTCATAAAAAAAGGGAAAACTTGGATAACAGAGCTTGCCTATTCTTGATGATCAATCAATTGCAGAGTAGACCTTACATAACCAGCAGAAAGTATGGGAGATGAGTTAAGAGGCTTTTAACCCACAGAAAAGCAATGGCTAGCAAGCAATGCCTACAAATTCATTGGCAATACACCACATAAGAGGATA
Organism: Macrobrachium rosenbergii; assembly: GCA_039081455.1. Lineage (NCBI taxonomy): Eukaryota > Metazoa > Arthropoda > Malacostraca > Decapoda > Palaemonidae > Macrobrachium > Macrobrachium rosenbergii. Next base: position 25,960 of record JANJGK010001345.1, read on the forward strand.
CATTGAGAAACATAGGTGTCACCTATCCTGACAAGGTGAAAACCAGACTTGAGGTCCCCTTGAATTTCGGATTTCAAAAACAGTAGAATCGCAACATAGAGGGCCAGGACATACCTACACTCCCAAATTCTAGAGCACAGTCACAATGACTGCTGTGAATGACCGACTGATTACGAAACTTAGGTCTTGACGACCAAGTGCCTGAACCCACCAGGATTATTCAGCGCCGTAATGAAGGTGAAATACATAAATTAATTATATGATTGATAATGAATAGGTGAATGATAGGGAGAAAAAGCCTGAATTCTCCCCCAGTGATATCTGGGGACATTCAAGAAATCCATTAAACTGACATAGTTGGAAGGAAGCTGGATCCACTTAACTTGTCTGAATAGCCCATACAAGCTTGAAAGGAGTATGAAAATAGGATAGAAGGTAGAGTTAAGGCCAAAGGCCAAGCACTAGATCTATGAGATCATTCAGCGCTCAAATGGAAATTGATACTAAAAACGTCTTACAGGTTTAACACGAGGAAAACCTCGCAGTTGCACTACAAATCTATTGTGAAGAGAGGGTGGAGAGTACGATGGAAGAAAGAGAATATGAACGGAGGTATAGTAAAAGGAATGAGAGGGGTTACAGCTTGGGGCCAAAGGGACGCTGCAAAGAACTTGAATGTGGAGCTGGTGAAGTCAGAGGTTAGTCATATGAAGACCCAGTAACTGCAGCTGTACGTTCCACTCGAAACTATACAGAGCAATCATCAGTCAAATGAGATAAGGCAAATACTGATGTAAAACTGTTACCCCTGCAGGACCTTGCCTACATAAGCCACCTACTTGGGCCTGATTTTCTAATTTTTCATTCTACAGTTGGTTATGGTGTCTAAAAAGTCACACACTTAAGGCTAGGCTGAAATACTGAGCTTATCATAGACAAAAGCAAGTACTCTATGGAGAACACATTTCAACAGAGATTAGTTATTAAGTTTTTCTCTGCTTAAAGAAATCTTAAAACCTCACACAAAATGACCCATTTTTGACAGTCAATTAGTGTTCAAGAAACCATAATCATGATGAAAAAGATACCTTCAGTATGTAAAATTCCAAGTTACTGAAATGTTCTCAAGAGTCTTCTTAACAACTTAATTATTAGTCAGGGTCACTGTTTGAACCGCAATCAGACAATGAAAATATCAACTATACCAATGATGTAAACTGCACTTATTAATTTTAAACATGCATAGGTAATATAAAACTGCCAAAAATCAATGCAACATTACATGTAAAGTACACTCAAATGAGAAAATACTTCTAATATAAAATGAAAAATACTCCTGGTTATGAAATCGTACTGTAAAAACCCACAGTCAAAATAAAATATATCTCAAAAATATATAAGGCACCTTTACCCTTATATAGTACACTCATTTAACAGGACCACAAAGTCACATTGTTAGACCTTCACAAAACTTGCCCTGTGATAAGTTATTAAATCATTATGACCTCCATTACTATGAAGTACATAAGGCACTTAAATCTCATTAAACTGACATGAATTGTTAGTTTTTACAGAAAAATCTTAAATTGCACTTTAAAAAATGTGTAACTTGACAATTCACAAATGCTGACAAAATTTCAAAACAGAAGGGCAATACGTTTCTTGCATTTACAACTCAACATTAATGCTTGTATGCTCCCATTTAACATTCTTCAAAAAATAACTGGGATCAGTTTTTTCGATGGGAAATTGAATTACAACAGACGTTGCCCATTTGTCTACCTTACAAATGACAAGGCTTAACATTCTTTGTGAATGATGAAGGACCGAGTGATTTAAAATATAAAAAAAAAATTATACTGAAAATTGAACAATGCCAAGTTGAAAAGTAAAAGGCAGAAAGCAATACATTCCAGGTCAAACAGATGCCCGAGAGAATATTTTGTACCATCTACATTAAGCCACACAAGTTGCAACGTAATTGGCAGCCCTGTACAAGACTGTCAAAGATCAAAAAACAACAGATACTGCTGTCAGTCACCCCAGAACCCAAAAGCACCTTAGGAACGAATGAATGACCTGAGCAACGTCATTCATTCTCTGATAAAGGCTAAGGTTCAGAGGGATGCAGCAATAACAAGAGACTCCAAATTCTGGCAAAGCCTAGGCAGAAGAGGATAGTATGCCCTATGAGAAGAGGAGAAGGGAGGTCAATAGGCAAGTGAGTGGTTCAGTAAGGTGGTGCTGTGGCATCTCTGAGAGCAGAGAATGAACACGTCTTGAATAACATAACAGTAAACATAAATATGACGACAAAGCAGAATAAAAAGAATAAAAAGACGAGGTGGAACAGTAAAGGCAGTACTTCCAGTTTCTTCCAGATGAAGAGAAAGAACTTGAACTGGAGGATGCTGATTTGACAGAGGGATCGCTACAGATATCAACACAGAAGGCAACATCTGAAGGGGTTAGAAGAATCCATCAGACATAAACAATGCACTGAAGAGAAATAATCATTGACGAATCAACCAGAATACATGGAAATAAATGCCTACTTAAAATGAGAAAAAATTTCTTGCATTTATAAGAATTTTGAAATTATTATTACTATTACTCAGAAGAGGAAGAAGAACCCTATTCATATGGGTCAAGCTCACCAAAGGGGCCACTGACTTGAAATTCAAGCTTCCAAAGATTATTAAGGTGTTCATTCGAAAGAAGTAACAGAATGCAACGAGAAATACAGGAAGAGAAGATAAGTTTACTAGAAGAACAGATACAAACAATAAATAAATAAAACTGTAAGTAGAGATCAGAGTCAGAGAAAGAATTCTTACAATAATGTTTGTAAAACAAAGGCAGGAATGGGGAGTTGAGGACTGAAAATCAGAGCACGTAATATAATAAGTTTACTAGGATGAGAAAGGACGCTAAGAGCACAGGATGGTCTGAAACCACATGGGAGTTCTGACTAAAAGTTCACTAAGTATTACACTAAGGAGAAAACTCCTCAAGCATCTAACCTCACATAAGGAAAACCTGACGTAAGAATGCAAATGAAGACGCATAATGTGTTAAATGCACACATGCCAATTATTCCTAACTAACCATTTATAGGACACAAAGACCAATGACCTTTCAATTGGCGTTGCATAAACTGAAGCTGGAGGCATAAGCTGGGTCCCAGCACAAAATAGAGAGTACTAGAGATTCTCTTTGGTATCCCTTCAATCCCATGGAATGTATCGCTCTGTCCAGTACAACCATCAGATTTTATAAATGCCACCTCTTCAAGTAAATGGTAAACGTGATTTTGGTCCTGTATACAATGTCACGTCTCTCCTCCAAAACGAAAGTGCCCACTTGACAGTTCGTAACAATTTGCAGGTGGATGATGACTCAGATGAAGACTCTCTTTTCAAGTAACCTGTAAAGAAAAAATAAGTTTAAATTCAAGGCTGTCAATTGGACATTTTCATACAAGAAAACAATGCAGTCACCTAAAATACTCTTGCATTAATAACTCATGTTCTGAACCTTTAATTTGATGTTAATTCTTATTTGAATACAAGAAACATAGCCACAATTATTCCTGCATATAAAATAGTACTAGTACATCTCTAGCAGCAAGGAAGAGCTTTGAAACATCTTTATTCACAGAATACACGAACCTCTTGCCGTATTTCCACTTAATTCCCACAGTTAGCTATACAGACATTTAACCACCTTTCTTCATCTCAATTCAGTACAAAACATTATAATATTTCTTACTACAGATGAAATGTACGATTTGGGCAGGGCCCACGGGCAATAAATACTCAGCGACTTCCATACAATATTAGAAAATTTACTTCCTTGTTAGCACTGACAGAGAAATCAATATCATCAACAGAACAGGCAAATGAAAGGCAATGCTCAAAGGTGTACTGTGTCACCAAAGTGTCTGGTCATGTCAAAGCTGGTGCTAATTCTCAATTCTCCAAAAAAAGCAAAATGGTAACCTCAGTGCTGTACTTTATCACCTGATTTTCTTCTCTGCAGCAATTAGTTACCCAAGTCCTCAACATTAGACATCTGGAGCGTTATTTGCAGCGTCTGTCCATCAATGAGAACCAAGATTGGTCTCAGGAATTACAGTCCCAACTACCATTTTGACACACAGCTTCTCCACGGCACACTCAGAGAAAATAAGTGCACTGATGATCAGAGATCACTTCGTATCTGACTAAGCAGTTTCTTCACATTCACCAAAAGGCATTGCACGCATTACACAATGTAAAATGAAAAAAATTGTTACAATTTATCCAAAGAAGTTAGGTTACATGAAAAAGGGACACTCATATTCTTTTTACAATAGAGCCAGTTAAAGTGAGACAAACCAAAATCTTAAAAGACTAGTCGAAACCTGCTAGGCAAAAGCAAGTGAATCCTGGTAAAAAAGTAACAGGTAAAAAAGTCGCAGGAAAAAAAAGTCACAATAATCTTTCCTAAATAGTGACACCAAGGGTTTTAACCCAGTATGTATCCACCTTTGTGGTGTGTTTAGTACAAGCCCGTTGGGGATTACCACGAAAACATAAACAAAAGACTGTAAATGTCAAGAAGAGAATGACTCCAAAGAAATATTGTGAATTTTTCCCTGCGACTTGATTACCAGCCACCATAAATAAATGTGACTTTTTCCTGGCCACCAAGTAAGCAGTGGGTAAAACCTGTCTTCTTCTGAGTCACCTATTCCATATTTGAAGCATTTAGGACTGAACTCTGCTTACACACAAAACGTATCAGTCAACAAAGATGACACGAGGGTGTCCTCTCCAGTCTGAATTCTAACTTTCCTCTCTCATACACTTTCTAAGCATACCACCTAAGCAAACCTTGGCAAGAACTTCAATTTATTGTTGAGGAAGGCTATAGCACACAGGTTACAGCAAACTCCAACATTTGAGAACATGGTTATGCAGTGACCAACCGACAACAGGACACCAAAAGCCAAAACTCACTGAACAAATGAAAGCATGGATAATTGCACACACAATGCACCAAATAAATTATGGTAGTGGATGCCGACCACTCCTAGCTACCCACGACACAATATACAGTATGTTACTGAAATGAACAACAGTTGTATAATGTATACAGTGTACTGTAGTTTAGACTGGGGCATTCAACTAGCCTACACAGGCTAGCTTAGGCTAATGGACTTCTAGCAGCTAGTGGTTTAGAAACTGGTAAACTGAACTCAAAACAATTTTGATTTAGGTTAAAAATTTTGTATATAAGGCCTCAATACAAAACAAATGTCTATGCAATAGGTCATTCCTTTCAAACATCCATCTTGTGCCGCTGTGATATTTACAGCATTATGAATCACAGTACAGTTCATTAAGGGAAGAAGGTGGTTGTGTCTGTAAAAGCTGATTAAATACCAGACAAATCCAGTATCAGAAATGAACACTAACACACATACACAGATAGCTAGGCAAACACTACCTTTTTGCATCTCAATTATGTAAACTCAGTAGTGTACGACATTTGCATTACTATAATACAGTAGGTATAACTACAAATTTCTACGCTATACGAACCACGTCAGTAGCGAATGCTACAACTCAGACGAAAATCAAAATCGAAAGGCACAGATGCCCCACAGTCAACTTTGTAAATGCATGCAGCCTATGACATGCATTGGACGACCTTGTGATCGCAGTGTCTAGCCTCTAAATATGACTAAGTCAATGTTTGTATAGTATTCCACAAATATATAGCAAATTTGCTGTAAAATATCTTTAATAGGGTTAAAATTACAGCATCAATAATACATAGTATGCATACGAAGGAGATTGCTGACAGAATAGCAAGACGTGTTTGGTAAAAACAGCATTTCAGTATATACTTATGTTTTTGATTGTTGATTTGCTTTGATTTAATGAAGGTTTGGTCTGATGACCTGGCACTGAAACCATTACATTTTTCAGTACCATGTGTTTTTGACTGCCGATTTTGTTTACTATAAATAACCCACATTTACCATAAGCTAAAACTAAAGATAGCTTACAAAATGTACAATTATATTGTATTGTTATTTGTGAAAGACCATACTACAATGCAATTGAAGTCTTGAAGACGGGACCACTCTCTCTCCCTCTCTCTAAATAATCTAACAAAGTACCTCAGTGATTTTGATGATACTGTTCTCATGCAAATGTGTCACAAATTTTTAAAAACCATGAGCTCCTCAGACCAATGCTTGAAAACCAGGTGTCCCTGATTTCAACACCATATGCCTGAGTTTGAACCCAGACCACTAAGCTCAACACTTGAAAACAAGGAACCTCCGAAGCCAATTGCCTATACCAGTCTCTGACCATGGCACCTATCCAGGTGACGTACCTGAAGTCAACATGTTACAACCAAAGGACAAACTAGAACCACACATACGAAAGGTAAGAGCAACATATGCCAACTCCAAGAATAGCGTATGGTTAGCTCTTGAAATGGCATTCCTTTCGATGACTACAGATGCTAGTGGTGTCATTGATTTTGTGTTCATACAAAATGAGTCAGAAATCCCTGAAAACCAGGAGCTTCCAAGATCAACTGTCTATGCTACAGGTGGAACCAAAAGCAGTCTCTTTATCATGGCACATCCTCAGGCCATGTAACTCAATTCAAAAAAGGGGAGTCAATTCATCGATTACTGGGAAGACATCAACTGCTGGGAGAGTATTTCGCTCAAGGGCAATGCACAGATGAAAAGATGATTCTACTAAAAAACATAATCCTAGCAGACTCTTGCAGAGGCATGACAAGTCCCATATCTCCTCTTTCATAATGTCTGAAAAGGATTTTTCTTTTTGTCAGTGAGAGAAATTTGACCCTGGACCTTAGAGCAGAAGGCGCAAAACATCCTTGGTGCCATCTAGCTTAAGCCATGCAAGATATAACACACGAACTAGAACTGTAATATAAAATTTTGACCAACTGCCAGGGGTTGGAATCTACGTCATTCAGCGCTGAAAATAACGTTGAGACAATTGTCAGGCGAGGGTGGAAAGTTTGATGGAAGTGAGAGAATATGGATGGAGGTACAGTCGAAGGAATGAAAGGGGTTGCAGTTAGGGACTGAAGGGGTGTTGCAAAGAACCCTAAGTTAAATATTGGTCTAATCTAATGGCCACAGCTTTGCAAGCTTTGTCTGCACCCTCATTTAATACCAGAGTTGATCCACTCTTGAATTTTACTCTTACAAAAGGTAGGATCACACGCAAATCCATACTTACCCAAAAATGATAAAAATGAAGACATCCACACAGTGTGTTTGTCAGTCAATTCAAATCCCTATCCTTTTAAGGGGAATAGCCAGAAGGTTCTCTCTTATACGAAGCAAAAAATTGCACCTGGAAAAGGAGAAGGAAGTTGAGTGTCATGGTAGATGAGAAAAAAGCAGTGATACATAAAAAATTCCTCTCAATCAGTTGTGAAAGGTCTGGGCAGCTACTACCCATACTACAGAACATTGAAAGGTATGATATAAAATGACCATGAATCTTCTGATAAACGGAAACTTATTATTTATTGAAAATTATACAGAAAAAGGGTATCAAATATGATTATTTAATAATAACTAAACTTATTGGTAATGTTGCAAAGAATATAAATAAAACATACTCATCAGAAATCACCAAAGAGGCCCATAGTCATGTAAGAAGGTCCAGGAAAAAATTATGAAAAGGTGTTGAATTATAGTGTTAACAACGAAAAGGTGTTGAATTATAGTGTTAACAACAAGTATAAAAAAATGTAAAAAAAGTTTTAATCATAATTACCTCTGCTGGCAAAAAGGACAGGGACTTCTCTAAAACCATCTGGAGATGACAATGTGATATACCGGTACTTAACAGGGTCATTTCTCAATTCTGAAAGGAAAAATACAATATCAAAATGAAATCCAACAAAACATATGCAATCAAAGCAGAAATACTATTGACGCCTCAAATATACAAAACTCTTAAAAGTTTCAGGTACAAACTACTGACTTTCCCCTCTGCCTGAACATTACATCAGTCATGACTAAGTGGTGAGCACAGATATGAAGACAAAGAATACTTGATATTTTTGGCAAAACCATCCCAAGGATGCAAGCACTCATTTGGCGACTGCCTAAAGAACAAAGGTGTGGGCACCAACAGGAATGGACTGAAACAGGCACCCAAGGTACTTGTGCATACCAAGTGTAAAAGTTACCCCTGCATTCATTCCAACCTTCTCCTTACATTTACTCATGACCAGTGGCCACTCAGAAATTGTAATTCAATTCACAACGGTAATCTTAACTCGCATCCATTCATCCTTAGCTTTAATATGAATGGAATGGAATATAAAATCAAAGCCTACTGCCAAGCGCTGAAACCTATGGAAAGGTCACTCAATGCTGAACGGGAAACTGCGAGGAATAAAAAGGTCTGAGAGGTGTAACAGGAGGAGAACCTTCTGCAGTTGCACTAGGAAAAAACCGTTAGGAGAGGACTGAGGAGAAAAGTAAGATGGAAGAGAAAAAAGTGCAATTTTCCTTTTTAAAATTAACGATGAAAATAAATTCAAGGTACGTACTGTCAATCTTTTCAAAAGTAATGAAAATAAATTCAAGGTACGTACTGTCAAACGTCTGTCTACAAAGAGATCAACAGATATACAACTCTACAAGAATAATGCTTAAATTTGCATGTTGATATGACCTTGGGAGAAAAAGACAAAGATATAGAGAGAGAAATAACAATGCAAGCACACTACAGAAGTATTTTACTTCTGAGGCAGCTGAGAAAGGGTTCAAATTACCGAATGAGTCTGGCATTGTACTGGAGAATGAAATGACACCACCACGTGTTTGAATAGAATAGAATATAGAACGTAGGCCACTGGGCAAGCACTAGGACCTATGAGGTCATTCAGCACTGAAACAGAAATTGACCGTAAAACTGTTTGAAAGGTGTAACAGGAAGAAACCTCACAGTTGCACTATGAATCAATTCTTAAGAGAGGCTGGAAAGTAAGACAAAGGAAAGAGAATATGAACAGAGGAACAGTAAAAGGAATGGAAGGGGTCGTAGCTAGAGGCTGAAGGGACGCTGATAAGAACCTTAAGTAAGGACTACAGTGCACTGCGTGAGATGCACTGACGGCACTACCCCCCTACGGGAGCCATGCGTTTTGGGATCTTGAGAAGGATTCTGTGTCCTCTGGGGAGGCCAAGGACATCTTAAAGAAAGGAAACAGCTAAATTCCTATACCAGAAGGGAATCACCAGCAACTACAGCTACACTGGCCTAATCATAACAGCCATGTAGCTTTGCAAGCTTTGTCTGACCCCCATTTATTACCACAGTTAATTCACGCAAATTTTCTAATTACAAAAGGTACAATTACACGCAGATCCATACTTACTCAAAAATGATAAAAATCCAGGAATCCACACACTGTGTTTGTTGGTCCAATCACAAATGTCTACCCTTTTTTGGATTGGCCAGAAGGTTCTCTCTTGTACGAAGCAAAAATTGCATCTGGAAAAGGAGAAGCATGTTGAGTGTCATGCTCGATGAGAAAAAAAGTGATACATAACAATTCCAATCAATCAGTCATGACAGGTCTGGGCAGCTACTACCCACACTACAGAACACTGAAAGGTATGATATGCATGACCGTGAATCTTCTGATAAATGGAAACTTATTAGATATTTTAGACGTTATTTACGTTACTTTAAATTTATTAACGGCTAAAATAACGATAAATAACGTCTACAACAGAGCGGCAACTCGGCACCCTCACAGGACCCTGGCCTACAGAAGGTGGCACTCCTAAAACCCCTCCTAAACTCACTACTGACGGTGCAGGAGGATTCCCTTCCGTCCTACGAACAAAAAATGGCATTAAACTATACAATAATGTCATTTGAAATTAAAATAACGGCTGAAATAACGAAAAAATATGTCTAAAATGAGCAACAACTCGGCATACTCACGTGCAAACCAGCAGGGGAATGTTCAATGTTTGTTTACATTCGGGAACTATGGGTAAGAATAGTTGACCAATCAGAATTGTACCTATAAGCGCGGGAAGGAATTGACCAATCAGAACGCAGGATGGCTAGTATCTGGATTCTCATTGGTCGAAAGCCATTGGTAACAAAGTCCCCTTGATGGACAGAACACAATTGTAACTATAAGCGCGGGAAGGAATTGACCAATCAGAACGCAGGCTGGAGTGGCAGCTGGATTCTTATTGGCTGAAATACGTCCTTTTCAAAGCCTCCCAGACTGATAGGACACACTCCAAACACCTACGATGTCTTGACTGTTAAAAGTTTGACATTTTCAGACAAACTTTCAATTTTTTCTCATATTTAAAATCGATTTATATATAACATTCTGTATAATTTTATTCAGCATTTATTCCTCTTTAATTTGATATATAATTATAACTCCCATCACATACAGAAAATATAAAAAATTGATATAAAATACAAAAAAGTTAAGCAGTGAGCTGACTTTTAATTGTACTAGGTAATAATTTGGGAGTGAAAAGAGACCTTTAAGCAATTGGCACTTTTAAGCTATTTTCGTCCTTAATACTTTCCCCATTAAGCTGATTTCAGTCTCTCCTACTCTAAGGGTTTACGCCTTTATGACACAGTTACTATCTGACACGAGTTAGTTGTTCCTTTTAAATAATTTTATACTAATTCCTTGGAGAGAGAGAGAGAGAGAGAGAGAGAGAGAGAGAGAGAGAGAGAGAGAGAGAGAGAGAGAGAGAGAGAGAGAGAGAGAGAGACCATGGTTGTGGGCAGAGGGGTGCATGTGGGGGCTGTGGGAACAAGGTTGTATATGGAGGTTATATATTGGGTTGTGGGCAAAGGGTTGTATATGAGAATTGTAGGTAGAGTTGTATATGGGTGGTTGTGGGAAAAGGGATGTGTTGTGCATTGAGGGTTGTAGGAAAATGGTTGTAACGAGGGTTACGAGAAAAGGAATGTATGTTTGGGTTGTATAATGAGGGTTGTGGGAAATGATTTACGTTAGGGTTGTATTTTAGGGGTTTTGGGAAAAGGGCTGCACATGAAGGTTGTGGGAAAAGCAATTTTTATTTGTGGGTTGTATTTTAGGGGTTATGGACAAAGGGTTGTAGGTAGAATTGTACATGAGTGGTTGTGGGAAAAAGGATGTTTGGGTTGTATACTGCAGGTTGTATGAAAATGGTTGCAAAGAGGGTTGTAGGAAAAGGGATTGATGTGTGGGTTGTATATTGGGGTTGTAGGAAAAGGGTTGTAATGGGGTTGTGGGAAAAGGGGTAAATATGGGGGTTGTTGGAAAAGGGATGTCTGTGTCAGTTGTATATTGGGGTTGTGGGCAGGGTTTATATCTGGGGTTGTAGATAGAGCTGTATATGGGTGGTTGTGGGAAAAGGGATGTGTGGGCTGTATATTGGGTTGTAGGAAAATCGATCGTAAAGAGGGTTGTAGGAAAAGGGATTTATGTGCGGGCTGT
>JANJGK010001345.1:42500-185000 GCA_039081455.1 Macrobrachium rosenbergii
GACGCTTTTCAAATATATTCATCAGAAATTATTTCCCGGCTTACAACGCATGTTCCGGGGTTACGACGCGTCGTACGCCAATCCGACGGAAGAAATATGGCCCCAAAACGGCAGAATAATCATAATTTGAAGGTTTTTTTGATGTAAAACTCAATAATAATGCAGTTTACATCGTTTTCAATGCACCCAGAGCATTAAAAGTAAGGTTTTCTTATGATTTTTGACAATTTTCAACGATTTTCCGGCTTATGACGATTTTCGGGTTACGACGCGGCGCAAGAACGGAACCCCCGTCGTAAACCGGGGACCGCCTGTACACAGTCTTTGTCACGAGGAAAAAATGAGAATAAAAGACAAAGAAAATGAAACAACGTTTAAGTTTGGTTACGGTAATGTGCACAAATCAATGACGAAAGCAAAATGAAACTGGACTTAGAAAATGACACTGCAGGAAATTCATGGAAAAGTTAAAATTGAGGGGCACTTCTTCAGGACACTACTGCCTTCCGCTAAGGGCTGAGAAAGAAGCCTGGAAGAAAACAGGAGAAATAATGATGACATTGAGAGAGATGAAAAGGAAAAGAAGAACAAGATATGAAAATTGCACCAACAATCTGGTCATCCCACATCTAAGAGACCGATCCAGCTGTTGAAGGATGCTGGTGTTGAGGTCAAAATGTGCTGAATGTATGCGGAAGAAGTGTCACAAAGGAGTATAAAAAATGGGATATAAAATTTCAGTAATGGCCTGTGTGAGCATAATCGCACAGTTATAGACAAAATGGTGACAAAAATGACGGCAGAGCAACCAGAACTGTCTATAAAAGTGGCTTTGGCATGGGCAGTCATTGCTAAAAATTGTCTCCGAGTGGTAGGGGGTTTTAGCCATTATCAAGTCGTGTATGGGCAGAATCCTAACCCTACCCTGTACCACGAATGAGGAACTTCCTGCACTGGAGGGTACTACAACATCTCAATGCTAGAAACTCCGCAAGAAACGCCTTTATTGCTGCTGAAACTTCTGAGAAAAAATGACTGGCACTAAGACGCAAAGTAAGAACTATTGGTAAAGTCCTTAAGAATGGAGATAAAGTCTATTTTAAGAGGGGAGACCAGAAGGGATGGAAAGGACCAACTACTGTCATTGGTCAAGATGGCAAGACAGTGATATTGAAATATGGTTCAAATATTGTAAGAGCACATGAAACACACATTCAGGAGTTACCATACAGTTCTGACAGGAACACTAAAAAGGGAAGAAATGCACTGCTTGATATGCTGAGGTGTGAAATGGACAACAGCAAGAACAACGACACAGAAGCAGTTATAAATCCAGAGGAAAATGAAAAAATGAGGAGGAAGAAAAAGCGAATCACATCAAAGTTGTGGACGCTTCATCTGAAGACAATTTAACAACTGAGGGTACTCCAAAGATTGGACAGAGTAAGATTCCTGCTGAATGTCCGATGAATGGCAGACAGGAACTGTTCACAGCCATGCTGGAAAATCTACAGGAAAATATACCAGTTGGAGGAGTATTGAACATAAAGATGGATTTATAACAGCCACTGACTGGAACAGAGATGTAGAAAAATGGCTACCAGTTTTAGATGATGGACTGCAGGAACCCAGTGAAGTAGTAATGGCTTGTGAAAACATGAAAGTCAGGAACTTGATGAAGCAAAACAAGAAGAACTAAAAACCTGGAAGAATTTTGGTGTAAATGAGGAAATTCCTAACTTGAGACAAGAGGCATTGTCAGTTCGATGGGCGTAGCAGAAAAGGAAAACAGTGAAGGGAAAAAGAAAATGAAAGCACAGCTTGTAGCCAGAGGGTTTGAGGCAAAAGATGAAGCCAATCAGATTCTCCCGCTGTTAGCAAGGAAGTGTTGAGGTCCTTTGTTGGTATACTGTCTTCCAAAAGATGAGCAGTGAATTCAGTTAATATTAAGGCTGCATTCCTACAGACTGAGCAATTTGAGCGTGAAGCGTATCTCATTCCACCTGTTGCAGCTGGCTGTGATGATAATGTCCTGTGGAAAATAAAAAAAATGTGTATACGGTCTTAATGATGCCGCCAGAAAATAGTACCTCACAGTGAAGACTGTCCTGTTGAAGAATGGATGCAATCGGGTGAAAACTGACCGTGCAGCAGCAGCAGCATTCTACTGGTGTTGTGAAGGAAGGAGATTCATGTGGTATGCTCCTGATGCAGCATGTAGGTGATTTCTTGTGGGGAGGAATAAGGAAATTTGAATGTGCAGTCACTGCCCAAATCAGAAATCATTTTCGGGTTAGGGAGCAAAGTAATGCTATATTCAGATACATCGGCCTGGATGTTGTACAGAACGAGAATGGCGTTACACCTCATCAAAAAGAGTATTGTAAATCTCTGGAATCTATAAGTGTAAGTGAAGAGAGAGGATTGAATAAGAATACGGAGAGTAATGAAGAAGAAAAGGAGAAGTTTATAGCCTAGTGGGCCAACTAGGATGGTTATCATGTACTAATTCAAGACCTGATGTTGGGACTTAGCTGCAAAATAAATGACTCTAAAGTAAAAGATCTGATTGAGGCAAACAAATGTCTGAGAAACTCCTGTACCTTTGAGAGCTGTATGTACTTCCCAGGACTGGGTGACAGCTTTAAATTTAAGTTGGTTGTGTACAGTGATGCTTTAGATCTATTTTACATGGCTAAGAACCAACTGGTTTACCTAGCAACGGGACCTACAGCTTACTGTGGGATCCGAACCACATTATGACGAGAAATGAATTTCTATCACCAGAAATAAATTCCTCTAATTCTTCATTGGCCGGGTTGGAGAGTCGAACGCTGGGGCAACCAGCGTGCCAGGCGACAGCTCTATCCACCCCTCCAACGAAGAACTTTTTACACAATTTTACTTTTTCTATACCATGTGTATATAACGCTTATTACTTTGGGAAGTAGATTTCTTTTGTTTTTGAAACCATTTCAGGTAATACGAATCAACCCCTAATGAAATACTCGTGTTTGTTAATACTTACCTTTGCTATGGTGCTAAACGACTGGGCTATTTTCTTTAAAAATCTGTAGATTGATTTCTTCAAGAATTTCAGGCGACATTCACCTGAAAAAACAAAAGAATAAGTTGTGACATCATATCAAATGGATGTCTTTTTGTTGACAAGGTACCAAAACAGACATCACCATTAGCTACAGCCAGGTCTCTAGTATAAAATCTAAATAAAAAAACCAAAACCTTTCGAGGTTAAAACACTTCTCCCTGTAAAACTAATTCTTAACAAAATGCTTCAGTATTCCCGGATTCTTTTGCTAAATGTAATGAATGCTTCCTTCATACCATCTCTCCTGCCAAGACTGCTCTGAGAGCTCCTGAAGAGATAGGTTCTTTGTTTCTTCGGTCCCCTGCCCAAAATTCTGTTCCACACAGCATCACTCATTTCCAACACCAACAATATTAAAAATCACCCTAACAAGGAAGACCCCTCAAATCAATAGTAGCAACTGTCACTTCAAACACCAATGCTCTTCATTCAGTCAAAATAATATGGACACCAAAGGTATTAGTATTGATCAGTACTGAAGGCCTTTCACTTTCTGCAGTTCCCCAGCCCCAACCCCAGCATTTCCAGACATGGTGGACATGCCTCTATGCAGTTTACAAAAGTCATTTTAAAAATGACTCTTCTATCACAATTTTGGGAGAAATGATAAGATAGGGAACTAAGATGGTCTTGCAGCAATGAAAGCAACTTCAACCTAATGATAACTTTAAATCCAAAAGGAAAAATAAATACTTGGATGAAATGCAATGTGGCGTTCTCTTTCCCCAGACCAAAGAATATAAATTTTCCTAATCAAATTGATTATGTCAAATAAATTCTATTATCTGGATAATAATGTATTTGCAGCACATTACTGTATTAGCAATAAGAAGACCCAAGTCCAGTATATATATTGTTAATAAAACAGCTAATTACACATGATTTTAACAATTTGATTCCCCTGCTTGGGGGATATAATGAAGCAGCCCCTTCCTTTCACTATAAAGGTTGTTAATTGTTTGTAATTATGTGTAATTAGCAATTTTATTCATGATGTATCCTGCACCAGATCTTTTTATTAGTATGTAATCTACAGCAAATATTTTATTCTCATTTCATCTCCCTTCTTGTTACGGTCAAGCGTTCAAGTCTGTGGAAGTTTGCAGCAAAAGGTTGTTGCAGAAATTTGCATCAGAATTTTGCTCAGGAGTTTTGCAGCAGAGGTTTTCTGTGCAAGTTTGCAACAGGAATTTGCAGTGAAAGATTGCTGAAGAATTCTGCAGTGCAAGTTTGCTGCAGAAGTTTGCTGTGCAAGTTACCGGCTTTGAATTGTACCCCACAAGGATACATTCCAATAATGGTTGATGATAAAAAAAATAAGTAAAATATAGTTGGTGGTTGCTTTCTTATTCACTACAATTAGCAATGAAAAAGATTTCATATCAAATTCACCATACAGCACTGTAAGTGACCTTAAATGACCCCAAAGCTACATTATATTTCTCTTTGGACGTAAGTTATTCCCAAGTTATGGTGAATTCAGTAATAAACGACCCAATAGTAACAGGTGACCTTAAATGACCCCAAAACTGAAGTATATTACAGTGAATTCAATAAGAGACAACCCAATGGCAACAGGTGACCTTAAATGACCCCAAAGCTATGTCACTGGTCAACGATGATTAGGTATAGGGGGCGTGTCTTTTCACGGCTTCTTCAGCATCGTAAAAATCAAAATGAAAAATCCTAATGTACATGGAACATGCGTCGTAAGCCGGGAAATCATTTCCGATGAATGTAAGTGGGAAGTGTCGTAACCTCGGAACTTCGTAAGCCAGACCCGTCGTAAACCGGGGACTGCCTGTATATTGAATTCAATAATACACGACCCAATGGCAACAGGTGACCTTATATGACCCCAAAGGGGTCGCGTCTCTTTGCGGCTTCTTCGGCGTCAGAGGTCGTTTGGCGCTGAAACGGAAACTGACATTAAAGAGGTTTGAAAGGAGTTGCAGGAGGAAAGCCTCAAAGCAGTTGCACCATGAATCCATTGTTAGGAGAGGGTTGAGGAAAGGAAGATGGAGGAGGGAGAATATGAACGGAGGTCCAGTAAAAGGAGAGAGAGGGGAATGCAGCCAGGGGCCCAAGGGACGAATACAAACAAGATGGTGGCGATTCGGAAGCCGATGCGTCCCAGCATTTTCATAACCTTTCCCAAAGTGCCAGGTCCTGACCTAACCAGAAGTAATCTAACCTAATACAGGACGGCGTGCCCTAACCTGGCTGGGGGGGGGGCTTTGCCCCCCCACCCCCCGCAACCCCCTCAGTAAAGCCAGCTAACACCATTCATCCAAAATGTAAGGTTGTGACCTAACCAGAACGAACCAACCTAACCTTAAAGAAGACGGCGTGCCCTAACCTGGCTGGGGGGGCTTTGCCCCCCCCACCCCCCGCAACCCCCTCAGTAAAGCCAGCTAACACCATTCATCCAAAATGTAAGGTTGTGACCTAACCAGAACGAACCGACCTAACCTTAAAGAAGACGGCGTGCCCTGACCTGGCCGGGGGGGCTATGCCCCCCCGGCACCCCCCCAGTAAAGCCAGCTAACACAATTCGTCCAAAATGCAAGGTTGTGACCTAACCAGAACGAACCGACCTAACCTTAAACAAGATGGCATGCCCTGACCTGGCTGGGGGGGCTATGCCCCCGCCCTGGACCCCCCCAAGAAAGCCACTAAAATGCTGAATCCTGAATGAGGAATTTGGGGGCTGAGAGTCTTCGCCCTTTTAACCTAAATCCAACCGACGATTAACATTGTTTTTGGCCTAAAGTCTCCGTAATTCCTTATTTAACTTCAATTTAACATTTAATTGCAAATTAACTTCACATTTGTTAAAATACGAACCTCTTTTGACGACGTTTTGGGCAAAACCTTTCGATTCGAACAGCAATGTTTACGTTTGTTGACGTCTGAGTTGCCAGTTGGGGAATTCCTTTTTCCTTATTTATTCGCTTTTCGCGCGAAATTTCGCGCCTTTTGCGTTAAAACAATACTTTATATAATACTATTTTATTTTTGTTTATCATAATATATTATACAGCTTTATAATTTCCAAATTAATCAGATACAATCAAATTCTCTAGTAAACATTGGCATCCTAAACAGTATTTGTAGTAGTAGTAATGGTCTTAGTGGATGAGGCGTTTTCTTTTAAACTGCACCTCTTATCATCTTCAATTTCACTTATTTTAGATAAATTTTGATAAATTCTGACAGATTTGAAGATATTCTGATAAATTACGGTGAATTTAGATAAATCCTGATGAATTATGATAAATTGTGATAATTTTATTTCATGTTTTAAGGTTTTATTTAGAAATATCAGTGAATGATGAGTTTTAGCCATCAATTCTTTTACTTATTTACTTATGATTGTGTCTAAGTACTCGATGTTTTAGATAGATTTTGATAAATTCTGATTGATTTGAAGAAATTGTGATAAATTCTGATACATTTTTGTGATTTAATTCCATACTTTCAATGTATTCTTGAAATTTTGCCCATCAATTCTTTCATTTATTTAAGTACAATTAACTCTTAGTACTCGATATTTTAGGTAAAGGTGAACAAATTCTGATAAATTATCATAAATTAATTCCTCTTTTTAACATGTTCTTTTGAAATATCCGTGAATTGTTACATTTTAGCCATCAATTCCTCTGCTTCTTGTAACTGTATAGTCTTTTAATACTGGATATTTTAGATAAAATTTGATAAATTCTCATGAATTCTGATAAATTTCAACCAAATGCTTCCTATTTCTAATTCATTCTCTCGAAATATCAGCCAATATCAAGTGAAGTTCTCTCTGTATCATTAAACAAATATGTTGATATATTCTGATAAATTTTGATAGATTTTGATAAATTCCTGTATATTTTACTTTCTATTTTTAAAATCTTCAGCTGATACATTTTACAGCTAGAATCAAGAGACTGGACCTGAGATTATAAAACCCAGAGGTTTATAAACCATGAGAGGTTTATAAACCATGAGAGGTTTATAAACCATGAGAGGTTTTATAACCTGAGAGGTTTTATAACCTGAGAGGTTTATAAAACCTAGAGGTTATTATAAACCATGTGATGTTTTAAAACCTGAGAGTTTTATAAACCCTAAAGTTTTATAAACCATGAGAGATTTTATAACCTGACAGGTTTATAAACCCTAGAGATTTATAAACCATGAGAGGTTTTATAACCTGAGAGGCTTATAAATCCTAAAGGTTTATAAACCATGAGAGGTTTTATAACCTGAGAAGTTTACAAACCCTAGAGGCTTATAAACCATGTGAGGTTTTATTACCTGAGATGTTTATAAACCATGAGAAGTTTTATTACCCAAGAGATTTCTAAACCTTAAAGATTTATAAACCATGTGAGGTTTTATAACCTGAGAGATTTCTAAACCCTTGAGGTTTATAAACCATGAGAGGTTTATAACCTGAGAGGTTTATAAACCCTAGAGGTTTATAAACCATGTGAGGTTTTATAACCATTGAGGTTTACAAACCAAGAGAGGTTTTATAACCTGAGAGGTTTATAAACCATGTGAGGGTTTTAAAACCTAAGAGTTTTATAAAACCTAAAGGTTTATAAACCATGAGAAGTTTTATAACCTGAGAGGTTTATAAACCCTAGAGGTTTATAAACCATGTGATGTTTTAAAACCTGAGAGTTTCATAAACCCTAAAGGTTTATAAACCATGAGAGGTTTTATTCCCTGAGAGGTTTATAAACCCTAGAGATTTATAAACCATGAAAGGTTTTATAACCTGAGAGATTTATAAATCCTAGAGGTTTATAAACCCTAGAGGCTTATAAACCATGAGAGGTTTTATAACCTGAGAGGTTCTAAACCTTAAAGATTTATAAACTATGTGAGGTTTTATAACCTGAGAGATTTCTAAACCCTAGAGGTTTATAAACCATGAGAGGTTTTATAACGTTAGAGGTTTATAAACTCTAGAGGTTTATAAACCATGTGAGGTTTTATAACCAGCGAGGTTTATAAACCAGGTGAGGTTTTATTACCTGAGAGGTTTATAAACCATGTGAGGTTTTAAAACCTGAGAGTTTTGTAAAACCTGAGAGTTTTATAAAACCTGGAGGTTTATAAACCATGAGAGGTTTATAAACCCTAGAGGTTTATAAAACATGAGAGGTTTTATAACCTGAGAGGTTTATAAACCCAAGAGGTTTGAAGTCTGTCTTGTCTGTTGCCTGAATTTTGTCTCTTGTCTGAATTGCCTTGTCTATTGTCTGAATTTTATCTTGTCTATCTCATCTGAATTCTATCTCATCTTAATTATCTTGTCTCTTGTCTGAATTGCCTTGTCTGTTGTCTGAATTTTATCTTGTCTATCTCATCTGAATTCTGTCTCATCTTAATTATCTTGTCTCTTGTCTGAATTGCCTTGTCTGTTGTCTGAATTTTATCTTGTCTATCTCATCTGAATTCTGTCTCATCTTAATTATCTTGTCTCTTGTCTGAATTGCCTTGTCTGTTGTTTGAATTGTCTTGTCTGTCATCTTGTCTGAACTGTTGTCTGAATTCCGTCTGATCTAAATTATGTCTCATCATAATTGTCTTGTCTGTTGTCTGAATTCTGTCTCATCTGATTTGTTTTGTCTGTTGTCTGAATTCTGTCTCATCTGTTATCTGAAGTGTCTAGTCTGCTGTCTGAATTACCTTGTCTGTTGTTGGAATCATGTCTCATCTGAATTGCCTTGTCTCTTGTCTGAATTTTGTCTTTTCTGAAGTGTCTCCAGCTTTATTACTTGTATTTGTGGATTTGTCTGTGTAATGAATAATGTATTTCTTAATAACTGTATTTTAATAGATTTTATAAAGTAATGTACTGTAGTTACTAATGATGAAACTGGATAAAAAAGAAACGCTTTTTAAAACACCTTAATCTAAAGGGCACTGAATATCTCTACAAATTTATAGTGTTTCCAATAATTATTGAATTATTTTTTATAATTTGCTCATTGTTCAATCATTATTGTATTTTAAAATCATTTTAATAACAGTATATTAACATTTTATTAGAATATTACATAATTATATTATTATTATCGTAATAATAGTGTAAAATATATAAGAAATGTTACCAAAAGCTTACGAGAGTCGTAGTCATCAGGCCATTAGGATAAGGTTGTAGTGTTTCAAATATTACGTAAATTTTCTTTTATAGTTTGTCCATAAATATAAAATTATTATTCATAAAAGAGACTACTTTCATAATAATATATAATTTTCTAAAATATCATATAATCGCATCATGATTATCGTTATAATAACAGTTTAAAATGTAAGAAATATTACCAAAAGCTTACGAGAGTCGTAGTTTTCCGTCCATTAAGATGAAGACGTAGTGTTTCAAATATTATGTCAGTATTTACTTATAGTTTATCCAAAAATATCAAGTTACTATTCATAAAAGAGACTATTTATATAATATTATATAATATATTAAAATATTAAATAATTATATCATTATTATCAATATACAGATATAACGAAATAAGAGAAACGTTACCAAAAGCAGATGGCGAACCTGGAATGTCTAATATGGACGTCAATATCCGTAAGAAATTACTTGCTATTCCGTTATTAATGAGTAGTTATCGGTAAATTAACCAATAATTTGTTAATTAAGACGATAAGGTATTAGCGTATGGCTGATTTATAGTTAAATTGTGGTTAAATAAGCGAGAATAGGCTGGGGTTGATTGCCCTATGCAATTTGAGAAACTGCTCAGCCTTGTTGGATGGACTTCAGGGGTTAATTACAGGTTAATTCCACTCGAGCGCCAAAAATTAGAGGTAAAAGTTAAGTTAGAAGGCAGTCACCACCGCGGAGCTACTATGTAGTTCTACCAAAAGTGTAGTTTCCTTCACTGCTGGGTCTGGGGGCAGAGTCCCCCAACTAACATGGCCCACTAGATTAGGTAAGGTTGGCACAGTTCCTTTTATAATAGTTTTCGTCATCCAAACCCTTCTTGAATATGTGGCTCCCTAATGACTTGCGTAACCGTTCCTTAAGAACATGGCGGTCCGGTCTTTCTCCCAACAATTTCCCCCACCCAGAGGTTCCCCACCATGTTGAGTAGATACCCGGTATGAGGTTAATAATAATTGACAAAGAATAAACAACTCCACCTCCTTTATCAGCAACACTACAAGTATCGGAAAACTCCATTTCCAGGGTAATAGTCTGTGCGGAGCTGTTGCTTAGAATTACCAGATAATTAAGTTATTAACAGTTTTATCAATAGATCAGCCTCTTGTTAATTAATTTTGTGAATTTATACCACTGACAGACTACCCTAGGCCAGGCTTCAAGTTGACATGCAATATACAGGATGAACTGGACCCACAGATAATGTGGCGAGCGTCTGGTTTGGTGACGTCAGACATTCGTCGTGGGCTGCCGTTCATTTTTACTTCTCGGCACGGCCATTGCATTTTATTTTCTCCCTTTTTTCTCTCAATTTCCATTTCAGTGCTGCATGACCACCTAGGTCCCAGCACTTGGTCTTTATCCTAAATTCTATATTTATTGTGTTATGCAATTTGACAATTGATATTTGATTGCGAAAACAAATTTTTGATCGGGTAGGCTACAGGTGATGAAGCTCTTGAGAAAAGCAATTTGCTTGCTTGAGTGTCATCTAATTGCATTAATTTTTAGTTAATGAACCTGTTTTTATTTCTTATTTCTTTGGATTTGTTTCTGTCACGTGCAGTGCGCTACAATCAGCCTCGTTAAGAAGAGCAACAGCTGATTAAACCTTTTGACAGGTGTGACGTTTAACAACACTGTGTTCAAAGTCTGTTATACAGACATCAGTTTTTAGCATCAAGCTGGGCATTGTAAATTGCTTCTCTAATGTACAATGAACTTTAAATCAGTATCAAACTATCATTATGATTGCTTCTCTGTTGTACAGTGGACTTTAAATCGGTATTAATCAAAACCATTATATGCAATTCTTAATTTACAAAACAGCTTTTACAGTACTTGGGTTTTGTTCCCAATTTATAGTGATCACCTGTATTCCTACTGCACTGTGCAAGATTAGGTGGAAGGCTTTTAGGTTACGTCAGATATTCAAGTTAAGTTTTCTACAGAGATGATCTCTCAATATCTGAGTCTCCAAATAGAGAGATGGTCACAGCTGAACGATTATTCCAAAGCAACAAACTAGAACACTCGTGGAAAAGTGAAATATGTGTGAAAACTAATTTGGCCTCCTATGAACTAAGCTTATAAGAAGTAAAGTTATCCACAAGTGTTACAGTGGGAATATGACTCTGGGTCTTGCCCGTTCAAAGATTATAAAATAATCGTACATCAGTTTTTGAAATTAACAGTCATTCCCTATATGAAGTTTATCAGTTTTTTTGTCTTAAAACAGACTTAAGAAAAACAAAATTACGTGTTTGTGTAGGAATCTAACAACACCGTAAAGTTAAGGTGTTTGTAAAGCCCACTTCGGAGAGCCAAGTTGTACATAAATCATTAGAACTAAATGTGATTACATAGGTAGGACAGTTACTTATTGCATGTAGGGCAAACAAGCTTCATGTAATCAATTATGAAATTTTCAATGAGGTATTGCCTCTGAGTGATGGATGATGGCTTTAGTTGCAAAAGTCACCTTGCAGCTGTTTTGTGCAACTCTAAGAAAACTTTTTTGAGTTGGACTCTGCATCAGAAGTAGGGGTCATTTTCATACAAAAATAACAGCAACAATGATTTCGAGTTACTGAGGCAATGGCGGTGTCATTTGAAAAGTAATATATTCTTCTTGAACCTCAACTTAATGAATTGGCAAGACTTTATCACCAGCTTTAGATCTAAATTGCAAATAAAAAAGGATGTTTGCACCTTTTAGATGGCTGTGCCTTGAACGGACGCCATCAAGATCTAATGGAATGTCTTGCTTTCAGGCCGAGCACCCAAGAGAATGACCCTCACTTAGAAGAACTGAGCGTGGAGGAGGACCCCATGGATATAGATTTACCCAGGTCAAGACATTCCTCTCTGTCACCTGAATTGATAGCCTGTAAAGGTAAGACACTTGATTACTCAAGGTTCTCTGCAACGTCCCTTTGGTCGCTAGCTGCAACCCCTTTCGTACCTTTTACTGCACCTCCTTTTATATTCTCTTTCTTCCATCTGACTTTCCTCAACCTTCTCCTCGCAAATGATCCATAGTGCAGCTGCGAGGTTTTCCTCCTGTTACACCTTTCAGACCTTTCTACTCTCAATTTCCCTTTCAGCACTGAATGACCTTGTAGGTTCCAGCACTTGGCCTTTGGCCTAAATTCTATATTCTATTCTGTTCTCTGGATTAACTGCATAAAGTTGAACCTGGTGCAATATGCAACACCTTTGTTTGCTATGAACCCCAATTAAAGATTGCAAACTGGCTATATTGAAAAATAGGTCAGACTAAATTCAATTGTGGGGCTTCAGAAGTATTTGGAAGCTGGTGATGTTTAGCAGAATTAGTTAGTCTGTAGTAGAGTATATTGGAAAAACTTTGGTTAAAATGTTTGCAAGCTTGTAAACGATTCGATTTGTTAAAATTGATTTTCCAAAATTTTCTTTCAAGGTCGATTTCAAACATTTAATTTCCTAGCTTTTCGTCGGAGTTCAAGGACCACAATTGGCATGGTTAAAGTCTAATCATCTCCGTTTAACATGCTTTTTCCCATTTTTTATGTGGGGTAAGCACGATGCCTTCTTTTGGAGGACTTTGATTTGGTGTTGGGGTAGACCGTAGCCTCGATCGGCTGCCCTGCCTGACATCGCTTAGACCCCGGTAGTCTATGTGTACATGTATTGTACCAAATCACCAGCTCCCTTTCTCCCAGCAGCGAGGAGAGTTGAGCGGTTAGGTCGACAGTTCGAGACGTGTGAGGTGTCTGTTATGTATTAAGTTTTTCACAGGCCTAGGTTAGTGATTTTTCAATCTTGACTGATCACACACTGTTTTCTCCCTGTATTGAATAATGTATCGAAATTTGAATCTATAAAACCATGACAAGTTAAACTAGCTTTATAATAAAGACCCTCTAATGAGGCAGGTTGATGTAATTGCGTAGCTTAATGTTTTCTTTTCAACTTTCAGTAACTAACATTTACAGGATAGCAATATATGAAGTGTTATTTCATATGTTTATTAAGTGTGGATACGTAAAACTTACTCTACCATACTTTCACTTCTTCTGTACTTCTCAGCTCTCATACAATGTCCGTGTTTCTTAGTGGACTTTGTTATGTATCAGAAAAGCCAGACGTCCCTCCTAAGGTGAGATGCTACTACACTTTTGAAAGACATTCTTAATACTCAGTGTGTCTAAGATGTGGCAAAGCTTGTTTCAGCTATATAATACAATGAAATAAAATACATTGCAAATGTCCCATTCAAATAATGAAAAATGAATTCACCAAATCAATCATTATCCAGAGGTGAAAGCAAGATATTCAGTAGAAAATATGTACCACAGAATAGTTATTTATTTGGTGAATTAATTTTTATCATTAATGCAGGAAATCTATTTGAATGTGATATTGCGATGTATTTTATTTGATTTTATTAAATAGCTTGACACACGAGTATTCAAATTGTCGTTCAAAAGTTTAGCAGCAGTTCAGCTTAACAGACAACAGACACTTTGGAAGGGGCGTGTGGCCTTTCCGATGTATAACAAAGTTTATTAAGTAACACAGACATTGTATTACAGCCAACACTAGAATATTTTTTGTATCTTACATGGTTCCTAACCTAACCTAACCTAACCTAACCTGTACTTGACACTCGACATTCAGTGCAAGAGAGAGAGAGAGATTGAAAAAAGCGTCACATCCAAAATGGCACCTAAAGGAAAATAATCGTCACTAGCCAGGGTCATTTTTCCTGAGATGTTTAGAAGTAATGCCAACGTAAATTTCTTTGTGTATGTCAGGCCACAGGTGTAATGTTTGTTTAGGTTTTGAACTCTGGAGTTGAATACATCTTACTTTCCACCTGTTACACTTCTCAAACCTTTTTACTGTCCGTTTCCCTTCCGGCACTGAATGACCTCATAGGTCCCAACACTTGGCTTTTGGCCTAAATTTGATATTCTATTCTATTCTAAGGAACTTGACAGTCAAAGACTTTTTATCTGGAATGATTTGTGTAGAATCCTTTTCTAAAATAAGGAATTTAATATGTATTACTTTTTTTACAGACCCAGCATGCCTCAAGGCCTACAGCTGTTTTGCCTAAGTCGTTTCAATACATCCGTGAAGTTTATGTGATACAGTACGGTCTAAAACAGTAAAAAAATTAAAATTTTTGCTATTGATGCCAGGGCATATAACTAGTACTTTTTTTTCCTCCTTCATAATGCTAAATTCGGATAAAGCTGTTGATAAATCACTGAACCCAGTTCCTTAACAATGTATTGTTTTGAGATAATATGTGGTAAAGTCATCAATAAAGTTTTGATAAACCTTTCGGTTAAACGAGATATGACTTAGTGCTTTTGTAGTAAATGAAAATCGCAAAATTAGGACGTCAGGTTACTTATAATTGCAAAATTAATACATTAGGTTAGGTTATAGTTAAGAAAATAGGAAAACAAATAGTTTAGGCTAATTATAGATCGTGCAAGATATTTGAAAGATGTCAACTCCATTCTGGTTGCAAAAAGTAATTAATTCCCATTATTGTATTGCAGAAGCAAGGGTTCCAACAATAAAACTTGTGAACGATTAACATAATTAGATTTTAAGTTTGAATGATTAATGTTGATGCAACTTGGGTTGTATCAAATGAACTTCATAACTGCATTGAAGGGACTTCATGGCTTCAGCTTCAACGTAAAGGACTTTCTGGCAAAGCGGGCGTACTTGGGTGCAGTTCCTGATGTCGAGGAAGGTGGAGATCGACGGGAATCGGCTGTTGAAATTGGTAAGTGTTATGAATAATTTTGAACATATATTTCTTATGTGGTTCGATAATGTAACTAAGAGAGGGGACACGATTGCAAAAATATGTACTTTATTTGGTTTTAGCTGTGATTACTCTCTTTTTGGGTTTAATATGTATTTCATTTATACAAGTACGTATGGAACTCGGTATGGGAACGGGTAAGTAAGGTTTATGCAGCACTGAAGTCTGCTTTACCCACCAAAATTTTCAAGTAAGTGAATAAGTAAGTGACTAGGGTCAGGAACTGCACCCTTAGAGTAATATTGTGAACTTAAACCTGTGGGAAAATGTTGTATTAAATCTGTGAGAGAGTCAATCCTACTTGATATTTGGTTACATCATAGACAGAAGGGGATTGGATTTTGATCAGGATTTGAAGGCTGTCATGGTGTCAATCCTTTTAGGAACCAGTGCTGAATGTATCAAGAGAGCAGCTGTCCAGTTTAGCAATTTTTTATGGGGGAGTCAACCACACAATTTCTACTCGACCTAATTTTATTTACAAACAGTCCACGACCACAAGTTTCCTCTGAATTTTTTGTGATAAAACCACTAAAATACTCAGGTATAAGAGTTTTTAGAGGGGTTTTAAGTATTCGTGGATTTTAGCTATTCGCAAGGGGGCGGGTGGTACGCATCCCCCGCGAATACGGGGGGTTTACGTATACATATGCATAACCAGCCCCTCACTCCAACATTCGAATGATATGGGAGAAAAGTTTCTTTCTTTTCCAACTAGTTAACTCAAAGCGTCACTGTGGGGAAACTCGATTCGTACGTCAATTTTTCCATACTGTTCACTGTGCCCCACCCAATAGCAGTTATATATTATATCGAACTTCAATCACTGTATTATACAAATGATGTCTTTGTTGTACTATACTGGGAACTCCTTTGTCCAAATCCAGTGTCTCCAATCACAAGGGTCGGTCAGCCCACACTCACAAGGGACGGACTTTCTCACAACATTTCTGCGTAGAAAAGTCCATTATTAAAAAAGAGCTGTGAACGATGGCTACCGACAGAAAATTTCAAATTAATTGAAGAACACTTCAAAAAATCAATATGGCTTATTTTCAGACATTAATTATCTTCTAACACTACATTCTCCTCCGTCTTTTTGTCCATTGCTCATTCTCCGTATTTCAACCTTCATGCAATCTTATGTTTTTGTCTCAGTATTTACGTAAAATCTATCCAGCAAAGTATTCACACAGGGTATAAATTAGTATGCAAATTACTGTTAAGTAATCAGAAGCATTTCTGTCCTTACTACTGTCCAAACCAACCTGATATCTTGCTAACTGTTCTAAAATTCCCTCGCTAACTATCAGACCACTTTCTCCAAATCACCCATGAGACCTCATCAGCATTGTCCAATACTTTCTGCTTTGTATTCTCCCTATCTACACCATTTCCTAATCCATCAGAGTCGTCTTCTTCCTTAATGGGAAACAGATC
Source organism: Macrobrachium rosenbergii (assembly GCA_039081455.1). Classification (NCBI taxonomy): domain Eukaryota; kingdom Metazoa; phylum Arthropoda; class Malacostraca; order Decapoda; family Palaemonidae; genus Macrobrachium; species Macrobrachium rosenbergii. The sequence continues at coordinate 59,073 of JANJGK010001345.1, forward strand.
TATTAAATGCACGATCTAGTTTATTATCCGTCTCGACTAATCCTTCAACCTGTACTCCTGTGCTTACAATATCCTTCATTTTCCTAACCTTAACTGTCTCTATTGAAACTGTTTCTCTCCTGGGAAATCATCTTGCTTGCTCACATCATCCTCCACTCTTATTTGCGGCCATTCGTTCACTGGATGACTCTCCAGATACTCCGGAGGTTCACGCCACTTACGTATCTGACTGTGATGTGCCCTAATCTCCCATACCTGTCCACCTTCACCCTCAGACTCCAACAAGTAGCTCAATCTACTCGACCACACTTGAGCCATGAAGTAAGGCCCCTCATGTTTCTCCTCAAACTCGCTCGCATTCAGTCACGAACCACTCGTGCGACCTTCTCCAAACATCTCTGTCATCGTTCTCAGTCAACTGCATCGAAGGCTTCGTGAATCTTTCGAAGTTCATGACTTACTCACTTGGGGACATTCTTAGACTCCTGTGGGCACTTACGTTATACATCCGTAAGGCTTTTGCAAGACACAGGTCCCGTTAATTTTCCCCATCATTCATCACACGTAAGAACTCACTCAACGTCCTGATTGTTCTCTCAGACAACCCATTCCCGCCCTTACTCACAGGCAGTGACAAATAATCTATCACCACATCAAACAGCTCTTTCATCCTCAACCTCAAAGGAGGAGGGCTTGCATATACTCTCTGATATTTACCCTTCCAACATGCTTCACGATTCCAAACCAACCGTGGGTTAAATATGTGTTCTTTCGTACACCATTAGCTTAAACTTCTCCATGTATCCATACCTGTCATGTACAATTTTGCGAATACCTATCATCCCAAAAACTACAAACTCTGAGATACACCTATTCTCACCTGCTGACTTCCTAATGAAGTCAACTATCCCTTGGCACCACACAAGCCAATTACTGAATCTTCGAAACTCTCTCAGCATCACCCCCCAAATCATTGCCGGAATCCTAAACTGCACTCTCTCAGACACTTCTCGTACCACAGGGCAAACCGTTTGCATCTCCTCAGAATCCTCAAGGGTCAAGGAATAAGTCTCGCCCGTCCTCACATCTGTCATCCCCACGAAACGTACCACACATACTCGCTCATTCCGCATGCTCGAGAACTACCTCTTCCCATGCCCCAACCTGTCCTTTGCCCAGTCCATGTAGAACCACATGATTACATCAGTGTTCAACATGCCATGTACACTTTTCCATCACCCTACCCACTCTTGCACTTACAAATGAAACTTGTGCTCCAGTGTCAACCAAACCACAATATTCATTCCTGATCATGTCAACCACTACTGTCACCCCACAACTCTTCTCATGTACCTTACACAAACTCACTTTCTGTTCATCTTCAGTTGCCAGAACCCTTATCTCCAAACTGTCCCTCACCAAATCTTTCAGTCCATTCAGTCACTTTCAAACATCGAATCACCACCTCCCTCCCTCTCTTTCAATACAATCAGTTCCCTCGGCAAATACTCAGGATTGATGCTGTCTTCCCTGCTACCTTTCTCACTCCCAGGTATTCCTGACATCACATCAGCTATCATGTTCCTTCCTGGTGGTACTTGCAGTACTCAGTCACAAAATCAAACTCACTGAAGTCCTGCACGGTCCATGCTAGTCTACTATCCACATTCTTCATACAGTGCAGATAAACCAAATTGTGGTGATCCATTTTTACACAAAACCTCACCCCGAACAAAAATGATCGCAAAGCTTTCAAACAAAGCTCTCAACTCAGCCAAATCTCTCAGCCGTTGAATGATTCCACTCTGCTTAACTAAATGCCTGACTTACATATGCATTCACTCTGTCCCCTTCAATACCCTTCAGAACCTGCTTCTGCATCAGACATCCCCCCATTGAATAACCACTGGCGTCGGTATACACCTCAAGCATTTTTGCTTGCGGCCGTAATCAGGGCATGCCAACTCCACATCCTTAACTGCTTCTGCTTTCAGCTTCTTATACAATTCTGTCATTCTTTGGTTCCACCTTAGGACCGGACTCCTCCTCCCTCCAGTCCACCCCGTTAACAACTTAGCAATCCTTAAGCAATCCTTCGCAAACTTCCTTCCAAACTCAGTCAGAGACCCAAGAACCCACGCAACTTCTGAACTGTTTTATGTCTGGGAAACTTCCTTACCCTACTCACAAAATTCTCAACCCCAAATCACACACTACATGACCCAAGAACTACACTACTTCATTCGTAAACCATTCACGCTTAGCCAGTTTTATCTTGACTCCTACTTCTTCAAGCTTTTGTAACACCACGGTCACCGTACCCACATCCTCTTCAGCAGTCTTGCTCGAAATCAGAGTATCGTCCACTCGCTCCGACTTGGGGCTCAATGACACCAGCTCGCTCCAACTCCTTGCAATGGCCCTCTATCTCCTTCGTAACCAGAAGAGGAAAATGACTAAACTCGTGTAGTTTAGCCCCACCAAAATCATTATCACCCTTACTTATTACACGTCTCATCCGCAACGGATGCCATACTTGCCTCTTATCTTGATCTCTCAGATCTTCATCGGACCTCCTGTGCTTACTTTCTCCACCCACTGCTTGTATGTTCACTCATTTTCTTCCGTTTTCCCCACCATTATACCTGAGCTGATCAAAAGCCTTCCATCATCCACATCCGCAACCGTATGCATCTGTCGTAACTGATCGCCAACATGCATACTTCTCCGCCTTTTCTTTCACACGTCAGTATTTACCTGAGAGTGAGCCTCAGGATTCTCCATATCTGGTACATATCCCGTCACATGTGTGCAAGATCTGTCTTTGTTTTTCTCCCGTTACACCTTTTAATCCTTTTCGCCGTCAGTTTCCATTTCAGCGCTGAACGACCTCATATGTCCCAGCGCTTGACCTTTCTATATTCTGTTCTAGTCGTATTTGATACTTATTCCCCCCAACTTGACAGCATGGAAAGTGGGCATCTGATGCCCACCTACATTCTTCCTTCTACTCATTCCATTTTTACATTCTTCCTTCTACTCATTCCATTGTATTCAACCCTCTTCATGATCATGTGGGAAAGGTCCAACAACTCACCTTGTGGGAACTCACCCTCTCCTTGCAACCAATGCCGCTTACTCTCTCTCTCTTTCTCCTTTCTCTTTGTCCTGTCCTTCTCTCTCTCTCCTGTCTTTTACGTCCTCCTCATCCTTTTCCACAGTCGTCTTCTTATCCTTCGCACCCTCATCCCTTCCTACAATCAGTTTCCTATAGTCATCCTCATCCTTCTCCTCCTGGTCAGGGGTCGATCCTATCTTTCCCATTCCTCACTCTTCCCAATTCCAGAATTCCAGAGCCTAATCAAACAGTGCACCTCATGCGATGCACTGTAGGCATTACTTAATAAGGCCCCTTGCAGCATCCCTTCTGTGGCCCTTGGCTGCTGCAACCCCTTTCATTCCTTTTACTGTACCTCCTTTCATATTCTCCTTCTTCCATCTTACTTTCCACCCTCTCTAACAATTGTTCCATGGAGCTTTGAGGTTTTCCTCCTGTTTCACCTTTCAAGCCTTTCTTACTCTCAGTTTCCCCTCTTAGCACCGAATGCCCTCATGAGCCCCAGCGCTTGGCCCGTGGCCCAAATCCTATAGTATGTTGACTTCTCAGATCGATCATAACCAAAAGTTTATTTGTATGTTTGTGCAGGAATATTTACTTTATGAATATTAATATGTTTGTGCAGGAATATTTACTTGATTAATATTCATGTTTGTGCAGGAATGTTTACATTATTAATATGTTTGTGCAGGAATATTTTTACTTAGTTGTGTAATGGGAAGCTCAGAAGTTCAAGCGAAGATCCAGACAGCAATTCTCTTCGTGTTTCATATTTCACTTGCGGTTTTATTTGTGTTCATTTGTTAATTTATTTTATGTATTTTTTGGTAATTGATATCTCCTCTTTATGCCTTTCCTGGTATCTTCTTCTTCTTCTTCTTCTTCTTCTTCTTCTTCTTCTTCTTCTTCTTCTTCTTCTTCTTCTTCTTTATGTGTTTCCTGTTATCTTCCAGATAAACACAATATTATTCCTTGGAAGCTTCCTGAATTTGGTGGGCTGCTTCTTCTTCTTCTTCTTCCTCCATATGAATAGTGTTCTTTGTCTTCTGGATAATAATAATAATATATATAATATAATAATAATAATCAAGTAACACTCTCTCTCTCTTTCTCGGACTTTCTTGAACTCTTATGTGAACTCTTTTGAACTCACTTGTGAACTCTTTTGAACTCACTTGTGAACTCTTTTGAACTGTCGAACTCTCTTGAAACCTCTCTTTTGAACTCTGTTGAACACCCTCTTTTGAACTCCCCTGAACTCACTCTTTTGAACTGTGCTGAACTCCATATTTTGAACTCTGTTGAACTCCCTCTTTTGAACTCTCTTTAACTCCCTCTTTTGAACTCTTTTGAACTCCCTCTTTTAAACTCTGTTGAACTCTCTTTTGAACTCTATTGAGCTCTCTTTTGAACTCTGTTGAACTCCCTGTTTTGAACTCTATTGAACTCTCTCCTTTGAACTCTATTGAACTCTCTCTTTTGAACTCGCTCTTTTGAATTCTATTGACCTCTCTCCTTTGAACTGTACTGAACTCTCCCCTTTGAACTAGTTCCTTGTTGGGCGAGCGGGTTCCGTTCTCAGCTACCGCTCTGTTGGCCGCGAGTTCAAATCTCCGACCGGCCAATGAAGAATAAGAGGAATTTATTTCTGGTGATAGAAATTCATTTCTCGCTATAATGTGGTTCAGATTCCACAATAAGCTGTAGGTCCCGTTGCTGGGTAACCAATTGGTTCTTAGCCACGTAAAATAAATAAAATCCTTGGGGCCAGCCCTCTCTCCCTCTCTAGGAGAGCTGCTAATCAGCTCCTCCTCCTCAGTGGTCTGGTTAAACTAAGATATATTTTTTCCCCTGTGAACTCTGTTGAGCTCTGTTGAACTCCCTCTTTTGAACTCTGTTGAACTCCCTCTTTTGAACTGTTAAACTCTTTCCTTTGAACTCTTTCAAACTACCTCTTTTGAACTCTCTTGAACTCCCTTTTATGAACTTAAATACTCTCCTTTGAACTCTCTTGAACTCCCTTTTATGAACTTAAATACTCCCCTTTGAACTCTCTTGAACTCCCTCTTTTGAACTCTCTTGAACTCCCTCTTTTGAGCTCTATTGAACTCCCTTTTTTGAACGTAAATACTCTCCTTTGAACTCTCTTGAACTCCCTCTTATGAACTGTTAAACTCTCTCCTATGAATGCAATTGAATTCCCTGTTTTGAACTGTTAAACTTTCTCCTTTGAACTGTTGAACTCCCTTTCTTGAACTGTTAAACTCTTTCCTTTCAACTCTGTTGAACTCCCACTTTTGAACTCTCTTGAACTCCCTTTTTTTGAACTGTTAAACTCTCTCCTTTGAACTCTCTTGAATTCCCTCTTTTGAACTCTTTTGAACTCCCTTTCTTGAACTGTTAAATTCTCTCCTTTGAACTCCCACTTTTGAACTCTCTTGAACTCCCTTTTTTAACTGTTAAACTCTCTCCTTTGAACTCTCCTGAACTCCGTCTTTTGAACTCTATTGAACTCCCTCTTTTGAACTGTTAAACTCTTCTTTGAACTCAGTTGAACTCCCTCTTTTGAACTATTAAACTCTCTTGAACTCCCTCTTTTGAATTGTTAAACTCTGTTGAACTCCCACTTTTGAACTCTCTTGAACTTCCTCTTTTGAATTATTGAACTCTTTCCTTTGAGCTCTTTTGAACTCCCTTTTTTGAACTGTTAAACTCTCTCCTTTGAACTCTCTTGAACTCCCTGTTTTGAACTATCTTGAACTCCCTCTTTTGAACTGTTAAACTCTCCTTTGAATTCTTGAACTCCCTCTTTTGAACTCTGTTGAACACCCTTTTTTGAACTGTTAAACTCTCTCCTTTGAACTCTCTTGAACTAACACCCTTTTTTGAACTGTTAAACTCTCTCCTTTGAACTCTCTTGAACTCCCTTTTTTGAACTGTAAACTCTCTTCTTTGAAATCTCTTGAACTCCCTCTTTTGAACTGTTGAACTCCCATTTTTTAACTTAAATGCTCTCCTTTGAACTCTCTTGAACTCCCACTTTTGAACTCTCTTGAACTCCCTTTTTTGAACTGTTAAACTCCCTCTTTTGAACTCTCTTGAACTCCCTCTTTTGAACTGTTATAGTCTCTCCTTTGAACTCTCTCTCTCTCTCTCTCTCTCTCAAATCAAAAATCTCAGTTTCAGTTTCATAACTGAGAACTTCATAAGGTCCATAGGGGTAATTGCTTACAATATAATAATAATATTTTTAGGCTAAGTCAAATATTCAATTAAATTTCCTGTTGCAAAATTTCTGTTTCATTTGCAGGCTGATGACTTCGTCTGTTGCAAGATGGCCGCTCAGTGTCAGATGAAGGAATGAACGGCAGATGAAAGAACCTCTTAGACACTGACATGAATCTGAATGAGCTGAAATTGAAGGTATGTCTCCTCAAGAATTGAAGGCTTTCTTGTGATATATAAGAATTAGGGTTCTTATAAATCAAAAACTAGTTGTTACAAATTTAAATGACATACTGCACAGTCTACTGCACAGTGTAGCAACTAAGTTTGTGAATTCTTCAATTGTTATTTTTCAGGAAAATTGCATTTGAAGTTAACTTTAAAGACTTAATAAATTAGCCCTTATTAGCATTGTTAGGACTTCCTGAATAATCTTTTGCAGGCATCCCAAGCCCTGTGGTTGGTAAGTGCAGCAGCGTCTCTTCGGCCCGTATCTGCGTCTACTTTCTTACTTTTTACTGTACCTCCGTTCATATTGTCTTTCTTCCATCGTACTTTCCACCCTTTCCTCATTATTGTTTCATGGGGCAACTGTGAGGTTTTCATACTTGCACATTCAAAACCTGTTTACTGTCAATTCCCATTGCAGCTCTGAATAACCTTTGGTCTGAGTTCTGCATTGTATTCTGTTCTAACCTTAATGAGTAATCAAGTGTACACACAAATTTATATGCGATAACTTGGGGTGAATTTAGTTAGCTATAGAGGTGGTAGTCTTGATTTTTTCCAACAGGAGATTTGGAACTCTTATCTTGAACTCCCTCTTTTGAACTGGAATAATCTCAGTCCCAGTTCGAGAGTTCTGTAACTTCCAGAGCTGTTTTGGAATAGATACCTGGCCAAAAATTCGTTTCCAGAATCAAGATAAGAAGATTCTGGGTCTCAGTTTCAGAGAAAGAGCCATAATTGTAGAGTCCATGTTTTTTGTGTAGGAATACCTCAACTCGGTGGACTTTTGATCTTATCAGCTTCATTATTATGATAATTTTTGCTGTGCTGCCATTTTACATGTATCTGACTTATTCTCAGAAAGTATATATGCTAGTCCATACAGTTTGAGGCCCTGAAAATATGTATTCAGTAATTTCAGTAGCAAGTTTTGACAGCACTTGAAGAAAATAGCAATGGTACAGTTACGTAAACAGGAGTGGTACATTTCCATAAACCCCACTGGACAAACATTGCAAGAAAAACATCGTCAGAGAGATGGGGACAATGTTAGTGCTAAATGCTTTTAACAGACTGCATTAGAATGTTGAAATGTTCTTACAGATGTTATAGCCAAGCCCGAATAGTAATGATGATAATATTTAATTATGATACAGAACTATTTATTTTACCTTGCTAATTGAAATTTACAGTAAGAAGCCTTTCACTTTTCTGAATGAAATTTGCGTTGCAATAGAATGTTCAGTTACTTGTTTAAAGACTTGTTTCCCATCTGTGCCCCTCTTAATTTTTATCTTACGACCCTGTAACCCTAAAGATTTCAGTGTCAAAAGTTGTGATGTCATTAACTTCTTCCTCATCTTTTCAGGAAAGCAGTTGCAATCTACAAAAATAAACTGGACAAGTTTGAACACACAAATTTTGCCTTGGAATCCCACATCTCCACTGTAGAAGAACAACACAGGAAAAACTACAATTGTAACACTCTCATGGGCATATGTTAGTGACCCGAATCAAACTTTGATGCTTGTAATTTTCAATTAGGAACTGTATGAGTCTATATTCAGGACATATGATTTATTTAAACCTGCTGCAGGTCAGTATTTCAGGATATAATTATAATTTCCACATTCATATCTTCTCAATTTAATTTTAGCCAACCAGCAGCTCAGTATTATTCAGGTACATGAAACTCACATGGCTTAATATTATCTATTAACCATTTACATAGACTAATTGTAAGTTTAAGTTCTGTTAAGATGTTTTAGAGTGCATAGTTTATTGTAATATCAGCTTTCAGTTCTGTGTATTTTAAAAAAAGTACAGTATTTTATTTGCACTTGAATTTCTCTGTCAGCTAGAAAGCATTGTTCCATGATATATATACTTAACTTCATTTTCTGATTAGTTTAACAATAGCTATGTGGCACCACAGTTTACTAAAGGATACATAGTCGTATTTACATAAGGTTCATGAGTTCAGTATGTCAAGTACTATAGTGTATTTCAGATAGTTTTGTAATTTCTTAGCAGTTTGAAATTGGCTGTCAGTTAGCTCAATATTTTTTGGGATTTATACATTAATGGTAATTTCTTATCAGTTTGTATATCAGCTGAAAGCAATTCAGTGCATTGCAAGATGCTTAATTTTATTTTTACCCGAGTCTAGTATGAGTTTGAAGTTGGTTACAAATAGCTCAATTCTTCAGGATACATCCTTTTTTTCACACAAGATTCATAACTGTTAAATATTAGAAATCAAAGAGCTCAGTTAGTTTCAGGATGCATAGTTTTCTCTTGAATTCTTTAGCTGTGTCAATATCAGCTTTCAGTTAGCTTAGTACATTTTAGGGTACATAGTTGTTGTTGTTCTTTCTCTGCATCTTTACCCACTTCCATGTGGGGGTCGATGTTCCTGACAGCTTTCCTCCGCCTGGCTCGGTCAAACACATCATCCTCTGACAGTTGTTTGTGTCTCAGGTCATCTCTGACTACATCCATCCACCTTCTTAGCTTCTTCGGTCTTCCCCTTACTCTCCCTACAGGCAACTCCCTCTGCATCAGTCTCCGCCCTACTTATGTCTTGTCCCTTCTCACCACATGGCCATACCACTGCAGTCTTCTTTCCTGGCCCTTCTTTGATTGTTCTACCACTTTAGTAGTTCCACTTATTCTTTCATTTTGATCCTGTCCAGTTTTGTTACTCCACACATCCACCTGAGTGTAATAATAGGTACATAATGTTAGAAATAAATTTATCAGCGTAAGATAAGATAGTAGGTAATTGTAGAAGCATAGACTATTTTGTATCAGTAAGCTTAGTATGTGTCTAAGGATAATTGTTCTTCGTGAAATAAGTTTGATGTCACTGGTCAGGTAATTGATTGCTTTCTAGAAATTCATGTAGCACTTAGATTTCATGTGCAGTATCCAGTAGGTCATTGTTCAATACATACTTGCCTGGGTGTGAAGTTCATGTGATATTATTATTAATTATTATTTCATTATTTTTATTATTATTCAGAAGATGAACCCTATTCATATGGAACAACCCCACTACAGAGGCCATTAACTTGAAATTGAAGCTTCCAAAGAATATGAAGGTGTTCATTAGGAAGAAGAAAGAGGAAGTAAATTGAAATACAGAAAGAAGAGATCCCACGCACTTATTAGAAAATAAAAAAAAGGTTTAAATAGATAAATGGATATAAATTTATTAAAATGCAAGAGGAATAGCATTAGGGTAGTAATGCAGTAATAATCATTGGTTAGAACTAGTTGATTTTATGAAATATCCTCATGGTAGCCAGCATAGTTAAGGATAGTTTTGTGGAACAAAACCTGTGATGTATTGCCTGCGGAGAACAGGTAATACTTTCAGCTTAAGTACAACTGATTCCTGATATTTTTTTCTCAATAAGCCACGCAGATATTGTTAAACTAGCATCCACCATAGTAGGGACTTGGAAGGAAGCCTCTCAAATACTTTGTAACCTTAATCCACAGATTGTTTCAGTTACTGAATATCAGAGTTTTTAGAACTGAATTATTGATAGCTCAAGGTCTTGCATTATTGTAATATTACATGAACATTGATACTTTTACTTTTAAGGCTTGGGTTATGCACTGGCTTTCTTTAATACAGGAGGGACACTATATCCTGAATTACAGTATATTTATATTCTGACATTCTAGGGTAGGGGACGTTTCAAAATTTTGTTTATATTATTTCAAAAGTGATGTAAGGGAAGGAAATTTATTTTATTGTTGTGCGGTGAAAGGATATTCTCTGAATTTTATACGAAGCTTGCCGTGACAATAATGCTTCCTGCTGAACATTACACAAATTATTTAAAAGCTTAAACATAAATTGAAATTGTTCTCAGGGGCAGTATTATCATGGCATCTCTGCATATTTCAAGACACTGCTGGAATTTGAAGGGTCCAAATTTAAATTTTGCTACTGTTAATACATTTGGTATTGTAGGCACAAGATTTGATTGGTAAACTCAAATTATATTTGTTACTTTTAGGTTCATGTGGTTTTTTGCAAAACGTATTTTAGGTAAATGGGTCTGTAAGTAAATTCTCATACAGATTTTAATTTAAAGGAAGTTAAGTATTGTTAACAGTGGCTTCTTATGTACATGAATTTGTAAACTCAAATAATAAGTAAACTGAATTCAAAATTCATTTTCAAGGGGACTTTGGCACTTGAATTGAATTTATTACTTTTAGGGTGGTGTGATTTTTTTTTTTTTGGCGAAACATATTTTAGGTAAATTAATCTGTAAGTAGCTCAAATTCAGAATGTTGATGTAAAGGAAGTTAGGTATTCTTAATAATGGCTTCTTATATATATGAATAAGTAAACTCAGAAAGTTTGACATAGATATTTGTGGTATATGTATTAGTGAGCATTCTCAGTTACAAGCAGGGTTCATTCATCTTCATGATACACTGATACCTAGACTTTCTGGAACGATTCAGTTCGTCTTGAGAACTAGCCAATATTTTCTTTACCAGAGCACTAAGAATTTTTCAGACTTTTGCTGTAAAAGCTAAATTCTAGTGGACTCCTTAGCTATCGGATAGTTGCTATTTATTTGACTGCCATTTTGAAATTGTTGAGACAAGCAAGTCTTCCACATCTCTTTCCTTGTAAGGTTCTCACAAAGGGATTCCTTTTCCATGAAAGGCGTAAATTGGAGTACGGTTAGGTTAAAGAAGTTGAACAGCAAAGTGGAAGAGATTAAAATGATGGAAAGTATAAGAAAGATATTTGATTGACAGGGAGGGATTTGTTTTTGCTATAGGTACACTTTCCCTTAAGAAAAATTCACTTAAAGCCTTGTAAACAAGGAGCCTTATGAAGTATATAATTATAATAACCACAATCTTAGCTTCTCAATTTCTTCACACATTTTCGATACTCTTGTCACTACCAGGCCTTAGATCGAAATGGAAGAATGTGACATGATTCTGATGGCTGTAACAGGATTTGAATCCTCATCCAGAGTATCAGAATGAGGTCGTGTTATCCACTTGACCACAGTTAATGTGACCTCGTTCCGATACTCCAAATGCATGTCCGAATCCTGCTGCGGACATCAGAATTACTTCACATTCTTCCATTTAGATCTAATGCTTGGTAGTTACAAGTGCATCCAAGAAAAGTGTGAAGAATATAAGAAGTTCAGAAGGCATTGTGGCTATTATAATTACATAGATAAGTATCTGGTAAAAAGTGACCAGTAGATTCTATGTATATATAAAGTATGGTTAATTTCAGGCAACAGTGAAATTTCAAAAAGTAATTGGAAATGAAATCGTAAAGGAGTTTTGTCTCGGCTCAAGGAACTAAATCATTGTAGACAGTGTTTCTAGTTACATTTTAACAAGACATATTGACTTTGTTAACTTGAATTGTTTGAGAAATTCATTTGTTATTTCTGAGATATTGGTTTTTCTAAATTGTAGACGTCCCAATGTAACAGTGTCTTGACATATGGAGATTTTCTGTAGGTTAAGGTATTTTTTATTTTTCTAACGTTTTGTACAATTCCCATTGAAGTTCAGTAATTTAATGAAACCAAGATTCACTTGACTATTATTGTTAAAATTCAAGTAAAATTTGAATAATGGGAAAATTATTGTAATACCAAAATATGTATGTATTGATTTGTACAGGGACTTCTGAATTTCAACTTTGAGCTCAGCTCTCATCAGGTATTGACTTTCATTTAGCTACAAAAGGTAATTTTGAGTCTTTGTTATTTCTTAGCACAGCAGAGCAAAGTTTAAAACTATTGAAAAGAGCTCTATTGGCACCAAAAATCAAGAGAATTGTAACAATATCCGTTGTATCCCTTAGCTGTGGTATACTGCTTGGACATTGCAATCTAGGTTTGATAAACTGAGCTTGGAAATTTGTATCTATATAAATTTTCCCCACAGGCCAACATTTTCAGATATCTGTTTAAGGTGATGTAATGTAGGCATTGTCCATGCTTTTATCTCTCGGCTTTCCATTCTCACTAGACTTCCCTTCATGTGACCTTGAAATTACACTACACTTTCAAGGGCATTTCTGCAGTCTCCTGTTAAAGCTGTTACATAGAAACACTTGGCAGTTTTACAGCTCAGCTTGGACCCTCCAGAATTTTAGCTCTTGTGCTGTAAGAGCAGTTTTCAATCACTTGAATACTTGTCAGCAGAAAACTTCCATGTTTCATACTGTTATGGAGTCCACATTCTCTCTCTCTCTCTCTCTATCTCTCTCGCTGTTTGTTACAGCAGTTCCGCACACTCTGTGCTTTGCCAGAATCTTTACATACTTATCTGAACCATCATTTCACTTTACATACTTTGTTGAAGCTTTCTTGTATGCCATATTCTCTGCTGGATGGATCTTGAACATTTGACATGCTTTGCTGGACTGGACACACACACACACACACACACACACACACATACATACTTACTTAATTACTTATTTACTTACTTTCAGGGTGCTTTCTCTATTTCTCCCAGTCTTCAAACCCTCACACTTAAATTCTTATCATAAACTCTTTCATGTGTGGACCTGAGATTGTTAGGGGATGAAATTAAGTTGAATATTTCAGTGTAAAGATATTTGGCTTTTTTGCCCAGTTTTCCAATGAATTCTAAAGTTTTCGTTTTAAATAACTAATAGAGTTTTGTAAAATGATTTATGAATCAATTCATGGGTTTTGGTATGAAATTGGGTGAATTTTTCAATGTAAACAAATTTGCCTTTTTTGCCCAGTTTTCAAATGAATTCTAAAGTTTTCGTTTTAAATATTTGTTAGAGTTGTGTAATGTGATTTAAGTTACAAGTTTCATTTTATATGTTTTTATGTTTTATTGAGAACTAGAGCAGTGTCTGTAAACATTCATCTCTAAACCTGAACAGTTTAAAGGAAGTGAATTACTGCGCTTTACTAATTGATGTAAGTTGAAGTACAGAAGTCCTCATATATTTATACATTGTGTAAAACTGGAAAGACTTTTTAAAATAAAGGCCTCCTTGGAGTCAGCACACTGCGGTGCCTCCAGGAGGGAGTAATATGTCCTCAGCCAGAGGTAATATGAGGTCGTCAGTCAGTTGTCAGTGACTGAAACCGACTCAGAAGGGCTGATTGTTTTTCTAAGCTGACATCAGCTGATTTGGCTGAGATGGGAACAGTCTTAAGTACTTGTATTTTCCAAGATGTGTTTAAAATATTCTATGAACCTGTGAAAGAATTTTTAGAATTTATTTAAAACGTCTAACAAAATGTTCGGACAGGGAGTCCAACGAGGGTTGTGTTAACGGTTACCACCGAGACGAGCCTTAGGCTTATGTTCAACTGTTGTTGCTCTTTGAAGCAAATGTCAGCTTGGCATGTATTGTCCTCATGATATGGTGTAGCAAACATGTAGATTTTTAAAGCCAGAATTTGGTTTCATATGATGTACAGTTGCCCAAAAAAAGTATGTGAGTAGGTGAGAACATCTACAACTCAATGTTTTTGGTTTTTGTTTGAGATTTTGTGCAGGATTCTCTCTCGTCCTGTTAGAGAAGTTGAGTGTATTTGATCTTGTAGAAGAAAAGGCACAATTGAGCAAGACGTGGTTATGGCGAATGTGTTTTCGAAGGTGTTAACCGTTGTACTGACAGTTGTAGCTGACAATTCTTTCCTTAGAGCTGTGTAAAAATTGACTTAAATATTTCTTGATAGGGTTATTTCAGTTGTCAGAAATATGTAAGTGTAAAATTGACTTAATTCTAAGAAAAATTCTCATTTGTAAATTTTTATCATGAGTTGTCACATTTTACTTATAAGGCAGTTATGAGATTCTGTTTGATCAAATACTGTTTCCTGGAGAATCATAAGTAAACTTGTTGGTGTAGTACGGAAAATTTTAGCTAGCAAGATATCATTCACTGAGATTAGAGTCTGTCATTTTTGCTGTTTTTTTTTTAACTGGTTTACATAGAACAGTTTCGAAAGATTATTTTAAAGCTTTGAATATTATTTATATCCTGTCAGATGTTTATAAAGTATAAAGTTAAAAGTTAGGTTGAGAAGTGTAAAGTAAATCTGTCAGACCTTGTAGAGAGAGCTAGAAGTCATCCGGATGGTCGAACAGACAAAACCTTTAATTAAATTTCAGACGCATACTGTCCTTTCAAAAGGGGTTACCAGCTTGGGGCTCAAACGTCTTGCATCTTGGGCCGACATTCATTCGTGTACTTGAAATAAAGGAGGGATAAAACACCGCAACGATCATGTTTAGAATAAGTGTGAGAAACCTTGCAAGTGTTCGTCACATCGTTGGTAATTAGACAACAGTTAGAGAGTTTGGGTGTTGACCCTGGAGGAACTTTGATTGAAATATGTAAATCTTTGGTCGAAAATTGATAAACAGATTCATTTGACAAGTTTCTAACAAGGCAATAAGACAGAATGTGGCCTTTGATCTATTGTAAAGGTTATTGTACTACATCACCAAATACCTTGCCAAAAAGCATTCTTTGATTTAGAGGCAGTGTGAGGTAATATCTAGACTTTCTGAATGCAAAAGGTGAATTTAGAACAAATGTTTTCCCCGTCATTTAATGGTATGAGGAAACTGTCCTCACTTGTAGGTTACCTTTCTGTTGGAAGAGTTCATTGATAGGAAAATATTCCTTTAAAACCTTGGTAAGATGTAGATGAATCAGATGCTATGGAGAAGCTAGTTGCCATTTCCTTACAGAAGTTACAAAAACCTTCGGTTTGTTGATGTGATTGTTAATCGATGTCAGATATTCACAGGTTTTCTCTTACGGTTTGTTGACAGAAGGTGTTGTATAGGTTGACAGAGCTTTGTGTTTGCTCTTTAAATTGGAGAATTATGTGTCTGATGTGAGGTGTTTAAATAATGGTGGTTTGGTGTACTGTTTACAAGTGTGGTCTTCAGATACTGACTTATCTCAAATTCTTGGATAGAGTTGTCATCAGTAAAGTTTATTTTGCTCATTCTTAATGTTGATTTGTGGCATAGATATAGAATGTATTCATTAGTTTGTTGTGTGAAACGTATGACAGCGACAAACATCCTCTGCATTCTTTGTTAACTGATGTAGCTGTTTTTGCTCGCAGCGATAGGCTGGCCACTGCTGCAAACAGTTTGTCATTTTCTAGTATCAGGTTTAAGACTACGGTACTTAATTTTCCAAGTGTTTTGTTTTGGAAGCAACTGAATATGGAATAGTTTGCTTAGTGCAGCTGCTAAATCTTCTGACCTCCAAATGTTCAAGATAGGAGCAAATTCATTCTTCCTTTCTGCTGACATCTGAATTCAGGTGTATCAGTCTTACTTTTTATTCCATCGTATATCTATTTATCAACTTTTCCTTTAACTTTCCTCACTGCAGGCTGATTTCCCTTTAGAGCCCTCTTGGGTTTATTATAGTCTGTTGACTCTGTCCATGAGAGTTTTCAGCAGAAGAATTAAAGAGAGAAAGGAAGGATTGTTTTGTAACATTTTGTTGCTGGGAGAAATTGATACGAGATCTGTTTCGTTGCTTTGTTGGTATTTAGATTTATAACTAAAGCTTTTCAAGTGCTCCTAATTGGTCTTGACAGGTCTTACTGGGTCAGGGTAATTGTAGAAGTCACTAGAATATCAACAGATTTTGTAGTTCATTTACTTGATCTTGGGTAACTTGATTTAAGACACTGGTCATGGTGTAGATTAGAACTTATCCTGGTTTTAAATTGATTTATAACTTTATAGATTTCAGTAGACTTGATGTAGATTGTAACTTATATCCTGGTTCTTACATTGATTTTTAATCTAACTTTCTAGATTCCAGTAGATTCAATGTAGATTAGAACATTTCCTGGTTTTTAAATTGATTTATAATGTAACTCTCTAGATTTCAGTAGATATATGTAGAGGCTTCCTATGTTTTGGTCTTATGGAATTTTATCTTACTGTAAAGGTGGAAGTTTGCTATTTTTGAATAGCAATGTCAGTCAAGAAATTTTATTTTCTATGGTGGTAGTTTGTGTTTTATTCAAGCCTTTCCTCACGGCACTGTACTTTGGCATTTGAAGTGTCAACTTACGATAATAGTTTTGTAGTATGATAATGTTAAAAGAGTTGTTCCACGGGAAAGCCTAATAATATCTAGCTTATTAAAGGTATGGTACATCATGAATAGATTTTGTTTGGTCTTGCATGGTGGTGTATAGAATGTGGACAATATTAGTTTATGGTGGTGGTGTATGTATTCAAATGTTATTTGTTAACAATGGACTTGGTATTTGAATGTTATATGGGTACAGTGGATGTGGTACTCACCAATTTATAAAACTGGTGACAGTGGATTTACAACTCACCAATTTATAGGTGACAGTGGATTTGCTACTTAGCAATTTCTTGGTGACGACGTAGTTTGGTTTTCAGAAATCATTTAATGACAGTAGATTCCACAATGATAGAAGCTGGTATGTTTAATGGTGTTTGAAAAAAGTCCAGGATTCAGAAAAATGGCCCAAGATCAATTGGGATTCAGGAAATCTTTGGTCTTTTCAGACTTTCTTTTAGAAAGTTTGTTTTCTGATGGTAGGTGTGGTTTTAGAAAGTCTAACTGTAAGGTCTGTGGTACTTTCAACTTTCAGGATAGAAGTCACTTTTTGTATACTGTTATTTTGAAGTTTCTTGTGGTATTTCACAGTGAAGAAGTTTTTCCTGACACTTGCTGTTAGAAAGTGTTATTGTATGACGCTTCCACTTTCAGAAAGTCTTAATCTAGGAAACTAGTCTGAGAAGGTCTGATTCTTCATGATAACTCTGCCTTTCAAAGTCTTTCTTTTATATAAATTTTTTTTGCATTCAGGATGTGTTGGTTTCTATTAGTTTAGGGTGTAGAAAGTGTACTGGTTTGTGATATTCTCCCTGAAGTGATTGTGAAAAGATGGGATATATATTCATTTACAATGCACTGAGATTCTTTTAAAATCTTGTAGCCTTTTAATTTGTACTTGTGTTGCCTTTAGAAGTGTGTATTAGTCTTGGTGCTTTGGCTTCCAAGATGTGTCTTGAGTTTTTGACTAAAAAGACTGTTAGCTTGTAGTGATGTTTTGGGTTACGAAGTCTCTTAATGTGTGACCTAGAGGTCTCTTAGTTACTGTTTTTGCCAGAAAATGTTTTTTTGTTCCTTGTTTGTTTGATTTTTTGAGGCAGCAAGTCTGCTGGTCTACAATTTCTTTGGTTAGAAAGGCTGTTGGTTCAATTTTAGAGATACCTATAAAGTTAGGTATTTTGTGGTAGTTTGTGGTTTGTTTCTGCTAAGAAATCTTGTTTGGGAGAGTTCGTGCTTAGAATGCCTTGTTGCCTTGGATGTGTTTATAGGATTCATTAGCCACTAGGTTGAAATTTCTTTAATCCTGTTAGTTTTATGACCAGGAAGTCTATTAGTCCTTGAGTTTTTGGCTTGGAAGACTGTAAGTGCGTGATAATTTTTTCCAAAAAGTGTGTCAATTCTGGAAAGTTTTTTTTTTTTTTGCATAGAAAAGTTGTTTGTTTGGGAGAGATTCTGCATAAAAAGTGTATCTTTGGGGGAGAATTTTTGCAAAGAAAGTGTCACAGTTTTAGAAAGGTTTTTACCTAAAAAGAGTTAGTAGTTGAAAGTGTTTTTTGCCTTAGAAAGTGTCACAGTTTAGTCTAATTTTTTTTTACCTAAAATTAGAGAGTTTTGTAGAGGTTTTTGCCTAGAAAGAGTCTCAGTTTAGTCTAGTTTTTTTTTGCCTAAATGAGTTTTGTCGAGTTGTTTAACCATAAACCAGTCACAGCTTTGTATTTCTATATCCAGAAAGTGTGAGTTGGATCGAGGCTTTTGCCTAAAGAAGTTTGCAATTATTGAAGTAGCGATGAAAGGCCAAGATTTAGAGTATCCTAAAAACTGACCAAAAATATAAAGGTATTGAAACTTAAATTGGCATTAGCTTTTTAAAGGCGAGATTTAAGGTATAAGGTCTAAATTGAAAGTATTAAACATCCAGTGAAGTTTTTCCTAACATCAAAATGATTACTATGAAAAATATATGTAATTCTGTACACCTTTATAGGTGATCAGTACAAAACTACAGCGTTTTGTGTCTTGTAATCTTACTGTAGTGAGTATGTGAAGGTCGGTTTTTGTAATATGAAATTCCACATTTCGTGGTCAGTATTAAACAGCAGTTTTCACTTGTGGGCAAATTTTAGTCATGTTGCCCTATTCTGATAAGTATAACAAAGAGATATCTTGATAGTCTTGTGTTTTGTAAGCAAAATGAAATGGCTATTCATGGTCTTGCAGACTTATTCCTGTGAACAGTACAAAATTGGAAGCTGAAAGAATTTGGGAAGAAATCCTAACTTCAAAAAGCCCAAATGAATATACCAATCAGGTGCTGGACATTCCTCCATAATTACCTGTAAATGAGGTATATTTTTGCTCCATAATTAGGTGTGAATGAAGCAGATTATCCCCTAATTACGAGGCAATTGGATGAACATCTCTTCCTAATTACATAATAAACTGTTAAAAGAGGAAGATTTCTTGCCCAAATTACGTTAATGAAAAGTTTTTCCTACCAAATTAGCTCTTAATCATTGGTTTCTCCCTAATTACAGAATTACTAGATAGTTAGGCCCATTCATATCCCTAATTAGTGGGAGTGGGATGCATATTTCTCCCTAAATACATAATTATTATCTGTTAAAGAGGTTGGATTTATCAAATTACCCGTCAATGTGGCAAAATTAGGTGGGTTTTTTATCAAATTACTTGGCGGTTATTAGTTTAATTAGGTCTAATTCTCTCCCTAATTACTGGCAATGGGGTGGATTCTTGCAAGGCGTATCACACAGACCCTAAACTGGCCTGGTGGTCCACGTGTACGGTGAAGGCTGACGTTAGTCCGACCTGCTGTCCTGCTGGGGGAGGAAGAACTCAGGGCAGGAGGACATTAGCTTTGCACGTCTCTTCCCATTTACCTGACTCAATCACTTACATTGAATGGTGGCATTAGGCCTATAAGATGAAGTGGTGGGGTGCCTCAAGGCGCGCTTGTTCCACCTGAAGGGTTTTGGGTCACTTGTCTGCTTTTGGGGGGACGGTGTGTGTCTTGGTGTAATTGATTGCTTTTGTTGCAACAAGAGACTGGAGGATGACTCTTGTTGATTTGTGCATTGAAGTAATATAGTTTTAACTGAAAATAAAGTTTTTAGAATTGAAATAAAGTTAATGAGCTTTTGTTTGGTTTCTTCGTGAAATTCCTGTAAAATTCTCCTGTTCAGAAAGACGTCTGAAGGTATAAATTAATATTCCAGACTTTGCAAATTAATCTTGTGGATGAAAATATCATGTAAACTGGAAATGTCACCAAATTAAACTTATAACTTGTAAGAGTTTCGAGTTAATGAATTCAATTTTGAGTCACAGAAAATTAGTTATGAATAGATAACCATTTTGGTGCAAGTGATGTTGATAAGGTAGGCCTAAAATTTAGCAAAAATAATTTAAAATGCAGCCAAAGTTGTTAATTACAATATAAAAAATAACGTAACATGAGTAAAAAAATGTGATTTTGAAGAAATACTGAAACCAATCGGCCAAAAAATGCTGTAAAAATACTTAAATAATTGCAATTACAACTGAAATTAATTAATGATTTATCTGGTTAAAAATAAGCCCCTCTAATAATGGAGATTGGTGTTTTGCAAGTTATAATTAAACGTATTATATCACCGAATTAATAGGAATAAATCAGTCAGGAAAAGCTATTTTAAAAAAACGAAATCAAATTATAAAAATACTAAGCAAAAATTGCCAATTTCAGTCTTAAAAACTTCAACTAAATCGGAATCATTCGAAAAATAATCGAAGAATTTTGAAATCACTCCTGTAGAACATTTCTACGTCTATCACAGAGCTTATTTTCTGACGTGTTTTGGTATTTTGCCGTCAAATTTGACGTCAATTTGTCAATGTTTATTGCAAAATTGAAGTCTCGTGTTCATATCACGCTTATGAACACGTTAAAACCCCAATCTTGCCAAAAAATATTGATATTTTGACGTCAAAATTGACGGCAAAACGCCGAAAGATACCGGAGAATAGGCTGTGAGAGACCTTGGAAATTTACAAAGTTATTTTAGTAAAATCCTTATTTAGAGAAAATTACGAAAGTTTTATATATAAATATCATCTAAAATAGTTATTAAATAACCTTATTTATCAATATTTACAAGTAAATTACTCTTTACGGCTCTAAGTCAAGAATTGTCTGGTGCAAAGTCGGTATCAAAATGGCTAAGACACGCGAGAATATATTTATCGTAGTCATCGTCTCTTGCGCTGCTTGTCCCTTCGTTTTCTATGAGAACGAGAGAGAGAGAGAGAGTGGGAGAGAAAGAGAGCGAGAGCGAGAGAGAGTGAGAAAGAGAGAGTCGTGAAGTCTCGTAAAATCACGCCAAATCACGTAAGTGGCAGAATTTAGGTTTTAAACCCGAAGAGTTTTGAGAGAGAGTTGGGGAGAAAGAGTGGGAGAGAGAGCGTGAGAAACAGAGTTAGAGCTTTAGGTCGAAGTCTCGGTGGGTATAACCCCATACCCCCAACCCCCTTCGGACTCCCTGTCCCGACATCTTATAAGGCATTTTAAGTCTAAACATTCTCTCAGGGACATAGAAAATGGCCGACGCCATCTTGGAAAATACGAGGGCACGAGGCTTCATAGATTCCCATCTCGGCCAAAGTCAGCTGATGTCAGCTTAGGAAAAATCAGTCCTTTTTCGAGTCGGTTTCAGTTGCTGATGACTGACCTCATATTACCTCTGGCTGAGGACATATTACTCCCTCCTGGAGGCACTGCAGTGGTGGCTTCGAGGGGTAAAAAAAAATAATTTGATTTTTATTATCATTAACATAATTAACCTTCCCTAATTATAAAAATTCTCTTGTGGATCAAAATAAAAGACTTGACGGACACTTCGAGGATTTTATTTTCACTTTCATTATACACTGTATTACAATGATGACGTCACGGCGTTGACTTACAGCTATACTTAATGTTTTGCCCATTACAATTATGACGTCATTAATGCGTCACTCACATACCAATGACGTCATCGTTTACATACGTTCTCTAAGCTATCTTATGACGTCACCAGTATTCATAAGTTTCTGGTACTTTTTAAAAGGCCTTATATTCTTAGGTTTTGGGTGGGTTTAAAAGGCCATTTTTACTTACAATTGTACGTTTTTGGCAAGCCTTTTAAAGGCTTTACTTGGACTTAGTCTATACCCTGTATATGGTCCAAAATACCTTTTTGGTTTGACCTATACTAAAATCCTTGTTTCTCTAGTAAATAAGGCTTATATTAAGGCCCGAACAAAAGGCTTTTAAAGTCTTACCAAGTTATACACCAAGCCTTTTATAGCCTTTAAAAGGCTTGAATAAAACTAACTTTTTCTTAACCATACTTTAAAAATGGTACCCCTATTTTTTCTCTTATCATTCTTTGATTGAAGTTGCAACTCGTGATTGGGGGGGAGAGAGAGAGAGAGAGAGAGAGAGAGAGAGAGAGAGAGAGAGAGAGAGAGAGAGAGCTAACCATGTTTCCAAATCCCACAAACCTTTCAGCTTTACAAATACCATTTTTGTCAGCCTTATGCAGCCAAGCAAATCAGTTCCTGATTTCCAAATGACCTCGAGATTGGAACTCTCACAAATTCCTTATAAAAAAAAGGAAAAAGAAAAAGTGTTATTCGAATAGATACATCTTTAAGGGCCGAACTAGGACCGCCATAGGGTCATCTAGATTTTAGAAAGGAAGTGATCTGTTAAATGTAGGCCATAAGGCCACAAAGGGTCAAACTAGTACCATTAAATGGGTCTCTAGATTGAAGAAATGATCAAATTTAAGTCATAGGGCCAAACTATGACCACCCTAGGGGCCTCTAGGACGAAATCTATTAAATTCAGCCCACAGGGTCAAACTAGGACCACCACATGGGCCTCTAGAATAGATTAACCTATGAAATTTAGGCTACTGGGTCAAACTAGGACCAGCATATGGCCACCAGGGAGTGTGAACATATTCTTAATAGACAAAGTATCTGATTGGAGTCAATATATTTGGCCTAAACCCTCTGGCAAAGTACAAAATCTAGAACAGTTCTAGATAGGAACAGAGTACTGTGCCATTTCCTTCTAGAGGATCTAGCAAAGAACTACTAGAAGGATCAAAGTTCTAGAAAAGTTATCTAGATCTAGCATACAGCTCAAAAAGTCTAGTTCTATAATACAGCTCCAATGTTTATAGACATAGTACAATGTCAGTTCCTTCTGGAGAAACTAGCAGGAAAAGTAAAGTTTTAGAAAAGTCATCTAGAACTTCTAGAAGTCTCCCAGCTCTAGAAAAAGTCACGTACAACTTCTAAAAGTCTCGAAGTGTTAGAAAAGTTATCAAGAACTTCGAGAAGTGTCAAGCTCTAGAAAAAAATTCACCTACATGTCTTGAAGTTTTAAAGAAGTTATCTAGATCTTCTAGAAGTGTTCTAGGAAAAAAATTAACTGGAAGTTCTATTAGTCTCGAAGTTTTAGAAAAGTTATCTAGAACTTCTTGGAGTGTCAAGCTCTAGAAAAAAATTCACCTGGAACTTCTAGAAGTCTCGAAGTTTTAGAAAAGTTATCTAGAACTTCTAGGAGTGTCAAGCTCTAGAAAAAAATTCACCTAGAACTTCTATAAATTCACCTGGAACTTCTAAGGTCTCGAAGTTCTAGGAAAGTTATCTAGAACTTCTAGAAGTGTCAAGCTCTAGTAAAAATTCACCTGGAACTTCTAGAAGTTTTAGAAAAGTTATCTAGAACTTCTAAAGTGTCAAGTTCTAGAAGTAATTCACCTGGAACTTCTAGAAGTCTCAAAGTTCTAGAAAAGTTATCTAGAACTTCCAGAAGTGTCAAGCTCTAGAACTAATTCACCTGGAACTTCTAGAAGTCTCGAAATCTTAGAAAAGTTATCTAGAACTTCTAGAAGTGTCAAGCTCTTGAGAAAATTCACCTGGAACTTCTAGTCTCGAAGTTCTAGAAAAGTTATCTAGAACTTTTAGAAGTATCAGACTCTAGAAAAATTCATCTGGAACTTCTAGAAGTCTCAATGTAAGTTCTAGAAAAGTTAACTAAAACTTCTAGAAGTGTTAAGCTCTAGAAAAAATCACCCAGAACTTCCAGAAGTCTCTAAGTTTTGGAAAAGTTATCTAAAACTTCTAGAAGTCTCAAAGCTTTAGAAGTTATCCAGAACTTCTAGAAGTCTCAAAGTTTTAGAAAAATTATCTAGAACTTCTGGAAGTGTTAAGTGCTAGAAAAATTATCTAGAACTTCTGGAAGTGCAAAGCTCTAGAAAAATTATCTAGAACTTCTGGAAGTATTAAGCTCTAGAAAAATTATCTAGAACTTCTGGAAGTGTCAAACTTTAGAAAAATTATCTAGAACTTCTGGAAGGTTAGGCTCTAAAAATTATCTAGAACTTCTGGAAGTATTAAGCTCTAGAAAAATTATCTAGAACTTCTGGAAATGTCAAGCTCTAGAAGAAATTCACCTGGAAGTTCTTGAAGTCTCGAAGTCATCTAGAACTTCTAGAAGTCTCAAAGTTCTAGAAAAGTAATCTAGTTGTGTCACAGGGATCAAACAACCTCAAAGTCATGACTAACAAAAAGGTGGGGCTGAAACGTATCCACTGACCACAAGTACAACAGACTTCCAAAACTCAATCACTTGAGATTAATACAACCTCTATAAACAGACCAATCCCTTTAAAAATCATCTCTTTTGTTTCCTGAAAGCACAAACAGGAAGACCAATCATGCTCTAACAATACTGGTCATAAGAACAACAATCATACTGGTTATGGGAAGACCAATCACCCTTTATCAATACTGGTTATAGGAACCACCACCATTTGACAATACTGGTGACCACCTGAAGTTGCAAATCTGAAATGAAAATGGAGGTGATTGAATATCCTGTCACTCTCCAGGACAAGAATCAAGAAGATAAAGCAATACTGATAATGTAAGGAGTTAGGAGAGACAGAGTCCTGGTCCCTGGGCATCCTAGGCCAAGGAGTCTCAGGCCCTATGGAAAAGTCAAAAGCGTTGGTCCCAGTATAAAGTAGATGCTGTACAAAAGAGATTCCTCCATTCAGCACAGACCTGCACATCCCCAGTTAAACACTGGAAATGAGAATTTGATTGCTATCGTTGCTAATAAACTATTGACAATGCTTATGCAAGAAGGCAAAAAGGTACCAACAGAATACAATTACGTGTTCTAAACAATTCAAAACCCATGATGGAAAGCAGTAAATAAACCATACATAAATATTGTTATTCAGAAGATGAAACCTATTCATACGGAACAAGGTCACCAAAGGGGCCATTGATTGGAATTCAAGCTTCCAAAGAATATCTTCATTAGGAAGAAGCAAGAGAAGGTAAGGTAAATACAGAATGAAAAGTAGATCAAAAGCTGCAAGCAGGGAGCATTATCCAATTGCAAGGGCAGTAAGAACAATAATATAGTTTGTTTCTGAAGCTTATCTAAACCAGCCAAGCAGGGAACCTCTTAATACACTGAAATACTGTTACCACGGCTGGACAACCGCAAACTCCCAATTCAAGCCACTTAATCCCAAGAAAAGGGTTCTTGCGGCTCTCGTCATCCAAACTGGAGAACACTACTCGATCCGTGGTCAAACAAATGACCTGATGTAGGAAATTGTTACATAGCATTACAAATCACTACATAGTTCCTTTGCAACATTGAAGTGTCAAGCATTGCCAGATGCAATGTTTGCAGTCGAATGCAACAGGATATACTTTATATCTGGCCTTGGATACATTAAATGCAATGCTATCAATGCTGAGAGAACCAGGAAGTGGATATTTATTACATCCAAGTAACCAACAAAAGTCTTGTCCTTAGAACTTGGCTTCTACAGCCCAAGTATTCTGCTACAAATCTGTCAAAACTAGGATAGCTGGAATGAAGCCTGAAACTTTTAGGCTTAACTGACAAGCTACCATGAGGAAGTTACAGGTGTAGCCACCTGTGTCATAGTGACGGTTACAAAAAGCAAACACACACACACATGAAATAATTCATAACCACTGCAATTTGGAAATCAGGACAATATATGTGATCTGCCAAAGACAGGCACTAATGGCATTTGTACAATAATGAGTTTGTTATTAGCACACAGAGAGAGAGAGAGAGAGAGAGAGAGAGAGAGAGAGAGAGAGAGAGAGAGAGAGAGAGAGAGAGAGAGAGAGAGAGAGAGAGAGAGAGAGAGAGAGCAATATACAGGATCTGTATTTAGTAATCAGCCTCCCAAAATACAGTCATTCAAATTACTTCTCCTGTAACATACTTATCAAACGAGATTAGAAAGTTTACTTAGAAATTGTGCAAGAACCAAGATGTAGGAGGAAACGTGAACTTATTTTAGGCAGAGGGATGGGGAAAAATAGAAGGTACCAACTGGAGTGATATTGAGTGTTTAACGAAGTTACAGCTGTAAAACTGTCAACTTATAACAACTGATAATCTTCATTGAGATACAAAGCCAGAGACTGTTTTTGAGAACTGGAGGAGATTAAAAAGCAAAAACCCATTAAAACAATGACTGATATCTCGTACCAACCTCATGAAATTGCTTGGAAAACTTAGACTACGTCAGGAGGGGTGAAAAGATGTTAGATTTCATAATGCAAAACCCTTGAGAGACAAAACCTGGAGAAAAGTGGAGAGTTGAGTAACTAGAAAGGATACAACTTGGCAGCAGGAACTAGAACCTCCTCCAAGATGGAGGTCTCTTAACACTAGAATGCCCGATGGAGTTATTTTGACCCCTTGCCACCATTCAAAGTGCCCCCGACTTCTATGACTTTTAATGACTTGAGTATATCGCATCATGCAACTGTAGAAGAGTAGGTTAGATTGCTTTAGACATTAATCTTTAAAGTTTTTTTTTTAATGGATGTCCAAGGGAGTCATTTTGACTCCTTTCAGCTGGACTCAAGTAAAAAATGTAAGTCTCGTTTTCTAATCATTTTTACACATTACGTATTCAAGACTCTAATATAACGGTTGGTTCATTATAGGCCTACAGATTTCCTCATTTTTTCGAGTCATCTTCCTCACGATTCAAGCAAATTTCCTACGTGCAACATTTGAGTAACGTCACACTTGAACATTCCATTATCCTTGTACAAATACAATATTCATACATCTGGCAACAACTGTTTGTCAGCGTTACCATTCTAACTGGTATTCCTGAAGATGCAACTAATGGAACCCTATTTGAACAAAGGGAGAAATGTCACAACAGATAACTATTTTACATCCGTCAACTCAGCCAAGTAATTGCACTGCAGAAGTCACGCGCATGTATAAAACATGTGATATTGTGACACGGACTCAAATTTGTTTTTATTTCGAAGGTTTCTTTAGTTTATTCATGTTCGCAAAAATTGGAATACGAAGTACATTCCCAAAATCATAACAAAAATAAAAGTTTATGATTTTTACCTGGGACCAATGACATGAGAATTATTGTGCAATAAAATTACACTGTTTGTATACGTGATAATAACGAATGTCAAAAATTATAATGCAATTAAGATGTTTCAATGTATATTAAAAAAATATATAGGGGTCAAAATGACTCTGAGTAGGAATTCAAATGCACCACTAAATTTAAGCGTCCTTAATCATAACAAAAGAGCATCATATGCAATAATATTACATTGCTTGTATACAAAAATGTAAGGAACGTGAGCAATAATGATAAAATGCAAAATATTTCGGGAAATAACTATAAAAAAACATAGGAGTCAAAATGACTCCCTTTGGGCATTCAGACACATTACTAGATCTGGGCATCCTAGTGTTATCTGCACGCTAATTGAACGTTACTAAGAATATGTCTGATCGAAGAATAGTCACTTAGACAACACGGTCAATATCAGGGAAAACCAACGATTACTGTATGAGAAGCAATATCAAATTATAAAATACTGCCAAAACAAAATGAAGGATGGCAAAAACGAATGGAAGTGTGCAGCACAGATTAAGAAAGTCATCAGCAGTGTATATTTTGCACTCAACATCCCCCAAAAAGCTGACAATTATTCAAAATGAACATAACAACATGACCACATAAAAACCACATAGAACAAAGACATTTCTTGGGTTTAATTGCTGCCAATTACCACTTACCTCATATTCTGAATTAAGAAAAAGGTCTCTTCATCTAGAAAACAAAGTCAAGTCTGTATGAACACGAGAGAGAGAGAGAGAGAGAGAGAGAGAGAGAGAGAGAGAGAGAGAGAGAGAGAGAGAGAGAGAGAGAGAGAGAGAGAGAGAGTGGTGTTAACAAAACAAGCAAAAATTTTATTCAAACAAAAAATGAGATATAAAACACACAAAAATTCAAATTACACTCAACACATACAAAATAATCCTTCACATTTCGACAACAAAATTCTCTTCTTTTCATGTTCGCTACATAATTCACTACCACCCATTATTTCAATCTTTTGTATCTACAAAGGAAGGAAACACCTCGCAGAAGCAAATCCGTGCACATTCAAAGTGCGAACAAGCATTTAACTCTTTGCAACTTGGTGTTCCCTGTCTTCTTCTTCTTCGTTCTCCCACTGATCAAAGTTCTTTTAGATTCAAACATAACCAATCAGGAAGTGTTAGACATTATGGGAAGGGAACATGTCAGATTCAGGTCAAAGGCCAAGTGCTGGGACCTAGGGAAGCTGCAAAAAAATCTAAGTAATGCCTACAGTGCCCCTTAGGTATTATATCTTAAGTGCCAAAACCTCACACCACTGAGTTCAATTACTTAACTCTCAAAGTGACGGCAAAAAGAGTTTGTCTTCAGTAACAGAATTAAGGGTTTTTCTAGCCTGAAATTCTTTAAAAAATAATTGGATAAACTGACAATGAGGATGATTCTGTCAAAGAAAAATATGAACACGTATTACAGCAGGAGAGGGGTCAAAGTTATTCAACGTCGTAAAAAAGCACAATGCATAGCCTGGAATGCATGGAAAGCCTATAACATACGGAGAGAGGTCTTGCCTCAAGTTAAAACAATGGTAGAATGGCAAACACAAAATGAGGACACTGCTCCTCAGTGGAACTATCTCCAAAAGTCTAAAGCAAAGCCAATTCTGAACAGGAATTACAGGGAGACTGACTGCTTGGAGAGGATGAAACCAGGTCTTGAATGAAGATATGGCTAGCAACAGGGAGCCTTGGCTATATTCTGGACTTGTGGTGGTGGTATATCTACAATACATCTATCACGTGACCCTTTTTTTGGCTGTGAATACCACAATGAAACAGAATTTTTCCTGTGCTAACAAAGGTACTGGAATAGCTTCAAGATGCACAACATCAGTCAGTCAATGAGTAAAGTCTCCAATGGGGATGGAAGATCTTTGACAAGAAGTATAGTTAGTTAGTTATAAATGATTTGTTTAACCAGACCTCTGAACTCTTTTAGGGTTCTTCTCGGGCTGGGAAAAGAAGGGGGGAAAGAGTACGTAAAAAATGTAGTTAAATAAAATAAATAAAAAAAAGGGGGGGAATTAGGAAAAAAAATCAAAAGGGAAAGAAAAAAAATGAGGGGAAAAAAGGGGGAGATTATATTTTACTTATCAATTTAATTTTGTTTAAGAAGAGAATGATATTATTAATTGAAAAGTTATTACCTTCTGCTAGAATATCCTTTACTGATTTATTTTGTAAATAAGTCTTTCTTTGCTTACACAGTTACAGAAGGCAATTAAAGAAAAGACCAAGTCCAACAACTTTCTTCAAACACTGGCAAAGATTTGGTATGGGAGAAATGAGGAGGTTACCTGTAGGAATATATTAGAATATGAAATTGAGGCCAGAGGCCAAGCACTGAGCTGAAAGGGAAATTGAGAGGAATAAAAAAAGGTTTGAAAGGTGTACCAGGAGGAAAAAGTTTTTGCAGTTGCACAATGAAACATTTGTTATGAGAGGGTTGAGGAAAGTAAGATGGAAGAAAGAGAATTTGAGGGGAGGTACAGTAAAAGGAGAGGCCTATAGGGGAAAGAGGAGGCTGAAAACACGTATGGGGTGATGTAGTTAAGAAAGCAGTAAAAGGCGATAGAATAATAACAATAAGAAGATGGAGGCCGTGCTTTGATGCTTATAAGTGAGGAGAATAAACAAGAACTGGAGGATGCTGGTATGACTAAATGGACAACAAAATGAGGCATTTGAAGACATTAATGGTTGTGCTTCCTTACATCACACTTTGACAGAACAACCTGAAGACACTAATTGCAGGGTTAATCAAATACACGGAATCATTGACATTATAACTCCAAATGAATGAGTATTCATTTGGAACAGATCTGTAAGGCCAACAACTTTCTGGCAAGTTTCCAGGGGACAATAATCCCCATTTGTGCAGTGGAGAGGATGTGGTTGTAACAAGCGCAAGACAAGAAAACAAACACAAACATCAGAAAACCTAAAGCAACTGAGCAAGGCACTTCGATGACACAATTTAAGAGAGGAGTAGCAGTCACAGACAAGACTGAAAATATTTACTAAGAGCAAACGCCATGATGAGAAGGATATAAATACATAAAAACCAAATCTGTATATCTTCTGAAAGTGTTCAAAGGGCAAAGAGTACCAGAAGACTCACCAATTAAGTGACAACGCTAATACAATACAATATCTTGGCCGAAGACAGGACTAGATACACTCCGGAATCTGACAAAAACATTTGCGTCTGTCATGACATTAGAGGAAGTTTCTAAGAAACGACAAAAAGGGAAGAGACTCCTTGTAGCCTCTGTATGCGGACCTGATATCCATGTTAAGCCTTAGAAAAACATCTGAAAGCTGGGAGACTGGAAGAGATCAGAGCTGGAAGTCAAAGCAAGTAAAACTAAGAATACAATGGCAGGCAGGAACCAAAGGAAAAGGTGTGGGCTGGAGACTGACCAGGTGGATGTTGTATGCATGGTCTCGTAAACTGTCATATTGTGCATCAAAGAAACGTGAAAGCGCTCGGTACTGAACTTCTGCCTGTCATTTTCCTGTGGGATTCGCTTATACACTGAGGTCACGTGCATCTACTGTGATTTTTTAAGCACAAGAGCTAATATTTAAGATGTGGAGGCAAGAAAATTATATTTAGAGTCCGTCAACATCTCAATTGTTTTAAGTATGGGCTCAGAAAAACCTATTCAAGTGGTGAAAGTTTTCTTAAGCATAGCCATTTGTTGATACTGACATTAAAAACACATTTGACTTTACATATTTTCACTGGAAACCCAAAATTTTAATTAAAAACAAAAATATGTGGTGCAGGGGATTTAGAATGTTCCGAGGTCACTTGACTGGCTTAATCCTAAAGAACAGTTGCCCTCACGCTGCCACTGTGATAGGACAGTATGGAAAGCCAAGATGGTAACTGCAGGACATGGAAATATTTCATTTCGATAAGTAACAAGTCCTGTAACTGATGTTTTGAAGGCCACTGCTGGAACAGCTGAAGCGACAAAATTTTTGGAAGTGTCTATTGGTTGAATTTCAAGTGTGAAGAAGATGAAATCAGAAAATGCAATCCTGACAACAATTACTAAATGCTAGAAGGAAAATTTATAATGAAATTGGTTGAAAAATATTCCAGAAGACAGACCCATAAAAAACTTGACTGCTTTTGTGCATTTAAGCATTCAAATATTATTATTATTCTTTTCTTAAAAAAAATAAATATGGCAAATAACAGGTGTCAGGAAAATTCACACAAAAGAAAGGAAAGATTTAAATGACTAAATAGAGAGATATGTAGACAGGTTTTGGAGAGCAGATGATGATGATTGAAAATCTCCAAAATATTGTTTGGTCACGTGACAATGAGGAACAATGAGGTATGGAGTGATTGATGCAAAAATGTGTGAAGCCCACACATGGGAATTCCGGCTGACAAGAAAAAGACACTTTCTGATGGGTAACAAAGTCCATTATGTAACAAAGACTATATTATATCCAGCACTTGATTATTTTCTAGATATCTTTCGACTATCAGATTGGAAAATGAATTGTTTCCTAAAAACCAAACCATTTACATCTAAGCCTTGTTTTGTTGCTCAACTAAAATTGTGTTTTGCTAAGATACTTTCCCTGCCATGTCTAACACTTCCTTCAAAGCTGTACCAGATTTCATTAAGCCAACATTCAACACATTGTCTCATTTACAATAAATACAAAAATAGTTTTACAGACTATCTTCAATTTATGTGAGATTTCATTACTTTGAGCACTGGTAACCATGATAATGTAATCTACATTACAATAAATAAATAAATGGATTTTTGATATGTAATTTACAGTTCAGTAAATACAAAACTGTATTTTTAACATCTAATTTATAGTCGTACAAAAATGTATTTTTGAAATATAATTACATTGCAGTAAATACAGAACTGTACTTTTTAAATCTAATTTACAGTAGTCTAAGTACAAAAATCTATTTTTGAAATATAATTAAAATGCAGTAAATACAGAACTGTACTTTTTAAATCTAATTTATGGTCGGTACAAAAATGTACTTTTGTAATGTAAATAAATGCATTCAGAACTGGCCTTTTTACATCTATTTTACAGCGAATAAAAAAATATATTTTTGAAATATAATCAAAATGCAGTAAATACAGAACTGTACTTTTTAAATCTAATTTACAGCAACTGCAAAAATGTCTTTTTGAAATATAATTAACCCTTAAGGGACGGCATAACTTATCAATGTGCAGCACCCCAGACCAGGGAAACTTTGAGGTCAGCAAAAAAAAAAAAAAAAAAAAAAAAAAACATCATCAATGGAAAGAGAATGACACGTAATAAAAAAATTCTAAAAAATTTTCCCTGAAAATGACTATTTAACAACCCCTTCTGGGGCCTCATTTACAAGACAATTGTAAATTTTACCAACTTATATGTTTTTTTCTAATAAATAAATTCATTGTATTTTGTAAAATTATTATTACGGCTCACACACTATCAAAACAGATAAGAAATAAAAGCATCAACAAATTTTTTGCATATTTGTTGTAAAATATTCACGTAGATTTACGAGAAGGAAGATCCAGTAACTTTTTTCTAATATTTCCTTGCAATTTTCTTTGTAAAATTACATTTACAACCAACATGCTGTCATAAAAGACAAAAACAAAATACAACAGCAACCCCTTCATATATTTACAAGCAAATTTACAAAAGGACTCGTGAGAGAGAGATGCAGTACTTTTCCCCTTGAAGTTACAAGCATTACTGATACTGGCCTGGCTCTGTCTGTATAAAAGTTGCCATTGGTGAATTTATAGCCTATAGACGTACTGGCACCTTTGTTTTGAATCATTATTACCATAACAGTGGTGCATAATTCTGCTTCACACTAAAGCTCAATCCGTCCACCTCCCCAAACCTGTTTTACTTCACACTGAGGATCAATCTGGCCTTTAAGGGTTAAAATGCAGTAAATACAGAACTATACATTTTAAATCTAATTCACAGCAAATACAAAAATATTCAGGTTATTTCTTCTAAATCCTGTCCAATCTACTGATATTTCAAGACTGGAGAAACAGTAACCTTGAAAATAACCACTGTATATTAACCTTGAAAATAACCAGTGTATATTTGAAAAGTAAACTATCGAAATATACCTAAAACTTCTTTAAAATTTTTCACTTATTTTTTTTTAGCATTATAACGAACATTTTTTGGACTAACCATACGATGTTCAAATTCAGTAATTCAAGCACATAGCGATGGCTACGTGTACATTATTTCAGGAATCTAAGGAAATCATATACACCAATTTTACCATTACACATGACATTTACATATTGCAACTTCACAAAACCTTTAAAATGGCAATTTACTTTGTATACCTATCTGGTTATTGTTTAAAGAAAACAGACCTCTTCATTTTCACTTGTGCCCTGACAAATTTAGTCAAGAGCAGACAATACAAATGGTTATTTTGGCTACGGGAAAGAGAAAATTTACTGATGGGTGCTGCCTCCACTGGGAGGTCCCTAATTTGTCTACAGATGGTCCTCCTCAATAAACCACAGGATTTGTAATCCTTGAACACACACTGTGCAAAGCCTGATGATGGTGTTTATATGCCCCAAACACAAGCACAATTATGCGGAAGGCTAAAGATTGTAATAAAGAATATAGCATATTTTCAGACCACACTAGCAGAAATGATGTACAGTAATAAACATAACTGGAGGACAAAAGGTGACCTTTACAGTGTAATGGTGGAATACTGAAAACTATTTCCTGAATAACATGTAAGACAAGGGTCAGAGCTTACTCTACAAACCTCTCACGATTAGCAAAGATTGCAAAACCACGCAAAATACAAAATGAACCCTAATTAGCACCTCAGTTTCACATATACTTAGGGGGTCTGGCTCCCCAATAAGTGACAAAGTCTGTTAAGAAATAAAGACCCAGTATCATAGCCTGCACTTAATTTCCTAGATACTTACAGTTCACAGCAATGCCATACAGTTCCTAACCCAGACTAACCTGTAATTTACATTTACAGTAACATTAAATTTAAGAGAGTTCACAGCAATGCCATACAGTTCCTAACCCAGACTAACCTGTAATTTACATTTACAGTAACATTAAATTTAAGAGAGTTCACAGCAATGCCATACAGTTCCTAACCCAGACTAACCTGTAATTTACATTTACAGTAACATTAAATTTAAGAGAGTTCACAGCAATGCCATACAGTTCCTAACCTACTCTTGTGATGTAAAAAAACCATTTTTTTTTTGTTGGGTGGGAAAAAACCGGTATTTTTCTGGGTTTTTTTTCAAATTTTTCCGGTAATTTTATAATTTCTTGTATTATTTGTACCTCAGAGTTGCCTGCTAAAGAATGAATTCTTTAAGTTAAATTGTTTACATTAATTAATAATTTCAACAACTGACATATTATCAGGCTTATAAACTGATAATACAGGAACCTAATTTTGGGAGGTACTCGAATCTAAACCGAGCGTCTAACCTCACTTCTGCCGAGACAGTGAACATTTAGATATACAATCCTTTAAGGGCATTAATAAAAGGACCTCTCGTAGGAGAGTTTGTAAGAGTGTGAAGTTGACAGGCGAGACGAGGACTCACTCTAGCCCAGCAATGTCTCAACGGTCGCTAACAACTTTACTGTGACATACATGGAGTGTCTCCCTATATCAAATTTATAGTCCTTATTTCTCACCTTTACCATTCCGAAAGACAAAGCAGGAGTTCTTACCAATATTTCTACCATCTGCTCAAGTCAAAAATTCATGTTAACAACATTATGCACAGTATGCAAAGCTATACATGTGGCCGCAAGGGGTCAATGTTGCACACGCAGATAATTACATAGCATCAGCTTACTTGGCAATATTACGTAACATAAATTACTAATATTTATCCATTAAATAAAATTATGGCAAAACTGTACACACTACCTAAATCCTATATATAAAATGAAATGAAACACGCCTTATTATTACATGAAACAATAACACACTTATCAACATGAGGCAAAAACATAATGGTTAAGACATAACATCTCTCTCTGTCTCGACAGAACTGACATTCTCAAAATATAGTTTTCATGAAAGCATAAAATCTGACACCACTCCTGGTCAAAATGGCTACCCTTTAAAAAATGAATCTTGTATTCCTTTGATCTTAAAAAGTTACAATGAGCGGTTGCTTCCTGTTCATGCTGACGTTGGGTCCTTTTTGTCAAATCCGTCTGGAAAGCAGAGAATCTACTTTAGTATAAAATGCAACAAATGCCTGTGGTCTCAACAGTGCAATTTTCTTTTTCAAAATTAACTATGAATATAAAATACAAGGTATGTACTGTCAAACTTCTGTCTACAAAGAGATCAACAGATATATAACTCTACAAGAGTAATGCTTAAAAATTTGCATGCTGACATGACCTTGGGAGAAACAGACAGATATAGAGAGAAATAACAATGCAAAAACACACACCGGAAGTATTAGAAAAGGTTCTGAGGCAGCTGAGAAAAGGTTCAAATTGCCATATGAGTCTGGCGTTGTATCGGAGAAAGAAATGACGACACCACGTGTCTGAAAGGAATAGAATAGAATAGAATATAGAATGTAGGCCACAGGGCAAGCACTGGGACCTATGAGGTCATTCGGCACTGAAACAGAAATTGACTGTAAAACTGTTTGAAAGGTGTAACAGGAGGAAAACCTCGCAGTTGCACTATGAATCAATTGTTAAGAGGGTGGAAAGTAAGATAGATGACAGAGAATATGAACAGAGGAACAGTAAAAGGAATGAAAGGTGTTGTAGCTAGAGGTTGAAGGGATGCTGGTAAGAACCTTAAGTAAGGACTACAGTGCACTGCGTGAGATGCACTGACGGCACTAACCCCCTATGGGAGCCATGCGTTTTGGGATCTTGAGAAGGATTCTGTGTCCTCTGGGGGTGCCAGGGATATCTTAAAAGAAAGGACACACCTAAATTCCTACACCAGAAGAGAATCACCAGCAACTACAGCTATATTGGTCTAATCATAAGGGCCATAGCTTTGTCTGCACCCTCATTTAATACCACAGTTAATTCACACTTAAATTTTCTAATTACAAAAGGTACAATTACATGCAAATCCATACTTACTCAAAAATTATAAAAATGAAGGCATCCACACAGTGTGTTTGTCAGTCCATTCAAATCCCTATCCTTTTAAGGGAATAGCCAGAAGGTTCTCTCTTGTGCGAAGCAAAAACTGCATCTGGAAAAGGAGAAGCACGTTGAGTTTCATGCTAGATGAGAAAACAAGCATTGATACATAAAAAATTCCTCTCAATCAGTTGTGAAAGGTCTGGGCAGCTACTACCCATACTACAGAACATTGAAAGGTATGATATACAATGACCATGAATCTTCTGATAAACGGAAACTTACTATTTATTGAAAATTATACAGAAAAAGGGTATCAAATATAATTATTTAATAATAACTAAACTTATTGGTAATGTTGCAAAGAATGTAAATAAAACTTATACTCATCAGAAATCACCAAAGAGGCCCATAGTCATGTAAGAAGGTCCAGGAAAAAATGATGTAAAGGTGTTGAATTATAATGATAACAACAAAGATAAAAAAATGTAAAAAATAGTTTTAATCATAATTACCTCTGCTGGCAAAAAGTTCAGGGACTTCTCTAAAACCATCTGGAGATGATAATGTGATATACCGGTACTTAACGGGCTCATTTCTCAATTCTGAAAGGAAAAATACGATATCAAAATGAAATCCAACAAAACATATATATCAAAGCAGAAATACTATTGACACCTCAAATATACAAACTCTTAAAGTTTCAGGTACAAACTACTGACTTTCTCCTCTGCCTGAACACTCGGTTACATAAGTCATGACTAAGTGGTGTGTACAGATATTTAGACAAAGAATACTTGATAAATTTGGCAAAACCATCCCAGGAATCCAAGCACTCATTTGATGACTGCCTCAAGAACAAAGGTGTGGGCACCTACAGGAATGGACTGAACGAGGCACCCGAGACATTTGCGCACACCAAGTGTAAAAGTTAGCCCTGAATGCTTCTGCATTCTTTCCAACTTAGCTTTAATAGGAATGGAATGGAATATAAAATTAACGCCTAGGGTCAAGCGCTGAAAGCTACGACGTGGTCATTCAGAGCTGAACGGGAAATTGTGAGGAACAAGAGGACAACCTTCTGCAGCTGCACTATGAAAAAACTGTTAGGAGAGGTTTGAGGAAAGTAAGACGGAAGAGAAAATACGAACAGAGGTAACGTCACAGGAATGGAAGGGGTTGCAGCTGGGAGCCATGGACGGGACGCAGCCAAGACTCTTCAGTAATGCCAGAACTAACCCATAAAGGGCATAACCTTCATAGTGCATTGTAGAACTATACTGGAGCTGTCACTCAGTCTTCGATTTATTAAACATCCCACTGAAATTGACAAACTACAACTCTATGATGTTACGCTATAATTCTGTCATACCAAAAGAGACATGAATCAAGAAAGAAGTTCGAACTTCTTTCCCCCTTACTCAAAGGTTAATCCTGTTCTGACAATGATTTTCAGGTCCTAGAATTGAATTTAGGTAATGGGTGTGTGTGTGTGTTTTTTTGACACAAAGCACTGGCAAAATTGGGTGTGATGGTCTTGATATTCTTAAAGCATCAAAAAACCAATTTTGATAAGAGCAACATCAGCTGCATAAAGTCAAATATTATTTACCACAGTGCAGAACAAATACAATCACTACCTGAATGCTGTACATCCCAGACATTTCATTCTCATTCAGTAATGTAAATTACATTTATGACTAATAAAAATGTGGGAAAAAGCAAAAAACGAATTCGTTTGTCTGTAAAATCAAAACTGCTAACTAACAAGTTGGGTGAATGGACCTTTTTACAAACAGCATAATTCACAAACATGCATCACCTACATACAAAAATCACAAACCAGAACCACTTGGCACCATGACGACACTAAATATATTTGCGAAAATTATAGTAACAAAAATGGAAATGTATCTCAGTGAGGAAATTCTCCATGAATTCCTCCACTCAGGACTAACCACCTTCAAAGAGGCTGCCTCTAGCACTTAAGTCAAAAGGAATTCCCCATAAAAATGGAGACTCAATCACTGGATTTAGAAGTTGTTCAGAACCTGGTTGGTCCACAGAACAAGTACCTGAGGATTTAGGCATGAGTGTAAGGGCCTGCAATGTGTATGAGCATGCCATGCCCATCATATCCTTGCCAGGAGAGTCTCAACACTGAGGCCAGTCACACAAATGGATAACAAGAGTTGAATGTATGCTTACCACCCTTGATGTGTAAAA
The DNA here is from genome assembly GCA_039081455.1 of Macrobrachium rosenbergii. NCBI lineage: Eukaryota > Metazoa > Arthropoda > Malacostraca > Decapoda > Palaemonidae > Macrobrachium > Macrobrachium rosenbergii. Next base: position 97,728 of record JANJGK010001345.1, read on the forward strand.
TACTCTTACTGAAACTTGCAAAATATCTTGGCAGATTAGGCCACATAGCAATGGGGTACAGCAGAGCCCTGACGGCCACAGCGTAAATAGCAAATACATCAAGTGCACGACAACAAATAAGTTCTCTGAAGAGCTGGATCAGATCAAATCAAAGAATAGCAGACGTCATCCTATATAATCCATCTTTGGTCATCAAGTAAAGAAGGGGAAAACAAAGTTTCCTAATGTGTGTATATCTTACAAAACTGGACAGAAAGCAGTAAACTTTTCCCTCAAATCCAATCAAACTGTTCACATGACACCACATAATCAATACATAACATGTTATAACTCCGGCAGTCTTTTCAACCTAGGATAACTGACAAGAAAAGTAGAAATTTGTTTCAACTTGTAGAAAGTGATTTACGAAAGGCATCTTACATTATTTGCTCATTCTACCAGGCCAAACACTCTTACATTATTTCAAGTAGAATATTCAAAGCATAAAAGTGAACTAGCAGATGTCACAAGAGGGTAAATCTTTATGTTTTCTTGTCTATAGTGGAGGGAGAGGTAAAAGAATTAGTGTCGGAACACCAAGATATTGGAGAAACAGCACTGGATTTGTACAGGTCTACTGTGATGGGGAGTCAATGTATCACTTACCAGGAATATGATGAATGCTGTAAGAACAAGTGGCCTGATAGGGAAGGCTTCGAGAAAGGGTCTCATTTCCATTTTCATAAGGCTGGTACTAATGACAACTGTACAACTGTGTGGCCTTTTTCCATCCTGAAATGAAAAATATGGAATTAAAATGAAATTCACCAAAAATGTAATAGAAGCAGAAAAAACAAATGACACCAAAAATATTCACGTACAAAGCTACGGGTACAAACACCTTACTCTTATCTGCCTAGATTTCCAGTTAGGAAGTGAACAGTCTCCGAAAAAAAAAATTATGATTTTAGACAAAAACCTCCCCAGGAAAGAGAGGTCCAAATCTCATCTGCTGAGCAAGCATTCGACTGCCTTAAGCATGCAGATGTGGGCACCAACAGGAATGCATAGAAATAGGCACAAGTGATCATGATATTTGTGTGTGTCAAATGCACAAGTTATCTTTTATCCTGGATGGATTCATATTCAGTTAAAAACTGAGGAAAGAAAACTGGTAAATGGAGTTGATATATATCTGCAATCTCTACTCAAACTGCTTTCTGCATAACCTTCGCAATTCTGTGCACTGTGGGAGTACTTTGGAGATGGGTGCACAGTCTTCAATTCACACAACATCCAGAGGAAGTTTACTTACTACAACTGTGTTATGCTGACTCTATGAGTCAGTAACATCAAGAGAGGCAGAAATCAGATTAGTTTTGAACCTCTTTCCCACAAACTATATGATTTTCTCACTAGGCAATGGGCAGAGTTGAAGACGAACCTCTCCCCTTTTGTAAGTAATCTTAAGATCTTTGCATTGTATGAGAGGTCCTCTTGCATTCAAAGACAAACCTTCTACAAAAAAAAGTAAAAACAAATAGTACATGCACTATCCGAATCACATAACACTTCCAGTAAAACACAGACAATCAAATGTAATTACGTTTACAAGTAGAAAACTAAAGTGGAAAAATTAACATTACATAGTATGAATTCCACTTTTATACTCCTTTAGAGGCTAAGTAACATTGGTGCGTTTTTTGACTTGGTTAAATCCCATTGTTGAATTAGTGACCAACCACTGGACCAAACAATGAGAATTCATCCTCCTGTCCTGTTCCTGGCATCTTCGGCTGATTGCACCTTCAAAGTTTGGGCAGTGGGTTTGTGACACCCTTAATCAATGAACACAAGATGCAGGAAATTTCTACTTGGTGATTAACCATCAAATCTCATTTGGGGTTAAGAAAATCTAAAAAGAAAATTCACCGTATTCCTTTTTACTTTGATTCTGACTAATCTCAAAAGTGTTTAAGGGACTGAGGATTCAACTGAAATCTTGGTGTATGCCACAGACACTGGATTCAATTCTGCTTTCATTATTCTTCCAACTTTTACTTCTTCAACTACAGTAAAACTTATCAGGTCCTTCAAATATACTCGTACCCATCAGGTATTGGTAAAACTTTTATGGTATGTGTCATTAAATAGGTCCTTTCAACTTTTGTCATTTTTCATATGATTTTGGGCTTTTGATGTCAATATTTCCTCCACTCAATAAAGAGATTAACATTCCACTTAAAAGTATGAGTCTCCTATGTTCCCATCCTCAAAAGAAAAATCAAAACCTCACTCATGTACAGTTAGTTTGCGTAAGACTGACAAAACTCCAATGTTCCTAGCTTTCCCAAAACTGGTCCAAGGAGTTATTGACCATTTCTGCTCTGAAGTCATCAACACTGCAACAAAAGACACTTGCAGTACGAGGACCTCCCTGAATACCTGCATAACCCTCTGAGCCATACTGGGCTGTCTGACTATCAAGATGACACTCGGTACTAGGAATGGAATGGAGTATAAAATTTAGGCCAAAGGTCTAAACTGTGACCTATGAGGTCATTCAGTGCTGAAAGGGAAATTGAGAGAAATAAAAATACTTGAAAGGCATAACAGGAGCAAAACCTTTTACAATTGCACTACGAAACAATTGTCAGGAAAGTGGTCGAGGAAAGTACGGTGGATGAAAGAGAATATGAACAGAGGTACAGTTCAAGGAATGAAAGGGGTTTTAGCAGATACGGGATGATGGGATGCTGCAAACAACCTTATTAAGTAATGCAGACAGTGCTCCGTGTGAGGTGAACTGATGGAATTAACCCCCTACGGGGCTTTGTACTATGGACCATGTACAGCACCCAGTTCTAGGAGTTAAGAAGCAGCATACCCACCAATATCTTCCTTCAAATCTAATGGATATAACAAAACACTGCACAATTCCTTGGCATTCATTACTGAGAGAGTTATGTGACTGAACAAGGACAGGAGGAGCTAAATGAATTTTGCTTTCCCTCACCCCAACCAAAATAACAAAGGTGGAAGATCCAGGATAAATATACAAGGCATACAAAATACATTGAAGATATCTAGTGAATGAAACACCACCATTAATTCCAGATAATATAAACAACAAAAATCTACTGGTCACTTTTAATGAGGGCATTGTGGTTATTACAATTAGGAAACAATACCAAGTTTCAAAGGGCAGTCTAGGAAGACCCTCACTCCTTTGAAAGGAAACAATAATTCTCAGAGTTGAAAATCACTAAAAGCTATCACAAACAATCTAAAATATACCTTAGCATGGGAGACATGAACAGTGCATGCGACATTCACAATGCATGTAACCTAAAATGACCAAATGCTTTCAAGAACTTGGATCCAGCTACAATTGAAATTCAAGTGACAAGATTCTCTACACGTCAGCAAAGCAACATCACCTAAGCTTCATTCTTCACACCATTTCTTAAGCAAGAGTAATACAATTAAGCCCAATTTAATGTGGTCATTAAAATACTAACATTAACATCACCCTTACAGTAATACCACACAAACCATATAATGCAAAAGATGGTCAAGTTAGTTCTTTATGCTCCCAATCACGGACTGATAACAGATTGGAGTCACAGAAACTCTCCACTGGGATATGTATAGCATAAAAGCTATACTCCATGGAAAAGTCTGCATTTCGATTGGTACATATGGCTGTAAAGACGAGGCACAACCAATAACTTGGGGTCGCAGAGAGAAAATGGCTCCCAGGATGTAAGTGTACCAAGAAACAGATCATTTACCAGTCCTCAAATTAATATTGAAAAAATGCAGATGATACTAAAATCTAGCAAGGCAAATATTTTCAACAAATGACAACGCACCTGGGGGAAAATACTTATAAGCCAGGGAAAACTCACAGTTGCTACTGGGTATGGCAATAGCACAGAATGGAAAGCTGTGGCAAGCATTCATCAGACCCTATACATCCTTGGGATGCTGCATTAATTGACTGATTATCAGTTTCCCTTTCGAATGATCACATCTGAACCGTATACAAATGTTCAACAATCATGAGGTACTGTGCAACAGCTGTAGGGAATTACGAACTACATCACATCCCTGACATACAGCCAAGTGCCATTCACAAACGCTAGTTTTGGTTTCAAAACAGATCAAAGTCATGAAACTACATGCATGAACTTTCCAAGAATAATGTACAAGCTTTCAATTCCTAATATAAATTCTAACTCACTTCTACTGTATATAACTACAGTAATTGCAATTCCTCACTATCATTCACAATACCTCACTATTCATCAAAAATTTACTAATATATTTTAGCAAAATTTTGGCTCAAACTGTCACAGTAGTTCCAACAAGCCCAGGAATCACTTTCTTCAATGAAAGGTACAGAACAGTGAAAGGCAAAGAACTTGAAAGGCTGTCGAGACGGAAAAGTTTAATACAAAGTACAAAGCAATACCTTTGAGAGGCCGAAGGAACGCTGTTTGTGTCTACAGTGCACCACATAAGAAATTGCTCTTGTCCTATGAAACAACTGTCAGGAGACGGCTGAGGAAAGCATAACAGAAGAAAGAGAATGTGAACGGAGGTACAGTCAAAGGAATGGAAGAGGTTGCAGCAGCTACTTAGTGTTAAAACTGTATTTAAAATCACACTTACCAGAAAGGTGTGAAATTAGGGTGGCCCCTGTTAACGGCCATGCGGAATAAGGTCGGGATTGACCTAAGCTCATCTTGACCTCCTCCAACATCTGTTTAAAGAAAAGGAAAACTGTTCTCATTCCAGTCATTATTTTTGCACTCAAGCAGACGGCCAAAAAAGTAGAGATTTATGAAACATCACAAAACTAGGGAAACTAAATGAAACTCACTTCTTGAACATGAAGCTTTTAGGCCGTATGATGTATTGACTGTAAGACTGTACACCCATTTGCCAGTTTGGATGTTGCTTTGGGTCATCATCTTGAGGTTGAGGTACACAAAACTTGCGGCCTTCCACAACATTCCTGCAAATATTCAATAAAATGTTCAAAGAGCGGCCTCAGAACCTTTTCAGGAATAACTATGGCAAAAGAATAACAATAGCAATAACAACTGTGCATCTTATACATTTGATTTTACTTCCATCATCCTGAAAATATTTCATGCGCATTTAACAATCAATGTAGACACTTGCATTCTTCAACTAAAACATTTATGAAGCTGGAAATGTTTCAAATTAATAAACGTTCTGTGTTTTTGGTTTGTAAAAGTGTATCAGTGTAAAATGTGCTGGGAAATAAATCTCAAAGCATATCCTCATGAAGAAAAGCTTCTACTGGCACTCACTCTCTTGAGTAATGGTTGTAGGTCTTGTAGGTGGATGGCACTCATGGGTGCCACTTCAAAATCATATCCATCAACTCTTGTGTCAATCAGGACAGATAAAGGCACATTGAGTTTTGAATAATGAGGCCCCAAACGCTAATACTGTATACTCCAAGTGTTGCAGAAGCTGCTGATGGCAAGTGATGCCTGAAATGAGAAAAATATATATATTTATCCTAATGAAGCAATTTTGTGTAAGTCATGATTTAATGACGATATTCATTAATGGTTGGACACGCTCACAAACCCACAGACATACAGGTTAGGTTACGTGATCAGTTTATTTTACTCATTTTACAAAAACATACTCAAGGAAAGATCCACTGTGATATCACACAAGCAGCAATAAATGATTCGTAGTCTGGAGCTGTCAAAATTTCCTCTGGTGTTATAGCAATAGCTCATGTATTTACAAAATGTGTAAGGTTAGGTGGGGAAAATGATGGCTAGAGCTGTTTAAATTGGTTTGAAATATTAAATTGTAATTAAACCAATCTTTGCATATTTTGTAAAAGGTAAAATTCTACTTTAAACCATTATCACACTTCTGACTTAAAAATACTGTCTTATCTTTTAATGTGTGGCATCGAACATTTCTGACATTCATGTCTTTCGCAGATGACCTAACCGACCAAACAATATCATGCCCTACGGTAAAGACCTGATCCCACAGGTTCGGTTAGGCTAGGTGTGGTTGGTTAGGTCATTTGCAAAAGAAACCAATGTCAGAAAGGTTCAGAACACATATTAATATACAAAAATTATATTTTCATATCAAAACTGTGATAATGGTTTAATGCAGAATTCTTCTGTCATTCCAAAGTCAGTGACTGACAACTCTGAGGAGGGGGGGGGAGGAGGGTCGCAGCCCCCTGACATAGGGTGCCGTGCCCTAACCTGGCTGGATAAGGAACCATATTGCTATGGATAAGAAAATATTATGAAAAAAAAAAAAAAAAATTATGGAAAAAAATTGTTGTTATGGAAAGGGAACACATTGTTATAAGGTAACATATTTTACTGGAAAAGGTAACTTATTAATATAAGGTGGTTTAAGACATACAGCCTAGCCTATATTATTAAGGAAGAAACAGGCCTTAATAGGTTGACGTCCGGTTCAACTGACCCTAAACCACTCAATGACCCAAAACCCTGACCTTGCCCAATGCCCAAATGCTCATGGTGACCTAAAATACCCCACACTGCTATGCTAATTAGGCCAGCCTTAGCTCACCACCCTAAATGACCTAAAAAGATAATTAAGATATACAAGGTTTTAATGGAAGAATTCCCATACCAGGACCCTATCCTACAGAAGGATGCAATCCTAAAACCCCTCCTAGATTCGCTCCTGAAGGTGCAGGAGGATTTCCTGCCATCCCACGACCACCAAAGGGCACCCAGCTTTTACTTTAGCCGCTGTTAATCTTAAAATGGCGTTATTTAATATTCAGATGCCCTTTGGGGGTCGTGGGATGGAAGGGAATCATCCTCCTCCTGCACCTTCAGGAGCGAATCTAGGAAGACTTTTAGGAGTGCCTGCTTCTGTAGGTCCGAGTCCTGTGAAGTGTGCCGAGTTGCTGCTCTATTTTAGACGTTATTTACGTTATTTTAAACTTAATAACGGCTAAAATAACAATAAATAACGTCTAAACCTGAGCAGCAACTCGGCACTCACACAGGACCCTGGCCTACAGAAGGAGGCACTCCTAAAGCCCCCTCCTAGATTCCCTCCTGACGGTGCAGGAGGAGGATTCCTTCCATCCCACGAACACAAAATGGCATTAAACTATACAATAACGCCATTTAAAATTAACATAACGGCTAAAATAACGAAAAAAATGTCTAAAATGTTCGATGTTTGTTTACATTCGGGAATTATGGGTAAGAAATGGTTGACCAATCAGAGCACAGGATAGCTAGTATCTGGACTCTCATTGGTCGAAAGCCATTGGTAACAAAGCCCCCTTAATGGACAGAACACAATTGTAACTATAAGCGCGGGAAGGAATTGACCAATCAGAACGCAGGATGGAGTGGCAGCTGGGTTCTTATTGGCTGAAATACGTTCTATATGAAGCTTACCAGACTGATAGGACACACTCCAACACTTACGATGTCTTGACTGTTAAAAGTTTCAAATTTTATACTTAAATTTTCCATTTACATTAGGGTTGTATTTTAGGGGTTGTGGGAAAAGGGCTGCACATGAGGGTTGTGGGAAAAGCAATTTTTATGTGTGGGTTGTATTTTAGGGGTTGTGGACAAAGGGTTGCATATGAGGGTTGTAGGTAGAATTGTACGAGTGGTTGTGGGAAAAAGGATGTGTTTGGGTTGTATACTGCGGGTTGTATGAAAACAGTTGTAAAGAGGATTGTAAGAAAAGGGATTTATGTGTGGGTTGTATATTTGGGGTTGTAGGAAAAGGGTTGTAATGGGGGTTGTTGGAAAATGGATGTCTGTGTCGGCTGTATATTGGGGTTGTGAGCAGGGGTTATATCTGGGGTTGTAGACAGAGCTGTATATGGGTGGTTGTGGGAAAAGGGATGTGTGGGCTGTATATTGGGTTGTAGGAAAACAGTTGTATATAGGAGTTGTGGGAAATGGGATGTGTGGGTTGTATATTGGGTTGTGGGAAAAGGGTTGTATATAGGGGTGTAGTAAATGAGATTTAGGTGTGGGTTATATATTAGTTGTGTGAAAAGGGTTGTATATAGGGGTTGTGGAAAATGGTAATTATGTGGGTTGTTTTTAGGGGTTGTGGGAAATGTGTTGCATACATATTGGGGTTGTGGGAAAAGGGATGTATGTGTGGGTTGTATTTAAGGGGTTGTATAAGGGGTTGTAGGTAGACTTGTATATGGGCAGTTGTGAGAAAAGGATGTGTGGGTTGTATAATGTGGGCTGTAGGAAAATGGTTGTAAATAAATTGTGGGAAAAGGGATGTGTGTGGGTTGTATATTGTGGGCTGTAGGAAAATGGTTGTAAACAGACATTGTGTGGGAAAAGGGATGTATGTGTGGGTTGTATTTTAGGGGTTGTGGGAAAAGGTCTGCATATAGGGGTTGTGGGAAAAGGTCTGTATATAGGGGTTGTGGGAAATGGGATTTGTGTGGGCTGTAATTTAGGGGTTATGGGAAAAGTGTTGTGGGAAAAGGGATGTAAAGTATGTGTGGGTTGTACACTGGGGGACGTGGGAAAAGTTGTAAATGGGGGTTGTGGTAAAAGGGATGTATGTGGGGGTTGTATACAAGGGATTTTGGGAAAATGGTTATTAGAGAGTGTGGGATATGGGTTGCATGTAGGGGTTGTAGATGGAAGGTTGTTTGAGACGGAGATGTGACACTCAAAGTAACATAATAATAATAATGATAATAATAATAATAATAATAATAACAATAATAATAATAATAAATACTGTTTTAATGGATGAACCAAACTGAATGCCCTATTTGCACACAAACACACACATGCAACTTTGCTTACAGTGAGCCGTCCAACATATGCTGTCACATGCATTGCTTCTCTCTTTCTGCCTTTTACTCTTTGCTGTCCATCTTCTCTGGTGGTACATACACACACACATGTATATTATACATGTATGTGTGTGTGCCAAATTTGGTTGAAATTGAAACAGTGGTTTTTTATAAAAATTAAAAATGTGGTCATTTTAATCCATTTATAATGATAAAATCTCTCTCTCTCTCTCTCTCTGATATTCCTGTACATGATCATTTAATCTACACTTATTAATGAGAGAGAGAGAGAGAGAGAGAGAGATCACTACTTATGGAGAGTTGAAGAAGAAAGATGGAAAAGTCAGGTTCTTTGACACCGTGATGACGTCAATCACACATATAATAATGATAATAATAATAATTAATAATAATAATAATCTTGGAATTCCACAATCAGTTGAATCGAACTGAATATAGAATTTAGGCCAGAGGCCAAGAATCGCTGGGACCTATGAGGTCAGGACAGGCCACCACTGTGTCATGGTTAAAGTTTCATGGGCCGCGGCTCATTCAGTATTATACCAAAGAAACTTCTTCTCACTAGAAAATTCAAACACCTTTCCTATAGCGGTGCCAGACGCACGATCAGGGCTAACTTTAGCCTTCAGTCAAATTAAAAAGCTGAAGAAACGAATACAAGAAAACTGGTCGAATGAAAGTCAGTTGTCAGTCAGCCAGTCAGTCAAGCCACCCAATCCATCTGTCAGTCAGTCATCCAGTGTGTCAATCTGTCAGTCAGCCATTCAATCTGTCAGTCATTAATCATTCACTTAGTCAGCCAGTCAGCCAGCCAGTCAGTCAGTCAGCAATCATCCAATCAGTCAGTCAGTCCGTCATCCAATATGTCTGTCAGTCACAAGCCATACAACGCTTATGGAAATAAACAAACTCCTCTTCGTTAATGCTACTAGTAGTACATATACTGCTACTGGCGAGACAGATATTGCTACTAGTAGTACATATACTGCTACTAGCAGGGCAGATATTGCTACTAGTAGTCATATACTGCTGCTAGCGGGGACAGATATTGCTGCTAGCGGGGCAGATATTGCTACTAGTAGTACATGTACTGCTACTAGCAGGAGAGGTATTGCTACTAGTAGTACATATACAGCTACTAACAGGACAGGTATTGCTGCTAGTAGGGCATATACTGCTACTGGTGGCACAGCTATTGCTACTAGTAGGGCATATACTGCTACTAGCAGGACAGATACTGTTACTAGTAGGACATATACTGCTACTAGTGGGATGGTCAATGCAGCTAGTAGGACGGATACAGCTACTGGTGGGGGCAGTTAATTCTACTAGTAGGACAATTACTGCTACTAGTGGGGCAGTTACTGCTGCTACTAGCAAGACAGATAAAGCTACTAGTGGTATGGTTACTGCTACTAGTATGGTACTTAATGCTGCTAGTAGGACATTTACTACTACTACTACTGGCGGGGCTGCTAATGCTACTGGTGGGACTTATACCACTACTATTGGGATGGTTACTGCTACTAGTCGTACAGATACTGCTACTAGTAGAGCATTTAATGCTTTTAGTAGGACAGTTACTGCTACTAGTGGGATGGTTACTGACACTAGCAACGGGAGATACTGCTACTAGTAGGGCAGTTAATGCTACTGGTAGGGGTTACCTAATAGTGGGATGTTACTGCTACTAGTAGGACAGTTACAACCACTAGCAGGGCAGTTAGTGCTACTAGCCGCTCTAACCCCTTTCGTTGCAGAAGGCTGCTTCGTCAATATGCAAATCAGGGATATAATAATATTATCTCATTTCCCATTCACTCTTATCTATATATTTCTCCTGTTTTTGGGGGAAATGTCTTCTATCTATCTATTTATCTATATATACCTATCTATCTATCTATATACATATATAGATGAATAGACAGATAGGTATATATAAATACATTATACATTTCGACAAAAAAAGGCTGTATTTTTGTTTCTAAGCCAAAAAATTGTTTTGTATGGGCGGTTGGTTGGCCCCATGACGTGTGTGTGTGTGTGCATGTGTGTCTGTCACGCTAAAATATTGCTTAGACTCTCTCTCTCATATTAATGAAGGTATAGAAAGAGAATTAAATAAAATATTCTTCTACATCTATTTTTTGTAAATGGTGGATTATTATCATTATTATTATTATTACTATTATTATTATTATTATTATTATTTAGGTAAAGAATATAGCTTTCGAATCCAATAATAATAATAATAATAATAAAACCTTATTTTAAAGACTCAATCAAGATGGCGCCAGACCCAAAAATCCCCTACAAATATTTAACATTTTTTAATGAATTTTGAGGCTCATTATCTAACTTCACGTTAATTTAACAATGAAATATGTTTAAAAAACGATCTATAAACTCCTATAAACTTATAGATCAGTTTCTATTGTCTTCTAAAACTCTAAAATGCGATTATTTTGGAAAAACTGCCTTTAGATATAGGCCTATATAGTACCTTCGAGGACTCTAATATTTACCTAGATTGTTTCTATGCTTCACCTTTCTTGATTAATATCTTTTAAATGTACTTAAAATATACAAACTTAAATATACTCAAATACAGACTTAAATATAAATATACTTAAATATACATACTAAAACATAAATATACTTTAATATTTACTTAAATATACATACTTGAATATCTTTTGAATATACTTCAATATACATACTTAAATATAAATATACTTCAATATACATACTTAAATATAAATATACCTAAATACATACCTAAATATAAATATAATTATATATATATATACTTGAATACAAATATACTTAAATATCTTTTAAATATACTTAAATATATACTTAAATATCTTTTAAATATACTTAAATATATACTTAAATATCTTTTAAATATACTTAAATATATACTTAAATATAAATATAATTAAATGCATACTTAAATATAAATATACTTAAAATATACTTAAATATCTTTTAAACATACTTAAATATTCATACTTAAATATAATTTACTTAAATATACATAAGTAAACATAAATATACTTAAATATATACTTAAATAGCAATACACTTAAATACATACTTAAATATCTTTTAAATATACTTAATATAAATATACCGAAATATACTTAAATATTTTTTATATTTACTTAAATATACTTAAATATAAATATACTTAAATATACAATGTTCCTCATTTACAAACACCTGTACTCACCCTGGTGGTCATGTACAGAGTCAAACAAGGCCTACATCAGCCGTCCGTTTTTTGAGTCGCCGACTCTACAGGATGACTCTATGACTCTGTCTCTATGAACGACCTGAGAATAGAGGAGGAGAAAATAGATATTAAAAAATATAGAGAAAGTGTCAATTAGGAAAGCCTTTGTTCCTGAAACTAGGCCTATGTGAGCAAAGGTCCACACTGACTCTACAAGATGACTCTATCTCTGTGAACAGGAAGAAAGTGTAGAGAAAGTATTAATTAGAAAGTCATTCAAATAACCTAATTAAGGTCTTGACTCTAACAATATCCCACAGAGAGCCGTTTCGCCAAAGCTCTAAGAACATAATAGAGTTCAATATTTAGTTTGTCTTTAATGCCTCTATATGCCATTCAATTGAATAGAGTCAGGCTCTTTTTGTTATTAAAAAAACAGGAGATTTAGAGTGTAATGTATTCCTCAATAATCACTGGTCACCTTTACTGCAAATTTTCTCATTTTAGTTTATTAAAATTGTTAATCCTTTCAATTTTGGTTCATAAATAAACTAAAAAATATTCTTAGAAGCAGATGAATAATAACCTTAAATATAACCTTTGATTCAGTGGCCAAAATATGTCTATTAAATCTCTGGATTTCAGGACACTGAGGCTAGAGGGCTGCAACTTGGTATGTTTGGTGACTGGAGGGTGGGTGATCAACATGCCAATTTGCAGCCCTCTAGCCTCAATAGTTTTCTGTACAGCGTACAATCAAGGCCACCGAAATGCTAGAGGGCTGCAATTTGGTATGTTTGGTGATTGGAGGGTGGGTGATCAACATGCCAATTTGCAGACCTCTAGCCTCAATAGTTTTCTGTACAGCGTACAATCAAGGCCACCGAAAGGCTAGAGGGCTGCAATTTGGTATGTTTGGTGATTGGAGGGTGGGTGATCAACATGCCAATTTGCAGCCCTCTAGCCTCAATAGTTTTCTGTACAGCGTACAATCAAGGCCACTGAAAGGCTAGAGGGCTGCAACTTGGTATGTTTGGTGACTGGAGGGTGGGTGATCAACATGCCAATTTGCAGCCCTCTAGCCTCAATAGTTTTCTGTACAGCGTACAATCAAGGCCACCGAAAGGCTAGAGGGCTGCAATTTGGTATGTTTGGTGATTGGAGGGTGGGTGATCAACATGCCAATTTGCAGCCCTCTAGCCTCAATAGTTTTCTGTACAGCGTACAATCAAGGCCACCGAAAGGCTAGAGGGCTGCAATTTGGTATGTTTGGTGATTGGAGGGTGGGTGATCAACATGCCAATTTGCAGCCCTCTAGCCTCAATAGTTTCCAGGACAGCGTACAATCAAGGCCACCGAAAGGCTAGAGGGCTGCAACTTGGTATGTTTGGTGATTGGAGGGTGGGTGATCAACATGCCAATTTGCAGCCCTCTAGCCTCAATAGTTTCCTGTACAGCGTACAATCAAGGCCACCGAAAGGCTAGAGGGCTGCAATTTGGTATGTTTGGTGATTGGAGGGTGGGTGATCAACATGCCAATTTGCAGCCCTCTAGCCTCAATAGTTTCCAGGACAGCGTACAATCAAGGCCACCGAAAGGCTAGAGGGCTGCAATTTGGTATGTTTGGTGACTGGAGGGTGGGTGATCAACATGGCAATTTGCAGCCCTCTAGCCTCAATAGTTTCCAGGACAGCGTACAATCAAGGCCACCGAAAGGCTAGAGGGCTGCAATTTGGTATGTTTGGTGATTGGAGGGTGGGTGATCAACATGCCAATTTGCAGCCCTCTAGCCTCAATAGTTTTCTGTACAGCGTACAATCAAGGCCACCGAAAGGCTAGAGGGCTGCAATTTGGTATGTTTGGTGATTGGAGGGTGGGTGATCAACATGCCAATTTGCAGCCCTCTAGCCTCAATAGTTTCCAGGACAGCGTACAATCAAGGCCACCGAAAGGCTAGAGGGCTGCAATTTGGTATGTTTGGTGACTGGAGGGTGGGTGATCAACTTGCCAATTTGCAGCCCTCTAGCCTCAATAGTTTCCAGGACAGCGTACAATCAAGGCCACCGAAAGGCTAGAGGGCTGCAACTTGGTATGTTTGGTGACTGGAGGGTGGGTGATCAACATGCCAATTTGCAGCCCTCTAGCCTCAATAGTTTCCTGTACAGCGTACAATCAAGGCCACCGAAAGGCTAGAGGGCTGCAACTTGCTATGTTTGGTGATTGGAGGGTGGGTGATCAACATGCCAATTTGCAGCCCTCTAGCCTCAATAGTTTCCAGGACAGCGTACAATCAAGGCCACCGAAAGGCTAGAGGGCTGCAATTTGGTATGTTTGGTGATTGGAGGGTGGGTGATCAACATGCCAATTTGCAGCCCTCTAGCCTCAATAGTTTCCTGTACAGCGTACAATCAAGGCCACCGAAAGGCTAGAGGGCTGCAATTTGGTATGTTTGGTGACTGGAGGGTGGGTGATCAACTTGCCAATTTGCAGCCCTCTAGCCTCAATAGTTTCCAGGACAGCGTACAATCAAGGCCACCGAAAGGCTAGAGGGCTGCAATTTGGTATGTTTGGTGATTGGAGGGTGGGTGATCAACATGCCAATTTGCAGCCCTCTAGCCTCAATAGTTTTCTGTACAGCGTACAATCAAGGCCACCGAAAGGCTAGAGGGCTGCAATTTGGTATGTTTGGTGATTGGAGGGTGGGTGATCAACATGCCAATTTGCAGCCCTCTAGCCTCAATAGTTTTCTGTACAGCGTACAATCAAGGCCACCGAAAGGCTAGAGGGCTGCAATTTGGTATGTTTGGTGACTGGAGGGTGGGTGATCAACATGGCAATTTGCAGCCCTCTAGCCTCAATAGTTTCCTGTACAGCGTACAATCAAGGCCACCGAAAGGCTAGAGGGCTGCAACTTGGTATGTTTGGTGATTGGAGGGTGGGTGATCAACATGCCAATTTGCAGCCCTCTAGCCTCAATAGTTTCCAGGACAGCGTACAATCAAGGCCACCGAAAGGCTAGAGGGCTGCAATTTGGTATGTTTGGTGATTGGAGGGTGGGTGATCAACATGCCAATTTCCAGCCCTCTAGCCTCAATAGTTTCCTGTACAGCGTACAATCAAGGCCACCGAAAGGCTAGAGGGCTGCAATTTGGTATGTTTGGTGATTGGAGGGTGGGTGATCAACATGCCAATTTGCAGCCCTCTAGCCTCAATAGTTTCCCGTACAGCGAACAATCAAGGCCACCGAAAGGCTAGAGGGCTGCAACTTGCTATGTTTGGTGATTGGAGGGTGGGTGATCAACATGCCAATTTGCAGCCCTCTAGCCTCAATAGTTTTCTGTACAGCGTACAATCAAGGCCACCGAAAGGCTAGAGGGCTGCAATTTGGTATGTTTGGTGATTGGAGGGTGGGTGATCAACATGCCAATTTGCAGCCCTCTAGCCTCAATAGTTTCCTGTACAGCGTACAATCAAGGCCACCGAAAGGCTAGAGGGCTGCAACTTGGTATGTTTGGTGATTGGAGGGTGGGTGATCAACATGCCAATTTGCAGCCCTCTAGCCTCAATAGTTTCCTGTACAGCGTACAATCAAGGCCACCGAAAGGCTAGAGGGCTGCAACTTGCTATGTTTGGTGATTGGAGGGTGGGTGATCAACATGCCAATTTGCAGCCCTCTAGCCTCAATAGTTTTCTGTACAGCGTACAATCAAAACCACCGAAAGGCTAGAGGGCTGCAACTTGGTATGTTTGGTGATTGGAGGGTGGGTGATCAACATGCCAATTTGCAGCCCTCTAGCCTCAATAGTTTTCTGTACAGCGTACAATCAAAGCCACCGAAAGGCTAGAGGGCTGCAACTTGGTATGTTTGGTGATTGGAGGGTGGGTGATCAACATGCCAATTTGCAGCCCTCTAGCCTCAATAGTTTCCTGTACAGCGTACAATCAAGGCCACCGAAAGGCTAGAGGGCTGCAATTTGGTATGTTTGGTGACTGGAGGGTGGGTGATCAACATGCCAATTTGCAGCCCTCTAGCCTCAATAGTTTCCAGGACAGCGTACAATCAAGGCCACCGAAAGGCTAGAGGGCTGCAATTTGGTATGTTTGGTGACTGGAGGGTGGGTGATCAACTTGCCAATTTGCAGCCCTCTAGCCTCAATAGTTTCCTGTACAGCGTACAATCAAGGCCACCGAAAGGCTAGAGGGCTGCAACTTGGTATGTTTGGTGACTGGAGGGTGGGTGATCAACTTGCCAATTTGCAGCCCTCTAGCCTCAACAGTTTCCTGTACAGCGTACAATCAAGGCCACCGAAAGGCTAGAGGGCTGCAACTTGGTATGTTTGGTGACTGGAGGGTGGGTGATCAACATGCCAATTTGCAGCCCTCTAGCCTCAATAGTTTCAAGGACAGCGTACAATCAAGGCCACCGAAAGGCTAGAGGGCTGCAATTTGGTATGTTTGGTGACTGGAGGGTGGGTGATCAACATGCCAATTTGCAGCCCTCTAGCCTCAATAGTTTCCTGTACAGTGTACAATCAAGGCCACTGAAAGGCTAGAGGGCTGCAATTTGGTATGTTTGGTGATTGGAGGGTGGGTGATCAACATGCCAATTTGCAGCCCTCTAGCCTCAATAGTTTTCTGTACAGCGTACAATCAAGGCCACCGAAAGGCTAGAGGGCTGCAACTTGGTATGTTTGGTGACTGGAGGGTGGGTGATCAACTTGCCAATTTGCAGCCCTCTAGCCTCAATAGTTTCCTGTACAGCGTACAATCAAGGCCACCGAAAGGCTAGAGGGCTGCAACTTGGTATGTTTGGTGATTGGAGGGTGGGTGATCAACATGCCAATTTGCAGCCCTCTAGCCTCAATAGTTTCCTGTACAGCGTACAATCAAGGCCACCGAAAGGCTAGAGGGCTGCAATTTGGTATGTTTGGTGATTGGAGGGTGGGTGATCAACATGCCAATTTGCAGCCCTCTAGCCTCAATAGTTTTCTGTACAGCGTACAATCAAGGCCACCGAAAGGCTAGAGGGCTGCAATTTGGTATGTTTGGTGACTGGAGGGTGGGTGATCAACTTGCCAATTTGCAGCCCTCTAGCCTCAATAGTTTCCTGTACAGTGTACAATCAAGGCCACCGAAAGGCTAGAGGGCTGCAACTTGGTATGTTTGGTGATTGGAGGGTGGGTGATCAACATGCCAATTTGCAGCCCTCTAGCCTCAATAGTTTCCAGGACAGCGTACAATCAAGGCCACCGAAAGGCTAGAGGGCTGCAATTTGGTATGTTTGGTGATTGGAGGGTGGGTGATCAACATGCCAATTTGCAGCCCTCTAGCCTCAATAGTTTTCTGTACAGCGTACAATCAAGGCCACCGAAAGGCTAGAGGGCTGCAATTTGGTATGTTTGGTGACTGGAGGGTGGGTGATCAACATGCCAATTTGCAGCCCTCTAGCCTCAATAGTTTTCTGTACAGCGTACAATCAAGGCCACCGAAAGGCTAGAGGGCTGCAATTTGGTATGTTTGGTGACTGGAGGGTGGGTGATCAACATGCCAATTTGCAGCCCTCTAGCCTCAATAGTTTCCAGGACAGCGTACAATCAAGGCCACCGAAAGGCTAGAGGGCTGCAATTTGGTATGTTTGGTGACTGGAGGGTGGGTGATCAACATGCCAATTTGCAGCCCTCTAGCCTCAATAGTTTTCTGTACAGCGTACAATCAAGGCCACCGAAAGGCTAGAGGGCTGCAATTTGGTATGTTTGGTGATTGGAGGGTGGGTGATCAACATGCCAATTTGCAGCCCTCTAGCCTCAATAGTTTCCTGTACAGCGTACAATCAAGGCCACCGAAAGGCTAGAGGGCTGCAATTTGGTATGTTTGGTGACTGGAGGGTGGGTGATCAACATGCCAATTTGCAGCCCTCTAGCCTCAATAGTTTCCAGGACAGCGTACAATCAAGGCCACCGAAAGGCTAGAGGGCTGCAATTTGGTATGTTTGGTGACTGGAGGGTGGGTGATCAACTTGCCAATTTGCAGCCCTCTAGCCTCAATAGTTTCCTGTACAGCGTACAATCAAGGCCACCGAAAGGCTAGAGGGCTGCAATTTGGTATGTTTGGTGACTGGAGGGTGGGTGATCAACTTGCCAATTTGCAGCCCTCTAGCCTCAATAGTTTCCAGGACAGCGTACAATCAAGGCCACCGAAAGGCTAGAGGGCTGCAATTTGGTATGTTTGGTGATTGGAGGGTGGGTGATCAACATGCCAATTTGCAGCCCTCTAGCCTCAATAGTTTCCTGTACAGCGTACAATCAAGGCCACCGAAAGGCTAGAGGGCTGCAATTTGGTATGTTTGGTGATTGGAGGGTGGGTGATCAACATGCCAATTTCCAGCCCTCTAGCCTCAATAGTTTCCTGTACAGCGAACAATCAAGGCCACCGAAAGGCTAGAGGGCTGCAACTTGCTATGTTTGGTGATTGGAGGGTGGGTGATCAACATGCCAATTTGCAGCCCTCTAGCCTCAATAGTTTTCTGTACAGCGTACAATCAAGGCCACCGAAAGGCTAGAGGGCTGCAATTTGGTATGTTTGGTGATTGGAGGGTGGGTGATCAACATGCCAATTTGCAGCCCTCTAGCCTCAATAGTTTCCTGTACAGCGTACAATCAAGGCCACCGAAAGGCTAGAGGGCTGCAACTTGGTATGTTTGGTGATTGGAGGGTGGGTGATCAACATGCCAATTTGCAGCCCTCTAGCCTCAATAGTTTCCTGTACAGCGTACAATCAAGGCCACCGAAAGGCTAGAGGGCTGCAACTTGGTATGTTTGGTGATTGGAGGGTGGGTGATCAACATGCCAATTTGCAGCCCTCTAGCCTCAATAGTTTCCTGTACAGCGTACAATCAAGGCCACCGAAAGGCTAGAGGGCTGCAATTTGGTATGTTTGGTGATTGGAGGGTGGGTGATCAACATGCCAATTTGCAGCCCTCTAGCCTCAATAGTTTTCTGTACAGCGTACAATCAAAGCCACCGAAAGGCTAGAGGGCTGCAACTTGGTATGTTTGGTGATTGGAGGGTGGGTGATCAACATGGCAATTTGCAGCCCTCTAGCCTCAATAGTTTCCTGTACAGCGTACAATCAAGGCCACCGAAAGGCTAGAGGGCTGCAACTTGGTATGTTTGGTGATTGGAGGGTGGGTGATCAACATGCCAATTTGCAGCCCTCTAGCCTCAATAGTTTCCAGGACAGCGTACAATCAAGGCCACCGAAAGGCTAGAGGGCTGCAATTTGGTATGTTTGGTGATTGGAGGGTGGGTGATCAACATGCCAATTTGCAGCCCTCTAGCCTCAATAGTTTTCTGTACAGCGTACAATCAAGGCCACCGAAAGGCTAGAGGGCTGCAATTTGGTATGTTTGGTGACTGGAGGGTGGGTGATCAACTTGCCAATTTGCAGCCCTCTAGCCTCAATAGTTTCCTGTACAGCGTACAATCAAGGCCACCGAAAGGCTAGAGGGCTGCAACTTGGTATGTTTGGTGATTGGAGGGTGGGTGATCAACATGCCAATTTGCAGCCCTCTAGCCTCAATAGTTTCCTGTACAGCGTACAATCAAGGCCACCGAAAGGCTAGAGGGCTGCAATTTGGTATGTTTGGTGATTGGAGGGTGGGTGATCAACATGCCAATTTGCAGCCCTCTAGCCTCAATAGTTTTCTGTACAGCGTACAATCAAGGCCACCGAAAGGCTAGAGGGCTGCAATTTGGTATGTTTGGTGACTGGAGGGTGGGTGATCAACTTGCCAATTTGCAGCCCTCTAGCCTCAATAGTTTCCTGTACAGTGTACAATCAAGGCCACCGAAAGGCTAGAGGGCTGCAACTTGGTATGTTTGGTGATTGGAGGGTGGGTGATCAACATGCCAATTTGCAGCCCTCTAGCCTCAATAGTTTCCAGGACAGCGTACAATCAAGGCCACCGAAAGGCTAGAGGGCTGCAATTTGGTATGTTTGGTGATTGGAGGGTGGGTGATCAACATGCCAATTTGCAGCCCTCTAGCCTCAATAGTTTTCTGTACAGCGTACAATCAAGGCCACCGAAAGGCTAGAGGGCTGCAATTTGGTATGTTTGGTGACTGGAGGGTGGGTGATCAACATGCCAATTTGCAGCCCTCTAGCCTCAATAGTTTTCTGTACAGCGTACAATCAAGGCCACCGAAAGGCTAGAGGGCTGCAATTTGGTATGTTTGGTGACTGGAGGGTGGGTGATCAACATGCCAATTTGCAGCCCTCTAGCCTCAATAGTTTCCAGGACAGCGTACAATCAAGGCCACCGAAAGGCTAGAGGGCTGCAATTTGGTATGTTTGGTGACTGGAGGGTGGGTGATCAACATGCCAATTTGCAGCCCTCTAGCCTCAATAGTTTTCTGTACAGCGTACAATCAAGGCCACCGAAAGGCTAGAGGGCTGCAATTTGGTATGTTTGGTGATTGGAGGGTGGGTGATCAACATGCCAATTTGCAGCCCTCTAGCCTCAATAGTTTCCTGTACAGCGTACAATCAAGGCCACCGAAAGGCTAGAGGGCTGCAATTTGGTATGTTTGGTGATTGGAGGGTGGGTGATCAACATGCCAATTTGCAGCCCTCTAGCCTCAATAGTTTCCTGTACAGCGTACAATCAAGGCCACCGAAAGGCTAGAGGGCTGCAATTTGGTATGTTTGGTGACTGGAGGGTGGGTGATCAACATGCCAATTTGCAGCCCTCTAGCCTCAATAGTTTCCTGTACAGCGTACAATCAAGGCCACCGAAAGGCTAGAGGGCTGCAATTTGGTATGTTTGGTGACTGGAGGGTGGGTGATCAACATGCCAATTTGCAGCCCTCTAGCCTCAATAGTTTCCAGGACAGCGTACAATCAAGGCCACCGAAAGGCTAGAGGGCTGCAATTTGGTATGTTTGGTGACTGGAGGGTGGGTGATCAACTTGCCAATTTGCAGCCCTCTAGCCTCAATAGTTTCCTGTACAGCGTACAATCAAGGCCACCGAAAGGCTAGAGGGCTGCAACTTGGTATGTTTGGTGACTGGAGGGTGGGTGATCAACATGCCAATTTGCAGCCCTCTAGCCTCAATAGTTTCAAGGACAGCGTACAATCAAGGCCACCGAAAGGCTAGAGGGCTGCAATTTGGTATGTTTGGTGACTGGAGGGTGGGTGATCAACTTGCCAATTTGCAGCCCTCTAGCCTCAATAGTTTCCAGGACAGCGTACAATGAAGGCCACCGAAAGGCTAGAGGGCTGCAATTTGGTATGTTTGGTGATTGGAGGGTGGGTGATCAACATGCCAATTTGCAGCCCTCTAGCCTCAATAGTTTCCTGTACAGCGTACAATCAAGGCCACCGAAAGGCTAGAGGGCTGCAATTTGGTATGTTTGGTGATTGGAGGGTGGGTGATCAACATGCCAATTTGCAGCCCTCTAGCCTCAATAGTTTCCTGTACAGCGAACAATCAAGGCCACCGAAAGGCTAGAGGGCTGCAACTTGGTATGTTTGGTGATTGGAGGGTGGGTGATCAACATGCCAATTTGCAGCCCTCTAGCCTCAATAGTTTCCAGGACAGCGTACAATCAAGGCCACCGAAAGGCTAGAGGGCTGCAATTTGGTATGTTTGGTGATTGGAGGGTGGGTGATCAACATGCCAATTTGCAGCCCTCTAGCCTCAATAGTTTTCTGTACAGCGTACAATCAAGGCCACCGAAAGGCTAGAGGGCTGCAATTTGGTATGTTTGGTGACTGGAGGGTGGGTGATCAACTTGCCAATTTGCAGCCCTCTAGCCTCAATAGTTTCCTGTACAGCGTACAATCAAGGCCACCGAAAGGCTAGAGGGCTGCAACTTGGTATGTTTGGTGATTGGAGGGTGGGTGATCAACATGCCAATTTGCAGCCCTCTAGCCTCAATAGTTTCCTGTACAGCGTACAATCAAGGCCACCGAAAGGCTAGAGGGCTGCAATTTGGTATGTTTGGTGATTGGAGGGTGGGTGATCAACATGCCAATTTGCAGCCCTCTAGCCTCAATAGTTTTCTGTACAGCGTACAATCAAGGCCACCGAAAGGCTAGAGGGCTGCAATTTGGTATGTTTGGTGACTGGAGGGTGGGTGATCAACTTGCCAATTTGCAGCCCTCTAGCCTCAATAGTTTCCTGTACAGTGTACAATCAAGGCCACCGAAAGGCTAGAGGGCTGCAACTTGGTATGTTTGGTGATTGGAGGGTGGGTGATCAACATGCCAATTTGCAGCCCTCTAGCCTCAATAGTTTCCAGGACAGCGTACAATCAAGGCCACCGAAAGGCTAGAGGGCTGCAATTTGGTATGTTTGGTGATTGGAGGGTGGGTGATCAACATGCCAATTTGCAGCCCTCTAGCCTCAATAGTTTTCTGTACAGCGTACAATCAAGGCCACCGAAAGGCTAGAGGGCTGCAATTTGGTATGTTTGGTGACTGGAGGGTGGGTGATCAACATGCCAATTTGCAGCCCTCTAGCCTCAATAGTTTTCTGTACAGCGTACAATCAAGGCCACCGAAAGGCTAGAGGGCTGCAATTTGGTATGTTTGGTGACTGGAGGGTGGGTGATCAACATGCCAATTTGCAGCCCTCTAGCCTCAATAGTTTCCAGGACAGCGTACAATCAAGGCCACCGAAAGGCTAGAGGGCTGCAATTTGGTATGTTTGGTGACTGGAGGGTGGGTGATCAACATGCCAATTTGCAGCCCTCTAGCCTCAATAGTTTTCTGTACAGCGTACAATCAAGGCCACCGAAAGGCTAGAGGGCTGCAATTTGGTATGTTTGGTGATTGGAGGGTGGGTGATCAACATGCCAATTTGCAGCCCTCTAGCCTCAATAGTTTCCTGTACAGCGTACAATCAAGGCCACCGAAAGGCTAGAGGGCTGCAATTTGGTATGTTTGGTGACTGGAGGGTGGGTGATCAACATGCCAATTTGCAGCCCTCTAGCCTCAATAGTTTCCAGGACAGCGTACAATCAAGGCCACCGAAAGGCTAGAGGGCTGCAATTTGGTATGTTTGGTGACTGGAGGGTGGGTGATCAACTTGCCAATTTGCAGCCCTCTAGCCTCAATAGTTTCCTGTACAGCGTACAATCAAGGCCACCGAAAGGCTAGAGGGCTGCAACTTGGTATGTTTGGTGACTGGAGGGTGGGTGATCAACATGCCAATTTGCAGCCCTCTAGCCTCAATAGTTTCAAGGACAGCGTACAATCAAGGCCACCGAAAGGCTAGAGGGCTGCAATTTGGTATGTTTGGTGACTGGAGGGTGGGTGATCAACTTGCCAATTTGCAGCCCTCTAGCCTCAATAGTTTCCAGGACAGCGTACAATGAAGGCCACCGAAAGGCTAGAGGGCTGCAATTTGGTATGTTTGGTGATTGGAGGGTGGGTGATCAACATGCCAATTTGCAGCCCTCTAGCCTCAATAGTTTCCTGTACAGCGTACAATCAAGGCCACCGAAAGGCTAGAGGGCTGCAATTTGGTATGTTTGGTGATTGGAGGGTGGGTGATCAACATGCCAATTTGCAGCCCTCTAGCCTCAATAGTTTCCTGTACAGCGAACAATCAAGGCCACCGAAAGGCTAGAGGGCTGCAACTTGCTATGTTTGGTGATTGGAGGGTGGGTGATCAACATGCCAATTTGCAGCCCTCTAGCCTCAATAGTTTCCTGTACAGCGTACAATCAAGGCCACCGAAAGGCTAGAGGGCTGCAACTTGGTATGTTTGGTGATTGGAGGGTGGGTGATCAACATGCCAATTTGCAGCCCTCTAGCCTCAACAGTTTCCTGTACAGCGTACAATCAAGGCCACCGAAAGGCTAGAGGGCTGCAACTTGGTATGTTTGGTGATTGGAGGGTGGGTGATCAACATGCCAATTTGCAGCCCTCTAGCCTCAATAGTTTCCTGTACAGCGTACAATCAAGGCCACCGAAAGGCTAGAGGGCTGCAATTTGGTATGTTTGGTGATTGGAGGGTGGGTGATCAACATGCCAATTTGCAGCCCTCTAGCCTCAATAGTTTTCTGTACAGCGTACAATCAAAGCCACCGAAAGGCTAGAGGGCTGCAACTTGGTATGTTTGGTGATTGGAGGGTGGGTGATCAACATGGCAATTTGCAGCCCTCTGGCCTCAATAGTTTCCTGTACAGCGTACAATCAAGGCCACCGAAAGGCTAGAGGGCTGCAACTTGGTATGTTTGGTGATTGGAGGGTGGGTGATCAACATGCCAATTTGCAGCCCTCTAGCCTCAATAGTTTCCAGGACAGCGTACAATCAAGGCCACCGAAAGGCTAGAGGGCTGCAATTTGGTATGTTTGGTGATTGGAGGGTGGGTGATCAACATGCCAATTTGCAGCCCTCTAGCCTCAATAGTTTCCAGGACAGCGTACAATCAAGGCCACCGAAAGGCTAGAGGGCTGCAATTTGGTATGTTTGGTGATTGGAGGGTGGGTGATCAACATGCCAATTTGCAGCCCTCTAGCCTCAATAGTTTTCTGTACAGCGTACAATCAAGGCCACCGAAAGGCTAGAGGGCTGCAATTTGGTATGTTTGGTGATTGGAGGGTGGGTGATCAACATGCCAATTTGCAGCCCTCTAGCCTCAATAGTTTCCTGTACAGTGTACAATCAAGGCCACCGAAAGGCTAGAGGGCTGCAATTTGGTATGTTTGGTGACTGGAGGGTGGGTGATCAACATGCCAATTTGCAGCCCTCTAGCCTCAATAGTTTCCTGTACAGTGTACAATCAAGGCCACCGAAAGGCTAGAGGGCTGCAATTTGGTATGTTTGGTGATTGGAGGGTGGGTGATCAACATGCCAATTTGCAGCCCTCTAGCCTCAATAGTTTTCTGTACAGCGTACAATCAAGGCCACCGAAAGGCTAGAGGGCTGCAATTTGGTACGTTTGGTGATTGGAGGGTGGGTGATCAACATGCCAATTTGCAGCCCTCTAGCCTCAATAGTTTCCTGTACAGTGTACAATCAAGGCCACCGAAAGGCTAGAGGGCTGCAATTTGGTATGTTTGGTGATTGGAGGGTGGGTGATCAACATGCCAATTTGCAGCCCTCTAGCCTCAATAGTTTCCTGTACAGCATACAATTAAGGCCACCGAAAGGCTAGAGGGCTGCAACTTGGTATGTTTGGTGATTGGAGGGTGGGTGATCAACATGCCAATTTGCAGCCCTCTAGCCTCAATAGTTTCCAGGACAGCGTACAATCAAGGCCACCGAAAGGCTAGAAGGCTGCAATTTGGTATGTTTGGTGATTGGAGGGTGGGTGATCAACATGCCAATTTGCAGCCCTCTAGCCTCAATAGTTTCCTGTACAGCGTACAATCAAGGCCACCGAAAGGCTAGAGGGCTGCAACTTGGTATGTTTGGTGATTGGAGGGTGGGTGATCAACATGCCAATTTGCAGCCCTCTAGCCTCAATAGTTTCCAGGACAGCGTACAATCAAGGCCACCGAAAGGCTAGAGGGCTGCAATTTGGTATGTTTGGTGACTGGAGGGTGGGTGATCAACTTGCCAATTTGCAGCCCTCTAGCCTCAATAGTTTCCAGGACAGCGTACAATCAAGGCCACCGAAAGGCTAGAGGGCTGCAACTTGGTATGTTTGGTGACTGGAGGGTGGGTGATCAACATGCCAATTTGCAGCCCTCTAGCCTCAATAGTTTCCTGTACAGCGTACAATCAAGGCCACCGAAAGGCTAGAGGGCTGCAACTTGCTATGTTTGGTGATTGGAGGGTGGGTGATCAACATGCCAATTTGCAGCCCTCTAGCCTCAATAGTTTCCAGGACAGCGTACAATCAAGGCCACCGAAAGGCTAGAGGGCTGCAATTTGGTATGTTTGGTGATTGGAGGGTGGGTGATCAACATGCCAATTTGCAGCCCTCTAGCCTCAATAGTTTCCTGTACAGCGTACAATCAAGGCCACCGAAAGGCTAGAGGGCTGCAATTTGGTATGTTTGGTGACTGGAGGGTGGGTGATCAACTTGCCAATTTGCAGCCCTCTAGCCTCAATAGTTTCCTGTACAGCGTACAATCAAGGCCACCGAAAGGCTAGAGGGCTGCAACTTGGTATGTTTGGTGATTGGAGGGTGGGTGATCAACATGCCAATTTGCAGCCCTCTAGCCTCAATAGTTTCCAGGACAGCGTACAATCAAGGCCACCGAAAGGCTAGAGGGCTGCAATTTGGTATGTTTGGTGATTGGAGGGTGGGTGATCAACATGCCAATTTGCAGCCCTCTAGCCTCAATAGTTTTCTGTACAGCGTACAATCAAGGCCACCGAAAGGCTAGAGGGCTGCAATTTGGTATGTTTGGTGACTGGAGGGTGGGTGATCAACTTGCCAATTTGCAGCCCTCTAGCCTCAATAGTTTCCTGTACAGCGTACAATCAAGGCCACCGAAAGGCTAGAGGGCTGCAATTTGGTATGTTTGGTGATTGGAGGGTGGGTGATCAACATGCCAATTTGCAGCCCTCTAGCCTCAATAGTTTCCTGTACAGCGTACAATCAAGGCCACCGAAAGGCTAGAGGGCTGCAATTTGGTATGTTTGGTGACTGGAGGGTGGGTGATCAACATGCCAATTTGCAGCCCTCTAGCCTCAATAGTTTCCTGTACAGCGTACAATCAAGGCCACCGAAAGGCTAGAGGGCTGCAACTTGCTATGTTTGGTGATTGGAGGGTGGGTGATCAACATGCCAATTTGCAGCCCTCTAGCCTCAATAGTTTCCAGGACAGCGTACAATCAAGGCCACCGAAAGGCTAGAGGGCTGCAATTTGGTATGTTTGGTGATTGGAGGGTGGGTGATCAACATGCCAATTTGCAGCCCTCTAGCCTCAATAGTTTCCTGTACAGCGTACAATCAAGGCCACCGAAAGGCTAGAGGGCTGCAATTTGGTATGTTTGGTGACTGGAGGGTGGGTGATCAACTTGCCAATTTGCAGCCCTCTAGCCTCAATAGTTTCCTGTACAGCGTACAATCAAGGCCACCGAAAGGCTAGAGGGCTGCAACTTGGTATGTTTGGTGATTGGAGGGTGGGTGATCAACATGCCAATTTGCAGCCCTCTAGCCTCAATAGTTTCCAGGACAGCGTACAATCAAGGCCACCGAAAGGCTAGAGGGCTGCAATTTGGTATGTTTGGTGATTGGAGGGTGGGTGATCAACATGCCAATTTCCAGCCCTCTAGCCTCAATAGTTTCCTGTACAGCGTACAATCAAGGCCACCGAAAGGCTAGAGGGCTGCAATTTGGTATGTTTGGTGATTGGAGGGTGGGTGATCAACATGCCAATTTGCAGCCCTCTAGCCTCAATAGTTTCCCGTACAGCGAACAATCAAGGCCACCGAAAGGCTAGAGGGCTGCAACTTCCTATGTTTGGTGATTGGAGGGTGGGTGATCAACATGCCAATTTGCAGCCCTCTAACCTCAATAGTTTTCTGTACAGCGTACAATCAAGGCCACCGAAAGGCTAGAGGGCTGCAATTTGGTATGTTTGGTGATTGGAGGGTGGGTGATCAACATGCCAATTTGCAGCCCTCTAGCCTCAATAGTTTCCTGTACAGCGTACAATCAAGGCCACCGAAAGGCTAGAGGGCTGCAACTTGGTATGTTTGGTGATTGGAGGGTGGGTGATCAACATGCCAATTTGCAGCCCTCTAGCCTCAATAGTTTCCTGTACAGCGTACAATCAAGGCCACCGAAAGGCTAGAGGGCTGCAACTTGCTATGTTTGGTGATTGGAGGGTGGGTGATCAACATGCCAATTTGCAGCCCTCTAGCCTCAATAGTTTTCTGTACAGCGTACAATCAAAACCACCGAAAGGCTAGAGGGCTGCAACTTGGTATGTTTGGTGATTGGAGGGTGGGTGATCAACATGCCAATTTGCAGCCCTCTAGCCTCAATAGTTTTCTGTACAGCGTACAATCAAAGCCACCGAAAGGCTAGAGGGCTGCAACTTGGTATGTTTGGTGATTGGAGGGTGGGTGATCAACATGCCAATTTGCAGCCCTCTAGCCTCAATAGTTTCCTGTACAGCGTACAATCAAGGCCACCGAAAGGCTAGAGGGCTGCAATTTGGTATGTTTGGTGACTGGAGGGTGGGTGATCAACATGCCAATTTGCAGCCCTCTAGCCTCAATAGTTTCCAGGACAGCGTACAATCAAGGCCACCGAAAGGCTAGAGGGCTGCAATTTGGTATGTTTGGTGACTGGAGGGTGGGTGATCAACTTGCCAATTTGCAGCCCTCTAGCCTCAATAGTTTCCTGTACAGCGTACAATCAAGGCCACCGAAAGGCTAGAGGGCTGCAACTTGGTATGTTTGGTGACTGGAGGGTGGGTGATCAACTTGCCAATTTGCAGCCCTCTAGCCTCAACAGTTTCCTGTACAGCGTACAATCAAGGCCACCGAAAGGCTAGAGGGCTGCAACTTGGTATGTTTGGTGACTGGAGGGTGGGTGATCAACATGCCAATTTGCAGCCCTCTAGCCTCAATAGT
The DNA here is from genome assembly GCA_039081455.1 of Macrobrachium rosenbergii. Classification (NCBI taxonomy): domain Eukaryota; kingdom Metazoa; phylum Arthropoda; class Malacostraca; order Decapoda; family Palaemonidae; genus Macrobrachium; species Macrobrachium rosenbergii. Next base: position 126,376 of record JANJGK010001345.1, read on the forward strand.
TTCAAGGACAGCGTACAATCAAGGCCACCGAAAGGCTAGAGGGCTGCAATTTGGTATGTTTGGTGACTGGAGGGTGGGTGATCAACTTGCCAATTTGCAGCCCTCTAGCCTCAATAGTTTCCTGTACAGCGTACAATCAAGGCCACCGAAAGGCTAGAGGGCTGCAATTTGGTATGTTTGGTGACTGGAGGGTGGGTGATCAACATGCCAATTTGCAGCCCTCTAGCCTCAATAGTTTCAAGGACAGCGTACAATCAAGGCCACCGAAAGGCTAGAGGGCTGCAATTTGGTATGTTTGGTGATTGGAGGGTGGGTGATCAACATGCCAATTTGCAGCCCTCTAGCCTCAATAGTTTCCTGTACAGCGTACAATCAAGGCCACCGAAAGGCTAGAGGGCTGCAATTTGGTATGTTTGGTGATTGGAGGGTGGGTGATCAACATGCCAATTTGCAGCCCTCTAGCCTCAATAGTTTCCAGGACAGCGTACAATCAAGGCCACCGAAAGGCTAGAGGGCTGCAATTTGGTATGTTTGGTGACTGGAGGGTGGGTGATCAACTTGCCAATTTGCAGCCCTCTAGCCTCAATAGTTTCCTGTACAGCGTACAATCAAGGCCACCGAAAGGCTAGAGGGCTGCAACTTGGTATGTTTGGTGACTGGAGGGTGGGTGATCAACTTGCCAATTTGCAGCCCTCTAGCCTCAACAGTTTCCTGTACAGCGTACAATCAAGGCCACCGAAAGGCTAGAGGGCTGCAACTTGGTATGTTTGGTGACTGGAGGGTGGGTGATCAACATGCCAATTTGCAGCCCTCTAGCCTCAATAGTTTCCTGTACAGCGTACAATCAAGGCCACCGAAAGGCTAGAGGGCTGCAACTTGGTATGTTTGGTGACTGGAGGGTGGGTGATCAACTTGCCAATTTGCAGCCCTCTAGCCTCAATAGTTTCCTGTACAGCGTACAATCAAGGCCACCGAAAGGCTAGAGGGCTGCAATTTGGTATGTTTGGTGACTGGAGGGTGGGTGATCAACATGCCAATTTGCAGCCCTCTAGCCTCAATAGTTTCCTGTACAGCGTACAATCAAGGCCACCGAAAGGCTAGAGGGCTGCAATTTGGTATGTTTGGTGACTGGAGGGTGGGTGATCAACTTGCCAATTTGCAGCCCTCTAGCCTCAATAGTTTCCAGGACAGCGTACAATGAAGGCCACCGAAAGGCTAGAGGGCTGCAATTTGGTATGTTTGGTGATTGGAGGGTGGGTGATCAACATGCCAATTTGCAGCCCTCTAGCCTCAATAGTTTCCTGTACAGCGTACAATCAAGGCCACCGAAAGGCTAGAGGGCTGCAATTTGGTATGTTTGGTGATTGGAGGGTGGGTGATCAACATGCCAATTTGCAGCCCTCTAGCCTCAATAGTTTCCTGTACAGCGAACAATCAAGGCCACCGAAAGGCTAGAGGGCTGCAACTTGCTATGTTTGGTGATTGGAGGGTGGGTGATCAACATGCCAATTTGCAGCCCTCTAGCCTCAATAGTTTCCTGTACAGCGTACAATCAAGGCCACCGAAAGGCTAGAGGGCTGCAACTTGGTATGTTTGGTGATTGGAGGGTGGGTGATCAACATGCCAATTTGCAGCCCTCTAGCCTCAACAGTTTCCTGTACAGCGTACAATCAAGGCCACCGAAAGGCTAGAGGGCTGCAACTTGGTATGTTTGGTGACTGGAGGGTGGGTGATCAACATGCCAATTTGCAGCCCTCTAGCCTCAATAGTTTCCTGTACAGTGTACAATCAAGGCCACCGAAAGGCTAGAGGGCTGCAATTTGGTATGTTTGGTGATTGGAGGGTGGGTGATCAACATGCCAATTTGCAGCCCTCTAGCCTCAATAGTTTCCTGTACAGCGTACAATCAAGGCCACCGAAAGGCTAGAGGGCTGCAATTTGGTATGTTTGGTGATTGGAGGGTGGGTGATCAACATGCCAATTTGCAGCCCTCTAGCCTCAATAGTTTCCTGTACAGCGTACAATCAAGGCCACCGAAAGGCTAGAGGGCTGCAATTTGGTATGTTTGGTGATTGGAGGGTGGGTGATCAACATGCCAATTTGCAGCCCTCTAGCCTCAATAGTTTCCTGTACAGCGAACAATCAAGGCCACCGAAAGGCTAGAGGGCTGCAACTTGCTATGTTTGGTGATTGGAGGGTGGGTGATCAACATGCCAATTTGCAGCCCTCTAGCCTCAATAGTTTCCTGTACAGCGTACAATCAAGGCCACCGAAAGGCTAGAGGGCTGCAATTTGGTATGTTTGGTGATTGGAGGGTGGGTGATCAACATGCCAATTTGCAGCCCTCTAGCCTCAATAGTTTCCTGTACAGCGTACAATCAAGGCCACCGAAAGGCTAGAGGGCTGCAATTTGGTATGTTTGGTGATTGGAGGGTGGGTGATCAACATGCCAATTTGCAGCCCTCTAGCCTCAATAGTTTCCTGTACAGCGTACAATCAAGGCCACCGAAAGGCTAGAGGGCTGCAACTTGGTATGTTTGGTGATTGGAGGGTGGGTGATCAACATGCCAATTTGCAGCCCTCTAGCCTCAATAGTTTCCAGGACAGCGTACAATCAAGGCCACCGAAAGGCTAGAGGGCTGCAATTTGGTATGTTTGGTGATTGGAGGGTGGGTGATCAACATGCCAATTTGCAGCCCTCTAGCCTCAATAGTTTCCTGTACAGCGTACAATCAAGGCCACCGAAAGGCTAGAGGGCTGCAATTTGGTATGTTTGGTGATTGGAGGGTGGGTGATCAACATGCCAATTTGCAGCCCTCTAGCCTCAATAGTTTCCTGTACAGCGTACAATCAAGGCCACCGAAAGGCTAGAGGGCTGCAATTTGGTATGTTTGGTGATTGGAGGGTGGGTGATCAACATGCCAATTTGCAGCCCTCTAGCCTCAATAGTTTCCTGTACAGCGTACAATCAAGGCCACCGAAAGGCTAGAGGGCTGCAACTTGGTATGTTTGGTGATTGGAGGGTGGGTGATCAACATGCCAATTTGCAGCCCTCTAGCCTCAATAGTTTCCAGGACAGCGTACAATGAAGGCCACCGAAAGGCTAGAGGGCTGCAATTTGGTATGTTTGGTGATTGGAGGGTGGGTGATCAACATGCCAATTTGCAGCCCTCTAGCCTCAATAGTTTCCTGTACAGCGTACAATCAAGGCCACCGAAAGGCTAGAGGGCTGCAATTTGGTATGTTTGGTGATTGGAGGGTGGGTGATCAACATGCCAATTTGCAGCCCTCTAGCCTCAATAGTTTCCTGTACAGCGTACAATCAAGGCCACCGAAAGGCTAGAGGGCTGCAACTTGGTATGTTTGGTGATTGGAGGGTGGGTGATCAACATGCCAATTTGCAGCCCTCTAGCCTCAATAGTTTCCAGGACAGCGTACAATCAAGGCCACCGAAAGGCTAGAGGGCTGCAATTTGGTATGTTTGGTGATTGGAGGGTGGGTGATCAACATGCCAATTTGCAGCCCTCTAGCCTCAATAGTTTTCTGTACAGCGTACAATCAAGGCCACCGAAAGGCTAGAGGGCTGCAATTTGGTATGTTTGGTGATTGGAGGGTGGGTGATCAACATGCCAATTTCCAGCCCTCTAGCCTCAATAGTTTCCTGTACAGCGTACAATCAAGGCCACCGAAAGGCTAGAGGGCTGCAACTTGCTATGTTTGGTGATTGGAGGGTGGGTGATCAACATGCCAATTTGCAGCCCTCTAGCCTCAATAGTTTCCTGTACAGTGTACAATCAAGGCCACCGAAAGGCTAGAGGGCTGCAATTTGGTATGTTTGGTGATTGGAGGGTGGGTGATCAACATGCCAATTTGCAGCCCTCTAGCCTCAATAGTTTCCTGTACAGCGTACAATCAAGGCCACCGAAAGGCTAGAGGGCTGCAATTTGGTATGTTTGGTGATTGGAGGGTGGGTGATCAACATGCCAATTTGCAGCCCTCTAGCCTCAATAGTTTCCTGTACAGCGAACAATCAAGGCCACCGAAAGGCTAGAGGGCTGCAACTTGCTATGTTTGGTGATTGGAGGGTGGGTGATCAACATGCCAATTTGCAGCCCTCTAGCCTCAATAGTTTCCTGTACAGCGTACAATCAAGGCCACCGAAAGGCTAGAGGGCTGCAATTTGGTATGTTTGGTGATTGGAGGGTGGGTGATCAACATGCCAATTTGCAGCCCTCTAGCCTCAATAGTTTTCTGTACAGCGTACAATCAAAGCCACCGAAAGGCTAGAGGGCTGCAACTTGGTATGTTTGGTGATTGGAGGGTGGGTGATCAACATGGCAATTTGCAGCCCTCTAGCCTCAATAGTTTCCTGTACAGCGTACAATCAAGGCCACCGAAAGGCTAGAGGGCTGCAACTTGGTATGTTTGGTGATTGGAGGGTGGGTGATCAACATGCCAATTTGCAGCCCTCTAGCCTCAATAGTTTCCAGGACAGCGTACAATCAAGGCCACCGAAAGGCTAGAGGGCTGCAATTTGGTATGTTTGGTGATTGGAGGGTGGGTGATCAACATGCCAATTTGCAGCCCTCTAGCCTCAATAGTTTTCTGTACAGCGTACAATCAAGGCCACCGAAAGGCTAGAGGGCTGCAATTTGGTATGTTTGGTGATTGGAGGGTGGGTGATCAACATGCCAATTTGCAGCCCTCTAGCCTCAATAGTTTCCTGTACAGTGTACAATCAAGGCCACCGAAAGGCTAGAGGGCTGCAATTTGGTATGTTTGGTGACTGGAGGGTGGGTGATCAACATGCCAATTTGCAGCCCTCTAGCCTCAATAGTTTCCTGTACAGTGTACAATCAAGGCCACTGAAAGGCTAGAGGGCTGCAATTTGGTATGTTTGGTGATTGGAGGGTGGGTGATCAACATGCCAATTTGCAGCCCTCTAGCCTCAATAGTTTTCTGTACAGCGTACAATCAAGGCCACCGAAAGGCTAGAGGGCTGCAATTTGGTATGTTTGGTGATTGGAGGGTGGGTGATCAACATGCCAATTTGCAGCCCTCTAGCCTCAATAGTTTCCTGTACAGTGTACAATCAAGGCCACCGAAAGGCTAGAGGGCTGCAATTTGGTATGTTTGGTGATTGGAGGGTGGGTGATCAACATGCCAATTTGCAGCCCTCTAGCCTCAATAGTTTCCTGTACAGTGTACAATCAAGGCCACCGAAAGGCTAGAGGGCTGCAATTTGGTATGTTTGGTGATTGGAGGGTGGGTGATCAACATGCCAATTTGCAGCCCTCTAGCCTCAATAGTTTCCTGTACAGCATACAATTAAGGCCACCGAAAGGCTAGAGGGCTGCAACTTGGTATGTTTGGTGATTGGAGGGTGGGTGATCAACATGCCAATTTGCAGCCCTCTAGCCTCAATAGTTTCCTGTACAGCGTACAATCAAGGCCACCGAAAGGCTAGAAGGCTGCAATTTGGTATGTTTGGTGATTGGAGGGTGGGTGATCAACATGCCAATTTGCAGCCCTCTAGCCTCAATAGTTTCCTGTACAGCGTACAATCAAGGCCACCGAAAGGCTAGAGGGCTGCAACTTGGTATGTTTGGTGATTGGAGGGTGGGTGATCAACATGCCAATTTGCAGCCCTCTAGCCTCAATAGTTTCCAGGACAGCGTACAATCAAGGCCACCGAAAGGCTAGAGGGCTGCAATTTGGTATGTTTGGTGACTGGAGGGTGGGTGATCAACTTGCCAATTTGCAGCCCTCTAGCCTCAATAGTTTCCTGTACAGCGTACAATCAAGGCCACCGAAAGGCTAGAGGGCTGCAACTTGGTATGTTTGGTGACTGGAGGGTGGGTGATCAACTTGCCAATTTGCAGCCCTCTAGCCTCAACAGTTTCCTGTACAGCGTACAATCAAGGCCACCGAAAGGCTAGAGGGCTGCAACTTGGTATGTTTGGTGACTGGAGGGTGGGTGATCAACATGCCAATTTGCAGCCCTCTAGCCTCAATAGTTTCAAGGACAGCGTACAATCAAGGCCACCGAAAGGCTAGAAGGCTGCAATTTGGTATGTTTGGTGATTGGAGGGTGGGTGATCAACATGCCAATTTGCAGCCCTCTAGCCTCAATAGTTTCCTGTACAGCGTACAATCAAGGCCACCGAAAGGCTAGAGGGCTGCAACTTGGTATGTTTGGTGATTGGAGGGTGGGTGATCAACATGCCAATTTGCAGCCCTCTAGCCTCAATAGTTTCCAGGACAGCGTACAATCAAGGCCACCGAAAGGCTAGAGGGCTGCAATTTGGTATGTTTGGTGACTGGAGGGTGGGTGATCAACTTGCCAATTTGCAGCCCTCTAGCCTCAATAGTTTCCTGTACAGCGTACAATCAAGGCCACCGAAAGGCTAGAGGGCTGCAACTTGGTATGTTTGGTGACTGGAGGGTGGGTGATCAACTTGCCAATTTGCAGCCCTCTAGCCTCAACAGTTTCCTGTACAGCGTACAATCAAGGCCACCGAAAGGCTAGAGGGCTGCAACTTGGTATGTTTGGTGATTGGAGGGTGGGTGATCAACATGCCAATTTGCAGCCCTCTAGCCTCAACAGCAAATTCTTGATAAGCAACCAAAATCCTACAGGAAAAATCCTGCTTAGTTCTACCCCTTAGGTCAGCCCACTCGACCCCTTGGACTGAGCCGGCTCCTAGTAGGATGCCCGACCTTACACTAGGGTGGGTCAGTGCCCCGATACAACCGACATGACTCTGTGGCTGAATTTGAGCCAGAAAGCTTTAAATGCTCTACAGAGCTTCAGAATTCGTTTGTTTAGAGCCGAATAAATCATTGAGACTCGAGGATCACCCTCAGCTTATTCTTGCTTATTTAACCATAAATTAACAACAAATTAACAATAGATTAATACTTTATCACCTTAATTAACCAATAATTTATCATTTGATCCCCTAATTAATAATTAACATCGAAATATACAGACATCTTACGAATCTTGGCAAGCATATGGAGGAATCACCCCAAGCCTATTCTCGCGTATTTATCCCTAAATTAACAACAATTTAACTATAAATCAGCAATATAATAATACATTATCGTCTTAATTAACAAATTATTGGTTAATTAACCGATATTTAATCATTAATAACGAAATAGCAAGTAATTTCTTACGGATATTGACGTCCATAGTAGACATTCCAGGTTCCGCCATCTTGCTTTTGGTAACGTCTCTCTTATTTCGTTATATCTGTATATTGATAATAATGATATAATTATTTAATATTTTAATATATTATATAATATTTAATAAATAGTCTCTTTTGTGAATAATAATTTGATATTTTTGGATAAACTATAAGTAAATACTGACATAATATTTGAAACACTACGTCTTCATCTTAATGGACGGAAAACTGCGACTCTCGTAAGCTTTTGGTAATATTTCTTACATTTTAAACTGTTATCATAACGATAATCATGATGCGATTATATAATATTTTAGAAAATTATATATTGTTATGTAAGTAGTCTCTTTTATGAATAATAATTTAATATTTATGGACGAACTATAAATGAAAATTTATGTAATATTTGAAACACTACAACTTATCCTAATGGCCTGATGACTACGACTCTCGTAAGCTTTTAGTAATATTTCTTATATTTTACACTATTATTACGATAATAATAATATAATTATGTAATATTCTAATAAAATGTTAATATACTGTTATTAAAATTATTTTAAAATATAATAATGATTGAATAATGAGCAATTTATAAAAAATAATTCAATAATTATTGGAAACACTATAAATTTGTAGAGATATTCAGTGCCCTTTAGATTAAGGGAAAGAAGCCTCTATAGGATCTAGGTGTTTTATAAAGTGTTTCTTTTTTATCCAATTTCATCATTAGTAACTACAGTATATTACTTTATAAAATCTATTAAAATACAGTTATTAAGAAATACATTATTCATTACACAGACAAATCCACAAATACAAGTAATAAAGCTGGAGACACTTCAGAAAAGACAACATTCAGACAATAGACAAAACAATTCAGATGAGACATGATTCCAACAACAGACAAGGTAATTCAGACAGCAGACTAGACAATTCAGATAACAGATGAGACAGAATTCAGACAACAGACAAAACAATTAAGACGAGACATAATTTAGATCATACGGAATTCAGACAACAGAAAAGACAGTTCAGACAAGACGACAGACAAGACAGTTCAGACAAGAGACAAGGCAATTCAGACAAGAGAAAAATTTCAGGCCGCAGATGATATAATTCAGACAAGGCAAAATTCAGGCAACAGACAAGACAGACTTCAAACCTCTTGGGTTTATAAATCTCTCAGGTAATAAAACCTCTCATGGTTTATAAACCTCTAGGGTTTATAAACCTCTCATGGTTTATAAACCTCGAGGTTTTATAAAACTCTCAGGTTTTCATACGGTTTATAAACCTCTCAGGTTATAAACTTCTCATGTTTTATAAACCTCTAGGATTTATAAACCTTGCAGGTTATAAAACCTATCATGGTTTATAAACCTCTCATGGTTTATAGACCTCTAGGTTATATAAAACTTTCAGGTTATAAAACCTCTCATGGCTTATAAACTTCTCAGTTTATAAACCTCTCATGCTTTATAAACCTCCAGGTTTTATAAACCTCTCAGGTTATAAAACCTATAATGGTTTATAAACCTCTCATGGTTTATAAACCTCCAGGTTTTATAAAACTCTCAGGTTTTAAAACCTCACATGGTTTATAAACCTCTCAGGTAATAAAACCTCACCTGGTTTATAAACCTCGCTGGTTATAAAACCTCACATGGTTTATAAACCTTTAGGATATATAAATCTCTAAGGTTATAAAACCTCTCATGGTTTATAAATCTCTAGGTTTTATAAACCTCTCAGGGAATAAAACCTCTCATGGTTTATAAACCTTTAGGGTTTATAAAACTCTCAGGTTTTAAAACATCACATGGTTTATAAACATCTAGGGTTTATAAACCTCGCTGGTTATAAAACCACTCATGGTTTATAAACCTCTAGGGTTTATAAACCTCTCAGGTTATAAAACTTCTCATGGTTTATAAACCTTTAGGTTTTATAAAACTCTTAGGTTTTAAAACCCTCACATGGTTTATAAACCTCTCAGGTTATAAAACCTCTCTTGGTTTGTAAACCTCAATGGTTATAAAACCTCACATGGTTTATAAACCTCTAGGGTTTATAAACCTCTCAGGTTATAAACCTCTCATGGTTTATAAACCTCTAGGGTTTAGAAATCTCTCAGGTTATAAAACCTCACATGGTTTATAAATCTTTAAGGTTTAGAAATCTCTCGGGTAATAAAACTTCTCATGGTTTATAAACATCTCAGGTAATAAAACCTCACATGGTTTATAAGCCTCTAGGGTTTGTAAACTTCTCAGGTTCTAAAACCTCTCATGGTTTATAAACCTCTAGGATTTATAAGCCTCTCAGGTTATAAAACCTCTCATGGTTTATAAATCTCTAGGGTTTATAAACCTGTCAGGTTATAAAACCTCTCATGGTTTATAAAACTTTAGGGTTTATAAAACTCTCAGGTTTTAAAACATCACATGGTTTATAATAACCTCTAGGGTTTATAAACCTCTCAGGTTATAAAATCTCTCATGGTTTATAAACCTCTGGGTTTTATAATCTCAGGTCCAGTCTTTTGATTCTAGCTGTAAAATGTATCAGCTGAAAATTTTAAGAAAAGAAAGAGTAAAATATACAGGAATTTATCAAAATCTATCAAAATTTATCAGAATATATCAACATATTTGTTTAATGATACAGAGAGAACTTCACTTGATATTGACTGATATTTCGAGAGAATGAATTAGAAATAGGAAGCATTTGGTCGAAATTTATCAGAATTCATGAGAATTTATCAAATTTTATCTAAAATATCCAGTATTAAAAGACTATACAGTTAAAAGAACATGTTAAAAAGAGGAATTAATTTTTGATAATTTATCAGAATTTGTTCACATTTACCTAAAATATCGAGTACTAAGAGTTAATTGTACTTAAATAAATGAAAGAATTGATGGGCAAAATTTCAAGAATACATTGAAAGTATGGAATTAAATCACTAAAATGTATCAGAATTCATCAGAATTTATCACAATTTCTTCAAATCCATCAGAATTAATCAAAATCTATTTAAAACATTGAGTACTTAGACGCAATCATAAGTAAATAAGTAAAAGAATTAATGGCTAAAACTCATCATTCACTGATATTTCGAAATAAAACATTAAAATATGAAATAAAATTATCATAATTTATCATAATTCATCAGGATTTATCTAAATTCACCGTAATTTATCAGAATCTCTTCAAATCTGTCAGAATTTATCAGAATTTATCTAAAATAAGTGAAATGAAAGATGATAAGAGGTGCAGTTTAAAAGAAAACGCCTCATCCACTGAGACCATTACTACTACTACTAATACTGTATCAGATGCCAATGTTTACTAGAGAAATTGATTGTATCTGATTAATTTGGAAATTTTAAAGCTTTATGATATATTATGATAAATACGAATAAAATAACATTATATAAAGAATTGTTTTAACGCAAAAGGCGCGAAATTTCGCGCGAAAAGCGAATAAATAAGGAAGAGGGAATTCCCCAACTGGCAACTGAGACGTCAACAAAGGTAAACATTGCCGTTCGAAGGTTTTGCCCAAAACGTCGTTAAAACAGGTCAGGATTTTAACAAATGTGAAGTTAATTTGCAATTAAATGTTAAATTGAAGTTAAATAAGGAATTACGGAGACTTCAGGCCAAAGACAATGTTAATCGTCGGTTGAATTCAGGTTAAAAGGGCGAAGATTATCAGCCCCCAAATTCCTCATTCAGGATTCAGCATTTTAGTGGCTTTCTGGGGGGTCCAGGATGGGGGCGTAGCCCCCCAGCCAGGTCAGGGCACGCCGTCTTGTTTAAGGTTAGGTCGGTTCGTTCTGGTTAGGTCACAACCTTGCATTTTGGATGAATTGTGTTAGCTGGCTTTACTGGGGGGTCCTGGGAGAGGGGGGCAAAGCCCCCCCCGGCCAGGTTAGGGCACGCCGTCCTGTGTTAGGTTAGGTTACTTCTGGTTAGGTCAGGACCTGGCGCTTTGGGAAAGGTTAGGTCTTTTGTCATGAAAATGCTGGGACGCATCGGCTTCCGAATGGCCGCCATCTTGTTTGTATTCGTCCCTTGGGCCCCTGGCTGCATTCCCCTCTCTCTCCTTTTACTGGACCTCCTTTCATATTCTTCCTCCTCCATCTTCCTCTCCTCAACCCTCTCCTAACAATGGCTTCATGGTGCAACTGCTTTGAGGTTTTCCTCCTGCAACTCCTTTCAAACCTCTTTAATGTCAGTTTCCGTTTCAGCGCCAAACGACCTCTGACGCCGAAGAAGCCGCAAAGAGACGCGACCCATTTGGGGTCATATAAGGTCACCTGTTACCGTCGGGTCGTGTATTATTGAATTCAGTATACAGGCAGTCCCCGGTTTACGATGGGTCTGGCTTACGGAGTTCCGAGGTTACGACGCTTCTCATGTATACATCTGCTTCAGTTCATTCGACACTTATATCAAAGAAGAGGATAGGACCTTTGGAAGAAATGGAGCAGTTACTGGTCACGTGGATGGAGGACCAGATACAGAAGCGTATGCCACTCAGTCTCTTAACCATCCAAACAAAGGCTCGCATGCTTTTCGATGAACTGAAGAAAAATTATGATGATAACCACAACAAAAGTTTTGTAGCAAGTGCTGGATGGTTTCATCGTTTCAAGAACCGTCATAATTTTCATAGTGTGAAAATTAGCGGTGAAGCAGCAAGCGCTGACGCCGAAGGAGCCGCTAAATTCAAGGATATTCATTGATGAAGGGTACTTGCCGGAGCAGATCTTTAATGTCGACGAAACAGGACTGTATTGGAAGCGTATGCCTCAACGGTCCTACATCCATAAAGAAGCAACAATGATGCCTGGGTTTAAGGCATACAAAGATCGACTGACTCTTCTGCTTGGGGGAAATGTGGCTGGGTATAAACTTAAGCCACTCATGATTTATCACTCCGAAAAACCAAGGGCATTAAAGAGAATCGACAAGCATACGCTTCCTGTGCATTACCGTCATAATAAGAAAGCATGGATGACTGCAATGCTGTTCGAAGACTGGTTTGTGCGGTGCTTTATTCCAGAAGTGAAAGATTATTGTAGGGAAAACAAAATCCCCTTCAAAATTCTGCTGATTCTAGACAATGCTCCCGGCCACCCTCAGAACATCGGAGATATTAATGAGAACGTAAAAGTTGTGTTTCTGCCACCAAACACAACTTCTCTCAAACAACCCATGGATCAGGGCGCTGTCGCTACGTTCAAGGCCTATTATCTTCGGAACACGTTTGCTCAGGCTGTTCAGGCTACGGATAATGAGGAGAAAGATCTCAGGACTTTCTGGAAGGAATTCAATGTTCTAAACTCCATTATGAACATTGGAAAGGCTTGGAAGGAGGTAAAGAAAGAATGTATGAATGGGGTTTGGAAAAATCTGCTACAAGTGTATGTGAACTCATTCAAAGGTTTCAATAAAGATAAAGAAGTTGTGGAAATTAATAAAAAGATTGTGACACTTGGGAGAAGTTTAGATTTAGAAATTGATGAAGAAGACATCCAAGATCTTTTAGATGAGCAAGATGTAGAGCTTACGGCAGAAGATTTAATTGCGCTTGCAGAAGAGAGAAAAAGAGCAGACGAGGAAGAAGAAATTGAAGAAGAGCCAGAGCGAAAGTTTACGACAAGAGCACTAGCAGAGGTTTTTGCCTCATTTGAACATGGACTGAAACTTTTGAGTGAAATGGATGGGAACATGGAACGGTTTGCTAAAGTTAAAAGAGCACATCAAGACGCTGTTGCATGTTACCAAGTCATTTATGAAGAACGAAAAAAACGCACTATGCAACCGACAATGGAACACTTCTTTACGAGAACAACTCCAGTGGCATCGCCTTCTGCCTCCCCTACCCCCACCCGCACCCCTACCCCGACATTTGAGCCTCGATCCCCTTCATCTCTTAATTTTGAAACACCTGAACTAACAGAAGAAGAAATACTATCTGAAGAGGAGCGAGTTGATGATCCTGAAGCTTTATCATCCTCCTCCTCTTCCGATTTTTAGTTATCCGTAGCCATGAACAGCCTGACACCGTTCACGTGAATTACGTGTGCCGACGACGGACCAAATCTTGGTGAGTACCCCTTACAGTACAGTCTGATTCTTTTTCTTGTTATTCAATTTCTTTTTATACTGAATTATCATAAGTCAATCTGCATTGAACCTGCAGAATTAGCTGACATTAATAATTACTATACTGTATATGTATAGAGTATACTGTGTAGTGTAGGCTAGGCTACCATATATGTATACATGGTACTGATTACCCTTGTGTAGGCTAGGCTATATTCGACTTACGATTATTTCAACAAACGATGGGTTTTTTGGAACCTAACCCCATCGTAACTCGAGCACTACCTGTATATAATTCTACATGAATAATGCTTATAAATTTGCACGCTGACATGACCTTGGGAGTAACAGACAGATATAGAGAGAAATAACAACGCAAAAAAACTCACAACGTATTAGAAAAGGTTCTGAGGCAGCTGAGAAGAGGTTCGAACTGCCACACGAGTCTGGCGTTGTGCCGGAGAAAGAAATGACGACGCCACGTGTCTGAACAGAACGGAATATAGAACGTAGCCCACAGGGCAAGCACCGGGACCTACGAGGTCATTCGGCGCTGAAACGGAGACTGTGAAAATGTTTGAAAGGTGTAACAGGAGGAATCCACACTTACTCAAGAGTCATAAAAACGAACACATCCACACGGTGAGTTTGTCAGTCCGTTCAAGTGGCTACCCTTGAAAGGGGCCGGCCAGAAGGTTCTCTCTCGTACGAAGCAAAAAATTGCATCTGGAAAAGGAGAAGGAAGTTGAGTTTCATGCTCGATGAGAAAAAAGCAGTGATAGATAAATATTCCTCTCAATCAATTATGAAAGGTCTGGGCAGCTACTATCCACACCACAGAGCATTGAAAGGTGTGATATACGACGACAACGAATCTTCCGATGAACGGAAATTTATTTATTGAAAATTATATGGAAAAAGGGTATTGAATAATTATTTAATAACTAAATTTATTGGTAATGTTGCAAAGGATATGAATAAAACTTATATTTATCAGAAATCATTAAAAAGGCCCACAGTCATGTAAGAAGGTCCAGGAAAAAATTATATAAAGGTGTTGGATTATAGTGTTAACGACAAATATAAAAAAATGTAAAAAAAAGTTTTAATCGTAATTACCTCTGCCGGCAAAAAGTTCAGGAACTTCTCCAAAACCCTCTGGAGACGATAATGCGATATACCGGTACTTAACAGCCTCATTTCTCAATCCTGAAAGGAAAAATACGACATCAGAATGAAATCCAACAAAACGTATATATCAAAGCAGGAATTACTATTGACGCCTCAAATATACTCTTGAAAAGTTTCGGGTCCAAACTACCGACTTTCCCCTCCGCCTGGACATTACATCAGTCATGACTAAGTGGTGTGTACAGATATTAAGACAAAGAATACTTCATATTTTTGGCAAAACCATCCTAGGAATCCAAGCGCTCAATTCACGACTGCCTCGAGAACAAAGGCGCGGGCACCTACAGGGATGGACTGAACGGGGCGCCCGAGATATTTGCGCATGCTGAGTGTTAAAGTTACCCCTGCATTCATTCCAACCTTCTTACAGTTACTCATGACCAATAGCCACTCAGAAACTGTCGTTCAATTCACGTCGGTCATCTCAGCTCGCATCCGTTCATGCTTGGCTTTAATAGGAATGGAATGGAATGTAAAATTAAAGCTTAGGTCCAAGTGCTGAAACCTATGAAGAGGTCACTTAGTGCTGAACGGGAAAGTGCGAGGAACAAAATGGATTGAAAGGCGTAACAAGAGGACAACCTTCCGCAGCTGCGAGGACAACCTTCTGCAGCTGCGAGGACAACCTTCTGCAGCTGCACTATGAAAAAAACTGTTAGGAGACGGTTGAGGAAGTAAGATGGGTTGCAGCTGGGGGCCATGGACGGGATGCAGCCAAGACTCTTCAGTAATGCCTACGGCGCACTGACAGAACTAACCCCATAAAGGGCATAGCCTTCATATTACATTGTAGAACTCAGTCTTCGATTCATTAAACGTCCCGCTGAAACTGACAAACTACAGCTGCGTGACGTAACGCTATAATTCAGTCGTACCAAAAGACACAGGAATCGGGAAAGAAGTTCAAACTTCTTTCCCACTTACTCAAAGGTTAATCCTGCTCTGACAATGATTTTCAGGTCCTAGAATTGAATTTAAGTAGAGAGAGTGTGTGTGTGTGTCCGTGGCAAGATTGGGTGTGATGGTCCTGATATTCCTAAGGGATCAAAAAAGCAATAAAAATAGGCCACCCCTGATTTGATAAGAGCAACGCCAGTTGCATAACGTCAAACATATTTTACCAAAGTGCCGAACAAATGCAATCGCTACCCGAATCCTGTAAACCCCAGACATTTCATTCTCATTCAGTAGTGTAAATTTACATTTACGACTCATAAAAATGTGGGAAAAAGCAAAAAAATCAATTCGTTTGTAAAATCAAAACTGAGTTGGGTGAAGGAACCTTTTGACAAACAGCGCAATTCACAAACACGCGTCGCCTACACATAAAATCACAAACCAGAACCGTTTGGCGCCATGACACTAAATATATTACAAAAATTATAGTAACAGAAATGGAAATGTATTTAATGAGGAAATTCTCCATGAATTCCTCCACTCAGGATTAAACACCTTCAAAGAGGCTGCCTCTAGCATGTAAACCAAAAGGAATTCCCCCATACGAGGGAGACTCAATCGCTGGATTTAGAAGCCGTTCAGAACCCGGTTGGTCCACGGACCAAGCGCCTGAGGATTCAGGCATGAGCGGAAGGCCCTGCAATGAGTACGAGCATGCCATGCCGATCGTATCTTAGCCAGGAGAGTCTCAGCACTGAGGCCAGTCACATAACTGGACAGAAAGCAGGAAACTTTCCCCTCAAATCCAATCGAACCGTTCACACGACGCCACATAATGAATACATAACATTTTATAACTCAGGCAGTTTTTTTTAACGTGGGATGACTGACAAAAGTAGAAATTTGTTTTAACTTGTAGAAAGTGATTTACGAAAGGCATCTTACAGTATTTGCTCATTCTACCAGGCCAAATGCTCTTACGTTACTTCAAGTAAAATATTAAAAGCAAAATAGTGAAACAGCAGATATCTCAAGAGGGTAAATCTTAATGTTCTCTTGTCTATAGCGGAGGGAGAGGAAAAAGAATTAGCGTCCGAACCCCAAGATATTGGAGAAACAGCGCTGGATTTGTGCAGGTCTACTGCGATGGGGAGTCAATGTATCACTTACCAGGGATATGATGAAAGCGTCTCATTTCACTTGTCATAAGGCAGGTACTAGTGACAACTGCACAATCGTGCGAGCTTTTCTCGTCGTGAAATGAAAAATAAAAAAGACACCATAAATATTCACGTACGAAACGGGTCCAAACACGAGGACCTCCCTGGATGTCATACTGGACTGTCTTCCTATCAAGATGAAGCTGAGTACTAGGAATGGAATCGAATATAACATTTAGGCCAAAGGCCTAAACTGTGACCCATGAGGTCATTCAGTGCTGAAAGGGAAACTGAGAGGAATAAAAAGGAGCAAACAATCTAAAATATACCTTAAAAAGGGAGACATGAACAGTATCGAGGCCGCCATCTTGGATCTGCAGTTGAGTCACGTTCCGATTTAAGCTCAATTCGACGCGTAATTCAGGATGTTTTCACACGGGGACGTTCCCTCATTACGTAATGAACCCCTGAGGGGCAATTCCGTATTAAATATTTAATTATATTACCCGGTTTCCGTTGAAATAAGGCCTTTGTTTACACGGCCATCGGACCGGCCATGATGATGATGACGATGACGTCACAACCCTCATGTGTAATCTTCCTTATTTTGAGGCCGTGCGCGCGCGTAAGCGAGCTTTTATGCACTCCAGCGATGAAATACGCATTTTAGTTGTTATATAACGCAATTTCGTGGCTTTTAACATGATAATATTCGTTAAATTGCCTATTTTTGAATGTTTTTTTAACTTTGTTCACGGTACAGCCCTCTCAAAGGCGTTTTCGTAATGTTTTGGTAATGTTTCTTATATATTCGACATTGTTAATGATGATGATGATGATGATAATTAGTATTTAAAATATGAATATTATATATATAATTTTTATTTTATTATATGAATAATTAATACGTATTTATTAACAAATTATAAATGTTAATTTGATGAATGTTTGAGAGACTACAATCTTAACATGACTTAATTATTCAACCTATTATATAGAGGAAAAGCTCATTGTTATTAGACGCCCACGATTTTGCTTTTTTCGTAATATTTCGATAATGTTTCATATAAATCAGACCGTTTATAATCATTATAATGTCGGTATAATCAATCTTTAAAGATTGAATTAATTCATTATAAGTTTTTTATTAAATTTTATGAAAGAAATTACGTATTTATGGACAAATTATAAATATAATTTTGATCAGTTTTTGAATCACTACTCTCTTACGGTATTGCAATAATGGATGCTCTAATGACACCCTTCTATATTTTCAAGGTCAACTACATTTTCAAGGTCAATTTTGACAGCTGGGAATCGATCGATGGCTTTTAAATTGGTCTTATTAAAATGCATATTTGTATTTAAACACATATTCTTAATGGCTTCTGAAGATAATTGTAAAATTAATGCAAAGGTGTATTAATTAGGCAGCAAATAAATGCTAATTGTTTTTTATGGGAAAATTTAAATTATAACGTATATATATTCATATATTTCATGACTGACCCATGGATGGGATGTAACCCACTGAATTAAGTTTAACTTTAACTTGAGCAATAATTAACATTAAAAGTAATTGGATTTAATCTGACATCTTTTTTTTTTCCTAAATTCAGGGTAAGAGGGGCCTTTGTGACTATCCCACCACCTAGTGGTGTGATGATGGAACTCAGCTTTATAAAGCTTACTTTATTCCTTTTCACAGCCCTTGGGACCATTATTCAGAGGTGAAGAGAAGGACCAGCAATTTTAAAGGAACCAGTTAACTTGTGGCTTGGCCTGGATCCTCTCATGGAAAACATCTCATCCTCTGGAAGTTAAATCTCTTGGAAGTTCAATTTCTGCTGTTTCATGGAAGATTTGTGACAAGACATTTCTGCTGTTACTTGCAAGTGTTTGTGCTGTTTCAAGTGCTGATGGCTGACTCTTCTTGGCTGCTGTTTGTGAAGAATTCAAGCTTGGCTGTGCTGGGAGAATATGGCCAATGACTGCTTGATATTAATACAATAATGCTGGTGGATTAACAATTTTCTTATTTGAGCTGAGGTCTTGCCTTAGGGCTTCCATACTTAAGGAATTGCCAGGGTTTGTGGGACTGCATTGTATAAAGCATATAGTTTACTATGCTTAACTTTCCTAGAGGTAATTAACTTGGTTTCATTTAATATTTTCATAATTCCTTTGCTTTGTTGCTGTGTAGCCATTCAGTGTTTGATTTACTTTGTATTTATAAGAAGTTCTGCACTTCTCAGTTTTCAAATTGTTGGAAGTGGGAGTTATCTTAGTGTCCAGTAAGTGCCTAATCTTATGGTGCAAGTTTTATAACTATCCTGAATATTTCATATTTAATTCCCTATTTTTCCTTTTTGATTTCTATTCTCCCAATATTGTTTTTCCATAATGCAATTGAAGGGAACTTGGTAGATCTAAGCCGGCTGTCCGCGGTGGGCTAGGTTATGGCAGTCGACATTTTTCTACAGAACTTTACTTGCTGAACAAGAATTTAAAGTAATATTTTGTCGCTCGGCTGTAATTAAGCTGTAAATTACCTTAGAACTGTAGCCGACGGTAAGGTGGACCGGTTGGGAATCTGGGTCCTGGGTGGGTAAAAACACTTTCGAGAATAGCTCACGGTGAGGGGGACCCGTTGGGAATCCGGGGTTCTGGGTGGGGTAAATAACTTGGGAAAAGGTTTGGGCAACTTATTGTTGTATTTCCAGTTATTTATGTCACTTGGAACACGAAAAACAAGCGTAAAAATAAGTGGGAATAAATGGACAGCACGAGCCATTACAAAGGTACTTTTCACATATCACTACTACTGCTGATTCCAGGCCATGTCACGCATGCGCGGTCTTACAGGGGAGCTTTCGGTTCAACCAATGCCTCCAATTGAGAGAGTAGTTGGTGGGTTTTTTGGCGGGTGGCTGTACCCAACCAATCACGTTGCAACGTTACCCCAACGTTACGTTTCACCCAGGTGGAGAATTTGGGGGATACATAAACTCAGTTACATGTATTCCTTTTGCTCAACTGTTTTATAACAGTTTCCTATACGTTGTAGCTTGTGCCTACAACCTTCTTCCAGCACTTTTCCCTTCACAAATATATTGACGTCTCTTCGCAACATGATTTTACCATAAATAACTTACAAAATTACTTTACATTTGTCGGCAGACACCTGAAGCATGTATATGGGGTAGGAGGAGAAGGGTCTTGCAGGACGTTTCGCTACCACTTTCTCTCAGTGACGTTAACAGAAACCTTTTTTTACATATTTTGTAAGCCCTGTGGTTGGCGCGCGCAGCGCAATATTACCGCTTGCCAGAGCATACGAGCCTGCCAGATTATTTTAAAAATGCGGATAAGGCGCGCAGCGCCGTTCCGCTACCCCAAAACTGAAAGCAGAAATACACTTTTAGCACCCCCCAACTTCATCCTTCCTACCCTGTTCCGGTGCAGTTCACCGGCACAGTTCACTCACCCTTCAACCCAGCACGATGGCGGACGTGACTCCCGGAACCTCCTGCTCTTCTGAGCCTGTAACCAAGGGGAATTTGCCACTTACCTGTGCGAATTGCTTCCTTAGTTACAAGGATTTCTCTTCTTATTACTCAGGGCATTATGAACGCCTTATAGAATTCTCGCAAGACCACGGCCTTTTGAGGAAACAAGCCTTTTGCCCTCACTGTGGCAAGGAGTGTAGGCTTGACCTGCAGAAGAAGGCGTTCAGGTTATTAGTTACACCTTACCTGTTGATTTTTACATCTAACTGCAATGCAGTTTTCAAAACTAAAGTAGGCTAAAATATTCCTTAAAGAGCTATACCATTGGTTGTGTACCTTCATTATATTTTCATTTTTTGAGGGTTGTAACGAGCAATTTGCTTTTTTCCCCTTACTTTCAGGTGCGACAGGTCATATGCCCCACGCCAGAAGCAGAAGAGAAGGAGGTGCAATTACTACCTCTCATTGTTTAAGGGCACCTGGTTTTCTTGGTCCCTCATGGATGTTGAGACTGTCCTCTTCTTCACTTACATTTACGTTAGTGATTTCTTTAACTATAGGGTTGTGAGGACAGAACTAGGTTTAAGTGACGTAGCTATTAATGACTGGTCCAGCTACTGCAGGGAAGTAAGTTTTTTTGGTTTTATTTTTTTCAGTGGATGGTTTTGTGATCAACCTTTATTCACTTCCCTAACCAAATTTTTGGTTTCAGATCATAGTAAATTGGTGTATCCGGCAGAAGAAGCAAATAGGTGGCCCCGGTACAACTGTTGAGATTGACGAAGCAAAGTTTGGTAAGCACAAGTATAATGTAGGCAGGGTCATTGAAGGCCAGTGGGTTTTTGGTGGTGTCTGCAGGCAGACTCGAGAGTTTTTTGTGGTGCCAGTAGACAACAGAACTAGCGCGACTTTGCTTGCTGTCATCAAGGACTACATTGTACCGGGGACAACTATTGTATCTGATTGCTGGAGAGCTTATGACTGCCTGAAGGACGAAGGCTACGTACACTTAACCGTCAACCACTCCATGAACTTTGTGGACCCAGTAACTGGTGCTCATACAAACACTATTGAGAGGAGGTGGAGGGAACTTCGTGAGACGACGCCTAGGTACGGACGTAGGAGGTACAACTTCGCCGGGTACTTGGCAGTGGCATATTTTAAAATCGACTTCGATGACCCGAAGACGAGGCTCCACGCGTTCGTAAAGGCGGCGGCTGAGTTGTATCCTCCACCCCTTTAAGGTAAGGTTCCTAAACTATCTTCTTTATTATTAGGTAGTTAGGTCACCTGTGTTTTGGTGTTATTAGGTTTTAGTGCTTTTCACGTAGGAGCATTATTATTTTTTTGGTAACTGTCATTTACCGCCATGTTTCAACATAACAGTCCTACTTCACTTTACCAACTTGTACCTTTTGTGCAGTACCCCAACTTCCCCCCCCCCCCCCTTGCTGAACATATGGCTCCCTAGTGGTTACGTAACCCAAGATGGCGGATTTGTTTACGTTTACGTTTCTTCGCCCCGATCACAAGCAACGGTTAGTGTGCAGTTGAGGTAGCCTGTGGCAGTTGACGTTTTTCAGTGTTGCTTTGCTTGCTTTGCATGAGTTTAGGGTAACATTTTGCCCGTCGGCTGCAGCTGAACTGTAATTTACCCTTGAGCTGTATGCGCCAGTGCAGGGGACCCACGTACCGGTGTGCAGTCTTCAAGCTTCAATTACGCTTTAGTTACAGCCGACCGACAAAATTTTACTTGAAATTCTTGTTCAGCAGGTCAAGTTCTATAGAAAAACGTCAACTGCCATAGGCTACCTCACCGCGGACAGCGGGCTTAGAATTACCTAATATTTTGTCGGCCGGCTGTATCTAAACTGTAATTGACCTTTGAAGCTACTGACAGGGTAGATCTAAGCTGGCATTCCGCGGCAAGCCCCCCACCTCCCTCCATAGCTAATACGGCAAAATTGTAACCAGTAAACACCCCTAAAAATACTAACCTACTTACCCTAGGGGTGTTTACTGGTTTCAATTTTGCCGTATTAGCTATGAAGGGAGGTGGGGGGCTCGCTGTGGAATGCCGGCTTAGACCTACCCCGAGTTAGGTAATTCACGTCGTGTAGTCTTCAAAGGTCAATTACAGTTTAGTTACAGCCGGCTGACAAAATATGACTTTAAATTCTTGTAAAGCAAGTAAAATAACATAGAAAAACGTCAATTGCCATAGTCTAGCTCACGGCAGACAGCCGGCTTAGAATTACCCAAATAGGTTTATATTTTGTTAAACCCTGGCATCTCATAGATATCCTATCTTAATAGTAATCCCTCTGTAAATGGTTTGGAACAGCTTAGCAGGTTGTGCTCATCGGATAGGGTACTATCACACTGGCTCAATACAAAAGGAAATACAGGTTAATCTAATATGCCCAAATGTAAGGAGGGTCAGTGTTATTTCAGACCTCTTGTTCAGCTTGTAGCTAGAGCCCTTGAAGTCTTTCTCCTCGAATCCTTATATTATAAGGGGGGGGGGGATAATCACAGCTGTTGCTGTCAATTTAGGATACGAGCTTTCATGGCCCATCTCAATCTCACCTAAAAGTTTGGGAATTTTGTAATTAAAAATTTTAATCTTGTATCTTGAGCCTTTCCGTCAGCTAGTTTAATTGTATTTCTCTATGAACAGAAACCAACAAAACTGAATAGATTTGTGCCTGGTGGATAGGTGGTGTTTACTCATGGCCCTTCTGAATTAGAGGGGGGAAAAGGCTAAAACTGTTACTTTGGTTATAGTTAAGCAGAACGCTTTACCAAAGGCTACAACAGCCAAGTGCTCAAGACGAAAATACCCATGTCAAATGCTACTAATGCAGAACGGTTTGTA
Source organism: Macrobrachium rosenbergii (assembly GCA_039081455.1). Classification (NCBI taxonomy): domain Eukaryota; kingdom Metazoa; phylum Arthropoda; class Malacostraca; order Decapoda; family Palaemonidae; genus Macrobrachium; species Macrobrachium rosenbergii. Next base: position 149,330 of record JANJGK010001345.1, read on the forward strand.
AGAATACTATAATGAGGTGAAAATTTTTTTCTTTAAACCATAGCCCCTTTGGGAGCTGAAAATTAATGTTCCACTTTAAATGGTGCTTTGAACGTTTGGACGTTCAGTTCAGCAGCAGATTACTTTGTATTCTGCTGCTATGTACTGTACACTGGGAAACCAGGGCTGTTGGTTGAGGGAAAACCCAAAACAAGTGAAATACAAGGATGTATTTAACTTAACCTAACGTAGGGCACTGGGTCCTTAACTTTGGCCCAATAAAGTAAAAAACAGGGTTGGACCTAACTTAACCCAACTTAGTTCTTAGGTGGTACCCCACCCACTCACTCACTTGCCACCATACCCCGACAAACAGACCAGTTTTCCTAAAATGTTTATTTGTATGAAAGATATTAGGTTTTGTCAGAATGAATATGCAATTTTTTTTGTATAGAGTTGAACTTTTAGAAATTGGGGTTAATGTGAATTAAGACTTTGTAGTTTATTTAATAAGTATTTACTATATTTGCATTTCAGGACTGTAGAATACATGAAGCCAGTGCTACTTTTCGTCCAACAGGGTGATTGCGTTTGGTGCAGCACATCAAATTGGGACATCACATTCTTTTGAGGGACAGCTTGGCATGATTTATTTCAAGATAAACTTAGCATAGAGGCAAAAAGACAATACTCAAATGAAAAAAAACTCAACAAAAGCTTAAATGTATTACTTGCTGACAATTGCCTTTTCAACTTTTGGAAATAAATCAATGAAGGAAAGTTTGTCAGTCTTTTATGTTTTCAGTCGTTCCGATTTTGATGTTCATGAGGAGCTGTTATTTAATTAACAAAATATAAAAATAAGTAAATAAAAGCACGAAAACCCTTATATCATTCGTCGAATTAAAAAAAATTAATATTACTTAACTTATTCTGAATTTTAATATACTTTTTTAGTGTGTTTGTAAGGAAGCGTGAGTAAATGTATTTATTGTATGTATATGATCCAGTATGAGAGTATGTTCCAATGCGCAGTTTTTAATTTAATTTTAATTCGTTCATCATCATTGTGAATGACCTATTGACCTATTGGGTCCCAGTGCTTGGCCTGAGGCCTAGACCGGGTATTTTATTCTAATTCTTAGGGCCAGCTCTTTGAGAGCTGAAAGTCAGCTCAGTGGTCTGGTTAAACTGATTTAATAATTTGTTGAAAAATACTTTTCATATTAGTAAATGGTGTTTGGGGAACTATTGTTGTTAAGGTGTTTGAATATTTGAAACTGTTTATTTCAGATGCCGACTGGAATAGGTAAACTATTACCTTATTAAGGCGAAGCCTGAATGCAGCACTTGAAGAAATAAGAGTGGACCTTGACCCCAAAAATGCTTTTGTGGGGTGGCCTTGGTCATAAGAGCTATTTTTCCTATTTGGGCTAATGTGATTGCACCGCCTCCTGCCAAGAGAAAGATCCCTAGGTTGCCTTTCGTGAGCTACCTTTAAAGGAGGATGTATGTTCAGCTCTGTCTGACACTTAGCTTGTCATCATAACGCGTAAACACTTGAAGAAGAAATTTTAGTCAAACTTTGTACAAACGTAGACTAAACATGCATAGAGGCTCATGAAGGAGATAGTGGTCACGTCTTCTGTCTTCTCTTTGGTTTCTATTTTGCTTGAGCTTTCATGAATTCGCTTCTCATGCTCAAGAAGGAATTCTAGGTCATCTTAGTACAAGAGTAGATCATTACACACACATTTTCAAGAAAGGAGATAATCTCTGTCTGCCTGTCTGTCACTGTCTGTCACATTTGATTTATTATAATTCAGCCTAGTTGGTGAAGGGATTTCAATCAGACCAGGTAATAGAGCAGATTGTACTTAAACATGAAGGGAAATTGTTTGTATGACTAACCAAAGAATTTATTTATTTATTTATTTGGTTGTTATATTTGGCCTTTTTTTCGTAAACTCACTTCCCCAAAAAGTGAAATTGTCCAAATTCTGAAAATTTTGTATGTAATTTTGGCTTGAAAGTTTTGATCTGTAAGTGGTGGAGAATCTATATATGGCGTGCTTACTTCAGTAATAAACCCTTTCATGAATGGTAACAACGAACTGTGCCCATGGGTTTCATACTTGAGTAACTGCCCTTGTAAGAACTGAGATTTCACAATACATGTTGAGGGGAAATTGTTAGGTGTTTATTACCGTTGCAGGACCCACAATCGTGATTTCAGTAAATCATCACTCGTAACACACTGAGAAAGGGGTTGGTCCGGGTGCCTGGTAGGGAGATGCAATACTTTTGCAGTATTTGAAGATTGCACATTGAATGTTGAAATTTCAAGTTTGGTATGAAGGTAGACCATTATGCAAGATCACCCATATGTCAGTACATCAGTAAATGTCACAGTTACCATGTCATTGCAAACTCTTCCTACACAGTTACAGTGATTGCTGTCGGATTTACTATTGAAGGGATTTCAGTCTTAACGTGGTGCAAAGGTAGGCTATCTTGCGTAGATGTGCCTGGAAGATTGTCTAGTCAGTAAGTCGGGAACACTTGACATAACTCGTACATACGTGAAGGGATTTCAGTCTCAGTTGGTGCCAAGGCAGATCATCATGCGCAGTCATGTATGAACCGAGATCATGTGACACAGTTGTATGTTGCACTCACTCTTTCATCACAACAGTTTCTTGGTTGAATGGATTTCAGTCACAGGTTGTGCTTAAGTTGATCATCGTGCATTTTTGTGCTTAAAAGGAGACACTTTCTTCCTATCAGCGCATCAGTATTTTTTTTTCTAATTCTAGGAGTTTGTCAAATTTAGTTCGGAGGTAGGCATACTATTCATAGGCGTGCATGAAAGGAGATTCACTCTTTATCAATTACCTGCCCATTGCAACTCCTGTTTCCCACTTGGCTGAAGTGATTTCAGTCAAACTTGGGATGATATCCGTCTGCCTGTCTATTAGTGCTCTCTTACAATCATCACATTGCAGTCCTTCAATATGAGAGAGATTTCTGTTGGTTAGTTTAGAATAAATCTGCCTTATGCTAGCATAGGCGATTCCCTCAAGGTAGCCTTTGTGGTAACACGTGAAAGGGAGGTAACAGTTTCGTGTGGACCTCTGGGTTCTTCATAACTAACAGACAGAGTTTGTTGAGGGGTACGAAGATAAGCTCCGTTGGTGTGGTGGGTAGTGTTGAGTAAGTGGCCTCTATATGAATTTTTTTGGGAGCAGGTTTCTTAGAATGCTTTTGGGGAGGATTTTGGGGGATGATATTTTGGGGGTGGGTGAGGTTGGGGGGGAGAGATCTTTGAATGTAAGGCTAATTCTTAGGGAAACCATTGATGTTGGTAGGGGAAATAGGAACTCCTTGGGAGGGATGGGTGAGGGGCCATTGAGTGTAATTTGGACAGGAACGCTTTTAAGGATTCCCAGGAGTGAAATGTTTTGATTTATAACCATATTGGTGGGAAGGACATTTGAACCACCTTGGAGGTAGGTTTGAGAAATTCCGATGGAAAAATTGTTTTTTTTGTGTGTGTTTTGATGATGAAATTCTAAGAGTGCCTTTGGATGGGTTTTACTGAATATGATTCAAGGGACGCTTTGGAATACATTAGAGAGGATGGTAGATCTAAGTAATAGATACACCGCGGGTATTTATCGAGAAATGGCAGTTTCTTGTAGCATTTTGGTTGCTTATTTACATTTTAACGTTATTTTTTGGGGGGTCAGCTGTAATTAACCTGTAATTAACCCCTGAAGTCCATCCAACAAGGGGTTTCCATACGCGATCTTCACAAGACAGAGCACGGCTACGTCTGTTTCGAACTGTTCATATCCCGTCCGGCAAGTGCAATAACTTGTTAACGTATAGGTACGCCCCACCCCCCCCCCCCGGGGGCCAGTACTAAACACGGCTAAGGGATTCCATTTGGCCGACAACAAACAAATGCACCGCCAGTGTCAGAAGCCCTAAAAGTGTTGAAAAAACCAGTTTCCAAGGTACTGCACTTGCCGGACGGGATATGAACCGTTCGAAACAGACGTAGCCGTGCTCTGTCTTGAGAAGACCGCGTATGTAAACCCCTTGTTGGATGGACTTCAGGGGTTAATTATAGGTTAATTACAGCCAACCCCCAAACAGTAACGTTAAATTGTAAATAAGCAACCAGAATACTATAAGAAACTGCCATTTCTCGCTAAATATCCGCCGTGTATCTATTACTTAGAAATACCAACTTGGCTTAGGAGGGAGGTTCTTGAATGGTTTTGCAGGGGAAATCTTTAATTTGTCAGTGAAACTTGATGTCTTAGTAGGAAGACATTGGAATGAGTTGTGAGGTAAAAGGAAATGCCTTTAGAGAGGAAGGGAACTCTATGATTACCTTGTGAAGGAAATGTTTGATTGTAAATCCTTGAAGTCCTTCAGGGGACAGGTCTTTGACTGGCCTAAGAAGGAAATCTTTGTTGAGGCTGGGAGGAAAATTCAGATCCTTCACAGTAGAGGGTGGTTTGGTGGTGATTAACTACTGGGCTGTGTAGGGTATGGCAATGATGAGATCTCTGCTAAATATTCATGTCATCATGTGCTGAAGTCCTTGACTTATTATTTTACACAGATTCCCCAGTAGAGAGAATTGGGAGCATTTTCTATCAGTCCAGGTTTACTAGGCATGTATATAATGAAGAAAATGTTTTAAAAACTTGCCTGGTTTTATGTAAGATAAAGTAAAACAACTTCTAGTGTATTCTTTAAAGTCTGCATAAGTACATATAGTTAGAGATAGAAGAGTTCTAGAACATCATATGATGCAAGACAGTGACCAGAGGTCTGTTCAGTATTGTATATTACATCCCTTGTAGAAGTGTGTAAAATCAGGAGTTCTGATCAAACCCAGTATTTTATTGCAAGGTGATCAATCATGCATCTTTTTCAGGTCTTCAGCAATGCAAGTGTTGCACCAACACCCTGTCAGGGGTTACATGATGTATATGGAGTCGGAAGACCCTGGGAGGGAAGATTCACCTCATTGCTTCACTCAAATGAAATATGGACTAATTAAGCAACAAATGAGTATTCTGAGAGCAATTGCCACTGCCGGTTTTAATGTTAGTTTTTTTTTTAATGAGCATCTTCCAAGTACAGTCCTAGATAGTGTTCTGTAAGTATGACAGTTATTGCAGTTTCAATAAGTTAGTTTCATATTCAGTACATTATTTTGGGAAATTTCACTGTACAAAGATTGTTGCCCCTAGGCAGGTCACTTATCAGTATACATTATTTTGTTCATGAGACTTACCTGTCAGATATATATATAGCTGTATTCTCCGAAGTCCGACAGAATTTCAAAATTCGCGGCACACGCAGTGGCCGGGCAGGTGGTTAGTACACATTCCCGCCGCTGGGAGGCGGGTATCAGGAACCATTCCCATTTTCTATTCAGATTTTCTCTGTCGCCGGACTGTCAACACCTGTTGTCAGTTCCTCCGCCATTTGGATTTCGAAATTTGTTGTCACTTAAGTATTTTGGTTGTTTTTTGGTATTCGACTGGATCTGTGACTTGGCATACGCTTGAGTGGAAGAAATACTTTGTGGACCATTTTTGATTTTGCTTTTGACTTTTCTTATAATTAAGATGTCTTACCTCTAGCTATCGAGTCTGTAGCTTGGGTGAATGTTAGGTGAGGCTATCGAAGACTTCGATAGTTCCTCACACTTATGTAGCTCTATGATAATTGGTATAATGAATGTGAGGGATTATCTGAGGGTGAGTGGAAGAAATATGAAGCCTATATGCTTAAATTGGAGCGTGATAGGTTGAGGAGATCTTCCTCCAAGAGTGCATCCTTAGATGGACAGTCAGGGTTTTCTCCTACTAGTAACCCTGTAGTATGTTGCTGCAGAAGGTAATACCCTGGCTCTCGTGTTGGAGTCAATGCGTGCTCTTGAAACTAAAGTGAATGCAATTCAAGCGCAAAGTGTTAGTGCTAGTGCCCCTAGTGTTGTGGAGGGGGCGTCAGATCGGCCCTATAATGCCTCTAGGCCTGGACCTCTGTCGAACTCCCAGGACCAGGGAGGGGGCATGTCGAAAGCCGCATTAGGGTTACGGGGGCTTCCCACCGATCTGGCATCCCTTCGGCAGGTCCTGATGACGCTACCCAGGCTGCCAGGGATCGTGCACAGGCACTCATCCTGAAGGATTGCTTCTCGTCCTCCGACACGTCCTCCCCGCCTCAGGGTTGGAGCTCTCGGTTGGACTCTCGCCCTCTTAAGAGAAGCTTAGAGGAGAGGACGCTTCACGTCCTCTTCCTCTAGACGTTTTGTGCTCTTCCCCAGAAAGTTGCGTGGATATTCCTCCGCAGAAGAGAATAAAGTGTTTTTCGGATGATGACGCTCGACCCCCCAGTCGCGCTAAGCCAAGGGCTAGAGCTTCTACCCCTGTGAGAAGGAAGTATACGTCTCCTCGCCCCTCTCCTTCTCGCAGGTTCAGCCCTTCTTCCGAGAGAGTTGCTTCTCCAACGCGTCAGATTTTGTTGGGTTTGCAACAACAGCTGGATGCTCTCATGAACCTTTAAAGACCTTCACCTTCGTCTCCTGCTTCGTCTTCCTCGTCTGCTCGATGTTTTGGGGCTTCTCGTCTGTCGTCTAGGGAGAGTGTTAAGTGGCTTCCTAATCGTCTTCCCCGATTTGAGGAGTTGGACTTTTCTCTTGACACGCGCCAGGAGCGCGTCTTGCTCTTCGCGCGCTTCTCATGCTTCACGCACGCCTCACCTTGACGCTCGGTGCGCGCCACGCTGTGATACTCTTCTCGTGTCTTGCCACGGAGCCTCTCGCGCGCCACGCCATGACGCTCCGCGCACGCCTCGCCGTATCGCTTCAAAGTCTTCTTGTGTTGACGCCGCTTCTGTTGTACATCATGACGCACAACTACCCGCTTCAACTACTGATGTTCTTCATAATTTAGCCACGACTTCTTCAAATCGCGGGAGGTCCCGCTTACGTATCGGCAAGTCTGAACTTCTTTCACCACTCACTCAAGACCGCCAGCTGGGGAAGAACATCCCGTTTCGTCACAGCCTTCGGATGAAGAGAAACATCTTTAGTCTTCTTCTTCCTCTGTTTATCAGACTCTGGCTATTTCACTTAAGGATCTGTTTCCTGAGATTTTTCAACCTTCGGCTCCTCTCTCTCCACCTTCGCAGTTGTCTTTGTCTTAAGCGAAAAGGACTCCTGGCTTTCTCAAGATGAGGAAGTCTTTATCTACCAAAAAGGCATTCAAGAAAGTCCAGGATTGGATGGCTGCCAGGAAAAATCAAGGAAAGACTTCTTTCGCTTTGCCTCCTTCACGTTTGTCCGACAAAGCAGGCATTTGGTATGAGACAGGGGAGCACATTGGCTTAACGGTTCCCTTGACTTCTCAAGGGGACTTTGCAAGCCTAGTCGACGCCTCTTGAAGATCCCACTTGTCTTCTTTTAAGGTGTCTTGGACTCTGACTGAGATGGACCACCATTTTAAAGGCCTCTTCAAGACTATTGAGGTCTTTAACTTCTTGGACTGGTGTCTGGAAGTTTTGGACACGAAGGCTACTAATCCGGTTTCCATTAGTCTGGGGGAGCTGTCCAGTGTACTGCGGTGCATGGACAAGGCCGTCAGATGGCTTTGAAGCACTTGCGTCTCAGTTTTCGTCGGTTCTTTTGAAAAAAGAGAGCATTGTTTTGCTATTTCTCGGTGAAGTCTGTTTTCACCAGCGCAGAAGGGAGAGCTGCAGTTCACTCCTTTCTCAAGCCATCTCTTCCCCCAGATTTTGGTTAAGAATATTGCTGCCAGCCTTCAAGAAAAGGCAACCCAAGACCTTCTTTCCAGGCCTTTTAAACGTCCTTTGGCCCCATCATCGTCCTCTTCTTTTCCTCAGTTGGCTAAGAAGAAGCAGCCCTTTCGTGAAGGGGCTTCCATGGGAAGCAACACGAGACCCGCACCACGAGGGAGAGTTTTTCCCGAAAGGAAAGTCACTTCCAAGAGAGGTAGCAAGTGACTCCTTTCATCTCCAGACACCATTAGGAACCAGGCTTCATTTTGCACAAGCCTGGAGAGAGAGAGGGGCAGACGTTTGGTCCCTCCTAGTGTTAGAGAGAGGTTACTTGATTCCCTTCCTGTCTCCTCCTCCTTTATTTTTTGTTTCCCAATTGCCATCCTGTCAAACAGAAAATTCTGTTTGACCTGCTCGAACAGATGCTCGAGAGGAGAGCAGTGGAACAGGTCTTGGACTCGCAGTCCCCCGGGATTTTACTACAGATTGTTTCTAGTCCCAAAACTTTCAGTAGGCTGGAGACCCGTCTTGGACGTCAGCAGGCCGAACAACTTGGTCCGGAAGGAAAAGTTCAAGATGGAGACCTCGCAGTCAATACTAGGAGCCCTTCATCCCGGGGATTGGATGGTATCTTTGGATCTCCAAGATGCTTATCTTCACGTCCCAATTCATCCACGTTCGATGAAATATCTCAGGTTGTCTTGGGGGACTAGACGTACCAGTTCAGGGCTCTCTGCTTTGGACTCTGCACAGCTCCGAGGGTGTTTACACTTCTCATGAAGAACGTTGCAATGCAGTTGCTCCTGTCGGACGTCAGGATCTCTCTCTACTTGGACGACTGGTTGACTCGAGCGTTGTCGAAGCGAAGGTGTCTGGAGGACCTTCAGTTGACTCTGCAACTCGTGAAGTCCCTGGGACTTCTGGTCAATGTGGAAAAGTCGCAGCTGATCCCCTCACTGTCTATTGTGTCTGGGAATTCAGATGTATTCAGCGGCTTTTATAGCGTCTCCGTCGCAAGAACGGCAACTTCTATGTACGAAAAAGTCTCGGCCTTCTTTGGGAAGGAAACATGCTTGGTGAGGGAATGAATGAGTCTGCTGGGGACCATTTCCTCGCTGGAGAAGTTTGTTTCCCTGGGGAGACTGCATCTCAGGCCTCTTCAGTTCTTTCTGTTGGAGAACTGGCAAAGCAAGGAAGACTTGGAAGAGGAATTGAGAATTTTTCCTTCGGTTAAAAAGGATCTGAAGTGGTGGCTCGATCCAACAAAATTGCAAAAAGGGATCTCCCTCAAGCTTCTGAACCCCGACCTAGTGTTGTTTTTCCGACGGGTCGTCAACAGGTTGGGGGGCAACACTAAGGGGAGAGGAAGTGTTAGGAACCTGGAGAAAGGAACAGGTGTCCTGGCACATCAACATCAAAGAGTTGGCGGCTATCTTTTAGCTCTCCAATTCTTTGAGGTCCAAGTTTGCAATCGTGTAGTTCAAGTAAACTCGGACAACACTACGGCATTGGCTTACCTCAAGAGATAGGGCGGAACACACTCTTGTTCCCTGTTCAGCCTTGCAAGAGAGATTATTCTTTGAGCCTATGCTCGCAACATTTTGATTCGCACAAGTTTTGTTGCAGGGGTCGAAAATGTTCGAGCAGACCTGCTCAGTCGGCGCCATCAACTCCTGCCGAAGGAATGGACCCTTCATCAGGAGGTTTTGCCAAGATTTTTGGAAACTTTGGGGTCGCCATCTTGTGGATCTTTTCACGACCTCAAGAACAGCGAGGCTCCCTCTATACTGCTCACCTGTACTCGACCCGGGGGCAGTTGCGATAGATGCTCTTCTCTGGGATTGGACGGGAATAGATGTTTATGCCTTTCCCCCGTTCAAAATTCTGGGAGAAGTCATACGCAAGTTCGTGGCCTCACAAGGGACGAGGATGACTCTCATCCCCCCGTTTTGGCCTTCGAACCACTGGTTCTCGGAGTTTCTCTTCTGGTTGGTAGACGTTCCGAGAACCCTTCCTATGAGAGCAGACCTGCTCATACAACCCCACTTCGCGAGATATCATCAAAACCTCCCCGCTCTGAACCTGACTGCATTCAGACTATCGAAAATTGGTCAGAGCGAGGGGGTTTTCTGGCCAGGTGGCACGGGTCATCGCTAGAGCCAGAAGTTCTTCATCTAACAGGGTATATCAAGCGAAGTGAGCAACCTTCAAAGGTTGGTGTAGAAAGAAGGGCTTTTCCTCTTCCTATATCACTGTGAGCCAGATTGCGGATTTTCTCCTTTACTTAAGAGAAAAACTCAATTTAGCAGTTCCGGCTATCAAGTGTTATCGGAGCATGCTTTCAACTTGTTTTCAGACACAGAGGACTAGATTTGTCTGACAATAAGGACCTCCACGATCTTACGAGCTCTTTCGAGACGTCTAAGGTTCCTCAGCTAATTCCTCCTGCTTGGAACTTGGACGTAGTGCTCAAGTTTTTTATGTTTAGTCCTTATGAGCCTCTCCACTCTGCATCTCTTAAGGATGTTACTCGAAAAACGGCATTCCTCACGGCTCTGGCGACGGCGAAGAGAGTGAGCGAAGTTCAAGGCCGTCATGTGGGCTTCAAGGAACACGATGCTGTCTACTCTTTAAGCCCTAACTTCTTGGCTAAGAATGAAAGGCCTTCTAACCCTTGGCCTAGACACTTTGAAATTAAAGGTTTAGCAGACCTTACTGGACAGGAACCTGAGGGAGTTCTATGTCCGGTTAGAGCTCTCAAGTACTACCTTAAAAGAACCCAGGACACTCGTGGTCCCTCGGATAATTTATGGTGTTCTATGAGGCAACCAGTTAAACCTATGTCGAAGAATGCACTGGCATTCTTCATTAGGGACGTCATTAAGGACGCACACTCTAGTTGTGACGACTCCAACTTCAAGTTGTTGAGAGTTAACGCTCACGAGGTGAGGGCAGTTGCTACCTCCATGACGTTCCAGAAAAATATGGTACTCAGTGACATTCTCAGTGCCACATTTTGGCGAAGCAATTCGGTGTTTGCCTCACACTCTTGGCGAGATGTTTAGGTAGCATACGAAAATTGCTTTTCGCTGGGACCATACATTGCTGCTTCAGCAACCTTGGGGACAGGGGGTAACTCTGATCCTATCCCTTTTTAATTGTGTTTTTATGGTTGTTGGGTCGACTGCTGGAGGCAGTCTTCCCAATCCTTTGCAAACTAACGCTTTAGGTGTTGGTTAGGTGGTTAGTAATGCTCTTTTGTCCTCTTTGTATGGTCTATGATCTAGTCGCATTGTGGTCACGCCCCCATTGACAGATCATCTAGAAGTCGCCAGCTATATAGGTCACTACCTCGCTGGGGTCTCTAGTAAAGCAGAAGCAGACTAGAGTGACAGTAACCACTCAGTCAGCTACGCTATCAGATAAGGAACCAAAATAATTTTACCAATAAATTGGTTTTTTCCCTAATTCTTGGCCGTCTCTACCCCCCTCCAAAGGTGGTATTCAGCTATATATATATCTGACAGGTAAGTCTCATGAACAAAATGATATTTTAATGATAAAATAAAGTTTGTTCATACTTACCTGGCAGATATATATATTCATATTGCCCTCCCTCCTCCCCTCAGGAGTCAGTGGCGTTAGAAAATCTGAATAGAAAATGGGAATGGTTCCTGATACCCGCCTCCCAGCGGCGGGAATGTGTACTAACCACCTGCCCGGCCACTGCGTGTGCCGCGAATTTTGAAATTCTGTCGGACTTCGGAGAATACAGCTATATATATATCTGCCAGGTAAGTATGAACAAACTTTATTTTATCATTAAAATATCATTTTGGGAAATTTCACTGTACAAGGATTTGTCGAACCTAGGCAGGTCACTTATATTTTTAAGAAATGTTGGAATTTCAGAGAGCCAAGGTTAGGTAAAGCTATGTAACTGGTACATGACTGAGTTGGCCCATGAGGATCTTGGTAAGTTCTAATATTAGTAGTAAAGTTAGTTATTTTGATGCCTAAAATATTCAGGATTTTAAAGAAACGAATGAAGATAAAGAACTCATAGAGTTTTGAGTGAAAAAGTATCAATTTATTTTAGTGTAAGTTCCAAGTTTGTAAGTAGGCACAGGGGAATGAGGTTTGAATGTTGTGTGTTTGGTATCTTATGATATTGCTTGAGATTATTGCTGTTTTGAAGTGTTTCTGTGGGAGATACTTTGAGTAAAGTTTAGGCTTGAAGTTGAAAATGAGAAAACTTAGAACCTGTGTTGGTTTAGTGGGTCAGTGTTGAGTAAGAGGCCTGTATTTGAATTTATTTTGGGTTGGGTTTCTTAGAGGATTTTGAGAGAACAAGTATCGGAATACTTAGAGGAAGAATATTTTTCTTTTTGGGGTTGGGGCAGGTGTTGTGTTCAGTTTGTGGTAGAGATCTTTGAATGAGAATTGGCTGGGAAATCATTGATGTGGGTGGGGAAATTTGAACTTCTTTGGGAGGAGGGAATGAAGGCTTTGGATATACTTTGAGAGGGAACTCTTTCAACTTGTTCAGACTGGACAGCTTCCTTGTGCCCTTTCAGTAATCCCCCTTCAAGAGGCACCACTATTACTTCACCCTTCTAAATGATTAATATCTGATATGACAAGATAGTTTTCTGATGCCCAGGAATCAAGGAGAAAAGGAATTAGCGTGTATACGGACTTGATAGAATCTTGAGCAAAAAGCTCCCAAGGCAATACTTTGGAAAAGGCTTCCTTTCAAATCTAAAGCTTGTGAAGGGAAAACGTCATGAAAGTGTGTGGGAAAAATGATGAAAATTTTTGTTTCTAGTTTAAAGGGTATATATACAGTTTACATGATTGTGGGTGTTATTATATACCATGTTTTATATTCTAATACTTGGAGGTTGCTTGGTTTAAATAATTGGAAAGTGAATGGGTATGTATAATTAATGTAATGTATTTAAAACCTCAAGTGTATGAGTGTATAAGTAGGCACATGGGAGTGAGGTTTAAATATTGCACATTAGGAGTTTTATGGTAGTAAGTAAATTACATTCTAGCAATTTTATGTATAATAATTAGTGTAAATTTACCTGGCGTAACTTTAAAGGTGAAATAATAGTTGTTTTCCCCCCCTGTAAAGATTTGTTTAAATCTGCAATTCTTGTCAGTTTGTCTCTTTTTCCCTTTTGGTAAAACTCCGTGAGAGTCATGCTGCCTTTAGACAATACTGCGTGATTGTCGGCAGAAACACCAATGTTTTTAAAAGGAAGAGTCCTCCTCCTTGGTGGTAGGTAACACGTCAAGTTTGTGGTCTGTAGTACTTCCAGATACTGTATTATCATGACTTTTTATATGCTACCATCATATAGATGTGATACATTTTTAGATAAAGCTCTTAAATTGAATGTTGCAGTATAAAGTAGAGGTTCGTTTAAGTCAGGAATCATGCAGAATTGCTGTTAGATGCCAGATGTCTAGGAAATATTGAAGCAAAGGCTGTAATATAGGGTCTTTGATATATACCTAGGGACTTTGTTACTTATATAACAGAAAGCCAGACCCCCAAAGGGGCTACTCTAATGAGACTGGCCTTTTGTTTGGCGCAGAGACAGATCCCCAGTATGTTAGTAGTAATGGGCTTTGGGCTTGAAGAAGCCCTGGTTTCAAACACTCCTCCTGTTAATGTTTTAAGTATTTAAATTCTTTAGATGAGCATCCATGGTTTGCTCTCCTGTTGAAAAAGGCATTGGTGTTGCAGAGGTCTCTCAGCATTGCAGTCCTTCAGGTATTTAAGGATTATCCAGCGGTTCAGATGTTCTTGAAGTAGTTTTGAGTGGCTCTGGAAACAAATTGCCTGCAGTTAACGACAACATTATTGGAGAATCTTTTGTGTAATTATATACATTTCACTGTAATTATACACATTTCCCTTGCACTCAATTCACCTGAAAAAGAAGGATATCCATCTGTTTTTAATATTAGACAGACATTTATATATAAAATGCTTACTACTTGTTTTTGGCAGAAAAAAAAGAAAAGACCACTGTCTTTAACAGTTACATCACTTTTGTACACAATATTTGAATACTCTGCATTTCACAGAGAAGCTTCTTTTGTAGCTAACAAGGTTTATCTTTTCAGACGTGCATTCTGCCTTGGAATATTTTGGACCCCCTTCGCCCGGGCCAAGTCCAAATGTATCCTTCGAGAACAACTGGGGGAACTGAAACAAAAAGGAATCGAGCATTAAAGGTGTGTGTCAAGTTTGTCTGGTTTGACTGGTTCCTGCTATGTTGTTATTGCTGGTTGTGCTGCCATTTTAGATGTGGTACATTTTTAAATAAATTTCTTGAATGATAAGTTCAAAGTACAGGTTCGTTTAGGTTAGGACCTGTGGAACTGCTGTTAGTTCTTGAATGGCAAGTTCAAATCACAGGTTCGTTTAGGTTAGGACCTGTGGAATTGCTGTTAGTTCTTGAATGATAAGTTCAAATCACAGGTTCGTTTAGGTTAGGACCTGTGGAATTGCTGTTAGTTCTTGAATAGTAAGTGCAAATCACAGGTTTGTTTAGGTTTGGACCTGTGGAATTGCTGTTAGTTCTTGAATGATAAGTTCAAATCACAGGTTTGTTTAGGTTAGGACCTGTGGAATTGCTGTTACCAGTGAGGTGTCTAGGGAATATTCAAGTGCAGGTTATAAAGTAGTCTTTTTTTTTTTTTTTTTTTTTTTTTTTGCTTAACAGACTGTTACTTGTGAGAAAGCCAGGCCTCCAGAGCACTTGTGAAGATGAGGTGCTATTCGAGTTTAGTGTACCAGGTGGAGCTTCGTTTTAGTGAAATTTTAAATTAAGGTGATCAGATAATTTCAAGAAAAAATATTTATGACAGTCACATGGATTAGCTGCTTTTTATGTGTGTGTGTGTGTGTGTGGAACAATCTCATCTGTAAATTAACAGAAATTCTATTTTGATGTCCTTTGTAGGGGGTTAGCAACTGTTTCTGAATTTAGTAAGGATTGTTAAAAGTACTGGAATTGTTAGAAAGGTACACATTTAGGCTGGCTCATATTCTTCATTCATATTCTATTCCCTCATTTATTTACTCATCACTTTTTCCTAGAAATTTTTTGTATAGTTTTTCATTTCCTCCCAACCAATTTGTTTTGAAGATTCCCCAAGAGAGGCATGTATATATGATAAGTACAGTTGATGATAAAAATTGCTTGAAAAACGGAGTTGATTTTATGTACAATAAAGTAAAACAAAATTCCATTTTGTAGTAGGCACTTGTAGTCCTTTTTTTTTTGGTTCTGGGTAAGAACATTGTCCTTACAGGACGTCGACTAATGCAGGCCAGGAATAAGATGTCTTTAATTTTCCATGGTACATCTCTTGCAGAAGTGTGTAAAAAGGGGAGTGCTGAGAAAACCCAGTATATGATAGCAGGATGACTAAATTGTACTTACTTTTTTCAGATTTTCAGCAGTGCAGTATGCATGACAACAAGAAGTCTTCATTAAAAGGGTTCTATCAGTTAACTTTCAGTTTTTATTCTCTGTGCCTTTCAGTGTAGCAAGTCAATTCCTTTAAAATTACCCTTATTTTTGTTTTGTAGGTTGTACATTTTACTGCCCTGAACAGCTTCAATGTGTGCACTCTTCTTACACAGTACATAGTGTAGTCAAGTCTCCACTTACGAGAAATGAAGCTTCCCTCAGCCTCAATCCGAATATGAACTGGATCACTGAATGGCGTAGTTGGTGGGGTCCGAGGCTGAGCTCCAGTAAAACAAAAACACCTGATTAGCAGATCTAGTGCAGATTTCCCACTCCATCATCCCCTTCAGGTAGATGGGACTTTGCTGAAAGAGTCTGAAGCTTTAACTATTCTAGGTGTAACTTTTGACTCGCATCTAACTTTTGAGAAGCATCAAATGAAAGTTTCAGCAAATGCTGTATGAAAGTTAGGTCTCGTATATTTATAGCTGATAAAATCAGCGCAACCTGTTTTAGGTCATTTGTGCTTTCTTTCTTAGAATACTGTGGAGGGGTGGTGCCATCAGTGCACCCCATTCGGTGTACTGTAGGCATTACTTAAGGTTCTTTGCAGTGTGCATTCAGCCCCCAGCTGCAACCCCTCTTACTGTACCTCCTTTCATATTCACTTTCTTCTATCTTACTTTCCATCCTTTACTGACAATTTATTCATAGTTCAACTGCGAGGTTTTACTCCTGTTACACCTTTCAAGGCTTTTACTGTCAATTTCCGCTTCAGCGCTGAATGACCCCATAGGTCCCAGTGCTTGGCCTTTGGCCTAATTCTATATTCAGTTATATTCTGTTTCCTAATATTAGTTATGACCTGGACCAGTGACGGATGGTCTCTTGTTTGTCACTTTTTATTGGTCCCTGATTCCCTTTATCTGCTCATTACAGCAACCAGATTCGCTGAACAGCAGCAGCAAATGTGTCTTGCTGTTAAACTTCTCAGTTCCAGAGGTCCCTTATTCCTCACATCCGTTGGACTGTGGAGCAGTCTCCCAGAGGATGTTATGCAATTGGAACGTGAAAAGTTCAAGTAAAGATGTTTTTCATTACTGCATATTTTTTCATCAGTTTATTATGTTTTGTGCAACTTGCCTCTCTGTGCAGGGTGGTTTCCCTTTGGAGCCATCTGTTTGTAAGGGATTTCAGCCGAAGATTTCAACAAAAAGCTGAAAACAGAAGCCTGTTTGTCAGCAGTGATAGGCATATACAGTATATGATTGCAGTAGTACTGAAGGTGATGAAGAAATCTGTATTTGTTTTGTGCATGAGAGAGAAAAATCTAAACTGGTAACAAATCCTGGTTTGTGTGTGAACAAAAGCTGAGACCCATTCTTATAGAATGTCACTGTGGGCAGGACAGACACTGATGTGAATCGTAAAACATCTACAACTAAGATTATTGGGTATTGGTGGATCTATTTTAATGATTTTAAATGAATTTTTATCAGACTCAGGCGTACCCAATCTTTCCATCTGCGGGGAAGAACTAAGCTTAAGGTACATATCCAAATTCTTAACCTCTAACAGCAGTCCAAATTATAAGTATGTGAAAGCCCCAGGAGAGTAGATCGGGCAGCAAATACTCGTAGACACCGACTACCCAAACCTCTGGAGGTAAGACTTGAAAGAGAAAGTAGAGGTGTTGGCATATTGACAACATCAATAGCACAGGTTGCACACCCTAAATCTCCACCATGGTGCAAATCACCTATTGATATATGCCCAGTTATTGGAGGGGAAAAAAAGATATTTCCAGTGAAGAATTTAGAAGGGAAGTTCTTCAGCATTCCCTCCAACAAAGAGGGCAGAGCATATTTACTGATGGCTCAAAGTTGGAGGATGGAGTTGGCTGCGCAGTAGTAGTAGGAAATTATGTATTCAAGAAGGAATTAGCCCCTTCCTGTTCGATATTCACGACTGAATTATATGCTGTTCTTGAAGCTGTAAATTATGTTTTTAATAAGGGAAAGAATGATGAAAGTTTTATCACATATTCTGACTGGAGGGCTTGGCCCTCCTGTACTTCCGCAAGCGTATCGGGTGAGCTCTTGTTGGATAACTGCTCGTGTGGCTATAGGTGGGAATGAGTCGATAACGCAGCTACAGAAGCGATAAGATTACAAATTCAGGCACTCATAAACCTCTCATACTCTGATTTTAAACAAATTATTCACATGCATATAAATAGAAAGTGGCAAATTTGTTAGGAAAACATTATTGGTAATATGAAGTTAAGAGATGGCAGTCGTCAGATCATGCAGATTGGAGGATTAGCATTATTTTAACAAGGCTGCGTATAGGACATGAATGCTACGCAGAGATACTTAATGCAAAGTGGAGAAGGGAGACAGGCCCCAACAGTTAGTTCCTGTTGAGAAGTTTTAACAGTAAAGCATTTATTAATTGATTGCCCAGATTTTACCCAAGAAAGGAGAGCTACCCCACACTATGGCAGGTCCATGAGCGAGGCATTTGATGATAATTAAGATATCAGTAAAATAATGTTATTTTTAAAGAAAATGAAGTTTTATTTCAGAATTTAAAATATCAGATTTTACAGATTTATTTAATTCGTATTAAAGGCTTTATATTTTTTGGTACATTTTTTACCTTAATTTATAGTTATTAATTTTAACAAAATCAAACTTTACCTAAATTAAAGTTAGATTTTGAGCGCTGAAAGGCCATAGTTTCCCCGGTGCTTGGCAGGTGTGCCTAAAATCCATAAATCAATCCGTCTTTTTATCAACGCATTTAAAAAAAAAACAGGTTATTTCAGGTTAAAGTTGGAGCAACAATGTTGGATGTATTCAGATAAAGAGGAGTACCATACCACAGGAAAGTGTCTTAAGTGTAACCTTGTTTGTCTTAGCAATCAATGGGGTTTCCAAAATAATTCCCCCAGATAAAACTTGTACTATTTTTGTTGATGACCTTTCGATACCCTTTGCAGCAACAAGGATGGCAGAGGCTGAACGCTGCCTTCAGCTCTGCATTGATGATAAAGGATAGTGGGCTGAGATGAATGGTTTTAGTCTTTCTGCTAGTAAAACGGCAACCATGCAGTTTGACCCTATAAGAGGATTCCATCCTGATCCGGATTTGTTCATACATGGGCAGAGAATTCCGTGTGTTGGTGAAACAAGGTTTCTTGGGTTGAGTTTTGATAGCAAGCCGACCAGGATTCCACATCTGAATTATATTGAGACAAAATGCTTGAAAGCAATGAATGCTGAAGGTTCTGTCTCACACTTCGTGGGCTGCTGACCGAACTCAGATGTTGAGATTATAAATTATAAAGGCTTGGTCTTTCAAAATTAACGTATGGGTGTGAACTGTACACTTCTGCAAAGCCAAATAGCCTTAAAATGCTCAATTCAATTCATCATGGAGGAGTAAGATTGTGTACACGAGCATTTAAATCATCTTCCACCGAGAGCATGCTGGTGAGATGCCTCTGGGTCTTCATTACTTAAGGTTCCTTGCAGTGTACCTTCGGCCCCTAGCTGTAACCCTTTTCTTTCCTTTTACTGTACCTCCTTTCATATTCTCTTTCTTCCATCTTACTTTCCACCCTTTCCTAACAGTTGATTAATAGTGCAACTGCTTTGAGGTTTTCCTCCTGTTACACCTTTCAAACCTTTTACTATCAATTTCCGTTTCAGTGCTGAATGACCTAATAGGTCCCAGTGCTTGGCCTTTGGCTAGAATTCTATATTCCATTCAATTCAGTTCATTACCAGCATCTGCTGGTTTGGAGCTGGTACGGAATGCAGAGGCTCCCTAAGTCTTTAACCAGCAATTGTATGGGAAATGAAAGGCATTCGCTTTAAGAGTAAATTTTATTGTCAGGGAATTAAACATGCCAAGGATGGAGATTTTACCAGCAAGATATTCAGTTAGACCCCCTGGAACCTTCCAAAGGTGAAGTTTTGTAGATATTTTCATTTTACCAAGACAGAATTGTCAATACTTTTAGAACATTCCTTGTAACATGATCACTCCATTGCAGTTTTCACGGATGGCTCAGAGTCTCTGCTGGCGTTGGCTTTGGAGTCGTCTTCCCTGATAAAAAAAAAAGAAGCAAGAGAATATCATCCGTTGCATCTATTTTTAAAGCAGGGCTGTATATATGCAGTTTTAAAGGCTTTGAAGGAAATTTTAATTCAGAATGGAAACAGTTTTGCCTTATATTGTGACTCAAGAAGTGTTCTTCAGTCATTAGTATCTTTTCTTTAATTCTTTTTAGAGATATTGGAATGGCTGCTTCTCATTGGGAATGAGGAAGCCAACCAACTTGCAAAGTGAGCAGTCGCCTCCCCAGAACCCATAAGATGCCTACTGCCATATCAGGATTTATATCTTCTACAGTAGTAGGTCAGAGAATTAAAATATGTAGGCAGTCCCCATGGGAAAGTGTTTTAATGAATCAGGAAATGTGCAGTATCACGTCACCAGTGACTCCTTGGTCATATCCCTATATGCCAAGGAGACAAGAAACGATTTTGTGCAGATTGAGGATTGGACATAAAAGACTCGCTCATGGGTTCTTGACGTCCCGTGAAAATCCTCCATTTTGCGAGGACTGTACTGTATCCGTGCTTGCTAAACATTTGTTGGTCAAATGCCCCAGCCTTGGGAATTTGAGACATAGGTTCCTGCCCTGGGGGCGTGACTGAGAAGGTCATTTTATTCTAATTCGAGTTACATTTCCTGTTGAGGATTGTAATATACAGCAGTTATATAAGTATGTTTACGTTAGAGGTGAGCCTCCTCAACAAAATTTAGATTATATATATAAATTATATGTAACTGTTGATAATATATTCGAACATGTATGATTATATACATATATATGTTTGGATATGTTTATATGAAATTCTTTTTAAACATTTATTTTTAGTTTTCTATTTAAATTTATTACGGTGTCGATAACCTAGATGTAGTGATGCCAGTTTTAAGAGACATAATCAATCGGTGAGTCCCTCTGATGCATGGCTCTTTAGACAACATACCCAACCCACCTCAGGCTTAGCAGTGTACGGCATTCTGTTCATGTATAGTTCCTGTATGAATTTTGCCATTTTCTCAAATATTAATTTCTGAAACTAACCTATTAGGTTTTCTGATGCAAAGTTGTTCTTATACAAGGCCTTTTTGGGACGAGTGCTTAATTAAAAGGATAAGAATCTGTTCTGAATTTAGAAAAAATATGCTTTTAAAGTATTTCCAAGTTTCTTAGAACAGTGGGTATAGATACAATTATTTTTGAGCTGGTTTGCAGGAGTTTGAAGGACTGTTGAGATGTTGAGAACATCTGAATTGCTGTTAGAGGGCAGGCAGGCAGGAATGTGGTACAACCTACAGTAGTTTTGTGGATACAATAGTGTAATAGTTCAGTGTGTAACTGTGTCAGCTCTATACAATAAAATTGTCAGCTACAAAATACAAATGGAAGAAGGTGGAAACCAATGAGATACGTAGTGTCATGATAGTCTGGAGAAAGGAGCCTTCAGAATATCTAGACTAATGGGATTTCAGGCTGTAAGTGCACAAGAAAGGTTTTGAGGCTATAACTCCATTTAAACCCGATTTTTTAAATGAACCTTAATTCTCCACTATATAGCTTTTAGTTCTGCGCCAGTGGTAGAAAAAGCTATATAATGGAGAGGTCAGTATTTAAAAAAGACAAATCTTAAGTATATATTTTTGCTGGGTAGCTTTGAGTGATTGGTGGATGGTTATCCATCAATCACTTGGTGGACTGTTTATTTGGTTAGAATTTGCGATGAAACATTACAGTAAGCTTAATAAAATTCCCTTGCTTAGTTTGTCTTGTAATGTTCATTTTAACTGTTTGTCTTTATTATAGATTGAAGCATGGATTCTCTCTAAGTATATCCAGCATTTTGCAAGAAGTGACAACAAACCAAAGGGAGAGTTATCATGAAAGCTTCAGAAGAATCTTGGAAATCCAAGGGAGCATTCTTGGCAATGAAATTCCCGTAGGGTGTAGTGCTGTCAGTGCACCTCACATGGAGCACTGTAGGTATTACCAAAAGTTCTTTGTAGTGTCCCATCAGACCCAAGCCGCAACGTTTTTCATTCCTTTTACTGTACCTCTAATTGTTTCATAGTGCAACTGCTTTGAGGTTTTCAAGCCTTCTTGCTGTCAATTTCCCTCTCAGTGCTGAATGACCTCTTAGGTCCCACCACTTATCCTTTGCCCAAAATCTATATTCGCATTCCTCCTCAGCAATGAAATGAAATTTCTTGGTAATGCCCATCTAGAATTAGAGTTGGTATCTGCATGTGTCCTTTTTCCTGTATGTTCTACTCCCTCAGATTTACTGTACATGCAGGATGTACTGTATGCTCAGTGCTGGTGTAGGATATCATTCTGGGTTTCATCAGTACAGTACATCACTACTCTGAGCACAGATAAATAAAGAGCTGTTTTTTTTTTTATAAAGGGGACAAACTACAACTAAAAATGAGTTCCCCTACACATTGCAGGTTGGAAACTCATATTGCGCATTTAAAAAGCACAAATAAAAATTCCTTAAACTAGCTAAAATAAAAAAAACTTGTTTCAACTAAATGTGCATTAGATTATTGTAGTTAAAATTCAGGCTTGCTACAGATTCCTTCCAAACAGTTCAGTTCATGATGATAAATTCATATTTGCTATAGCTTGTTAGATCTTACAGTAAGGCTGGCATTCACTTTTGTCCACAGAAGTAAATGGATACCTGTATCTCACTACTTGCCTCTTTTGCACCAGGGGACTAATCATAGCATCTTGAAACCAGGAGGGTACAATTTTGTTTATTACTGTTATATATATATATATATATATTTTTTTTTTTTGGGGGGGGGGGGGGCAAAGGTGAAAAAAAGTTACTTGATTTGTCGGTTTAAAAAGTACAATATGTAAACCACTTTAATTTGGTCTGTCACAGTATTAACTGTGGTGTTACTTAAGTGGAAGTAGGGGTCGGTAATCCATTCACCCAGTCTTTGGTATGGCGTTTAAGTTCTTTTCAGTCCCCACAGGTGACTAGGGGAGTCAATTTTTTGTAAGGTTATACAGTTGTGATGAAAACTATTTAAAGAATTGCATTTTTTGTAGGACGGGGTAAAACAAAGGTGGAGGGAGGCATTTGTAAAACTTTTGTGCTCTACAGTATTGGAAATTTTGGTAGAGATGTAAAAAATAAATAGGCAGAGAATGTCAAGAAGTAAGTATACCATAAATTAATAAAAGAATATTAAAGAAAAGGAAAAATATAAAGTGATATGCATAAACTTAACAGGAAAGTATGTGTGCCCTTTTGGATGTTTGAAGTTCCAACGGTTTTAACTGGTGGCTAGGAAGACTGTGTTCTCAGCTGTTATACACTTTTTAGGAAACTGTGTGTAATGAATCTCACAAAAGCAATGGAAAGGATTCTTAGAATGAAGTGCATATATGGTGCTGCTCTTGTCATTTTTCTGTCTTCACTTGTACTTTATGCATCTTGATCCCTGGCACAGTGTTCTACCTTTGAGTGCCTTTTGTATGTTTATAGCAGTTTTTAGTGATCAGTTTTTGACGGAATGTTTACCAATGTTTCATACTTGTAATGACATTTCTTTCTTAGTTTTTGTGGTTTCATCTACTGAAAATTTCCCATACTATTTGTGGGCTTTTCACAGCCTTTTGTATTATACAAAAGTTTGACAGCGAAGCACATTTACTGCTTATTGGTGCTGCTTAGTTTCAGCTTGTATTTTGCATAGGAATTCTGTGCTCTTCTTGCCTACTTGAAAGCAGTTGGTTACCAGTGGAAAACATGGATATAAGAGGAAGCTTCGTGTGCCCTGAACTAGAGCAGCTATTGGGTTTTAGTTGACATCCAATTACATTCTTGCTTTAAGCATTATTTATGAAGTGAAAGTCGAGACAATCTCCAACTGAATTTTTTACTATAGGAAGAAAAAACTTCAACTTCTCTAGTTGTATAACTATTGTACAGAGCAGATTGTAGTACTGTACTAATACCATAATAATGATTGAGTTTTATGGGAATGGACAAAAAGCTATTTAACATAAATACCTGTTTTAGTTCATTATGAATTGTGGTTTGTACTAATAGTGATCCTGTTTTACAGGAACTGAGGTGTGGAAACTGCCTGCCTGCAAGTTTCTAAGGGAAAGAATATTTCAGCATGAAAACATTTTGGATTCAAAGTCTTGTAGGCTTCAAGTGCCCTGTCAGACCATGTCACTGGAACCGCCTGTTTTAATGTGTGTCCTGTAAAATTAGCTCTTGACTAGATGCCAGTGTTGCCAGTCAGGTGACAACATTTTACTGTACTGTATCAAGTTGAGGCTAGAGGGACACTCCACAAGCCATAATCATTGGTGAAATTTACGTCTCCTGGTTTACTGTTATGCAGTATGTACTGGGAAGATTACTTCTTACAGATAACTTTGTTCCCTTCTGGATTTATCTGTTACTCTTTTAGGGGTATGGCCTTATTGATAAATAACAAAGTCTGTTAAATAAAAAAGACCCCTATTACAGCATGAACTTTAATATTTTGAGGGTATCTTACAGCTAACAGCAATTCCACACAGTTCCTAACTTGAACTATCTTTTACTTTTTTCTTACCATTCAGTTTAAGAGGTTTGTCTAAAGGTGTATCACATCTAAAATGGTAGCATAGGAAAAAAATTTCATAATTTGGTCAGCAAAGTTGAGGTGTTGCTAATCTTTGACTGACAAAGGTGAATTATGTTGATGAAATCAAAGCTCAAATGAGTCACTTCTAGTTTAATTTGGCCAAAAATGACATGCATGGGGTTGTATATCCTACATGTGTGGTTCTACTGTGTCAACTTTATTAAATTAATTTTTTACATTGACTTTAACTGTTCTTCCCAAATTTTGCTTTTCTTTGTGTATAGACTTCATAATCGTATATATTTACTAATTTACATTAATTATGTTTACCTCACGTACATATTTTCCTGGAGTAATGTATGGGTGCAAAATGGTGAAGAGGTGCAAATTGACTATCAAGATTTTTTGCCGAGGACTGCACTAAGGGATTACATTCAAGAAATAAATGCAAAAATGCACCTTCAGAAACCTAGTCTGGGAATAATCTCATTATTTGGCTGATGAGGGAACGCAGTCAGGTAAGAGGTAAAGGTAATTTACTGAGAAATACTGGTTAGAGACAGAATTACACTGAAAAGTCACAGAATATTAGTTTAACCTTTGTAAACCCTTGCGGGTCTGTAATATCTTAAAGCTAATCAGTGTATTTTGACAGGTGTACCCACATGTTGACGACTTAATTCAGAATTGAGAATATGAAGTAAACTAAAAAATATTGAGGACTGCAGTGGCTTGCACACTTGTGATCAAGCACATTCATTACTAATGAAACTAAAGACGCATAGCCACATGCTTAAAACTTCCTGATGCCAATATGTTGTTTGGCTTTGGGGGGCATTGGAATCTGGTGCAGAGACTGTCTGCACTATTGTGCCAACTATCTGTGCTGTGGATCCAACTAAATGTTAGGCACTTTTTATCTTTCACTCCTATGAATTTTCCATTACCCAAATGTTACACTTGAAAATGACCCTCCCACAAAAAACCTACAAAGCCTTATAACTGTTTTAGGTTTAGCCATTCATCAAGAGTGGGTAAAATGACTAAAGTTTGCAATAACTGCACAGCCCCTGAACACGGTGTTGTAATGTTTTCTTACATTTGTCATTTGTACTTTAAATATTTGTGTCATTTTGCCATCACTTGTCATACCTGTGATTTGTTTACAACACGGGATTGGTGGGACCATTCTCTCAACACAAGATTCTTCCCTTTTATATGTGTATTAGGATGCACATACGAAGTGTATGTATACTACTTTTTGTATTTAAGAGTTGCAGTGTCCTGTGCTTTATTTTTGGACTAGTCAAAGTTTGCATTAAAATACTGTTGTGATACAAGGTTTTATTTATTGCAGGCTAACTTGTGTTTGAGCTGAATAGTGCTTGGGTAGTTGCAGCCAAGCCTTTCATTGCCACAACACTTGGTTTTGTTACGCTTCTCCAAAGTTTGTTAAATGTCGCTTAGACCACAAATCCAATGATAAAACTTGAAGAATTGGAACTCAAGCAAGCAATAATGGTAAGCAAATGCTGAGCACATTGTCATAGGTCATGCAGTAAGACCAATGTGACATGTTAAGAGCTATACAGGAGCACTAAATCCTTTGCCTCTTAATACCACAAGGGTTCCTGTCAATGTACTAGTGGCATCCACCACTGTAGCAGAAGCTCAGTCCCCTGTTGTAGAGGCTCCCATCCCTCTGGGTCAGGTGCTCGGCCTGTTGAGGCAAGAACGTACCCCTGAAAAGGAGGTAAGTCACCTCCTAGGGTAAATACGTCACCACTTAGTGAAAAGAATCTACCCTTATCTTTTCCACTCTGCAGTACAGGAAGCATTACAGATAGAAATTCCTCAGTGAAATGAGACCAAAAGAGTCCAGCACCTTAAGTATAAGAAGCACAGTAGCAGAGATCATTCCCATCTTGAAATAGACTCCAGTAAAGAGAGTTGTGAACATACAGGTACTAATGCAAAGCCACAGATCAATAGATCATCCAGAAATCCACAAAGGAAAAGGCCCTCAAAAATGAAAAAAAAAGAATGTCAATCATTCATTGGAACTGTCATGGCACTGTTGATAATGTTGCACAAATAAAAAAAAGACTTATCAAGGACTCAATTGCAAAGATGTAATGGCTCAAAGAAACGAAAATTGGAGACATTATTAGGCCCTGGTTTGAATTATAATCTTTACAGACCTCCCCCACAACCAGGAGAAAGAGTTGGAGGAGGCAAAGTCTTTATCTATAAATCAATAAAATGCAACATCATCCAACTTGACACAATACTACAGACTTGTATTGTACAAGTTCATATTGATGAGAAGGTCGGTTTATGTTTTCTGAACCTTTCTGTCTTATTTCTATCTTCCTGTAAATTGTGATGTAGAAGAAGCCCTTGCACAGTACATGTAGTGTATCTAAATAGCATTTGGGTTTTTTTTTTGTTAGGTGTTGACACGCATGGAGGGTATTCAGCAGGAAGTACTGGTATAGAGGGCTTGTGTTGTGCTGCAACACAAGCTCATTTGATTTTATTATGCAACACAATCTTCAGCAAACTGAGTCAACAGACTAGAACCCCAGGAGGGCTCCAAAGGGAAATCAGTCTACAAGAGAGACAAGTGATAAATAAATAAATATGAGGGAATAGAAAATAAGAGCGATACATCTGAATTCAGTGGTCAACAGAAAGCAGGAATTAGGTTATTCCTTGCTTAAACATTTGGAGTTCAGAAGATTCACATCTGCATTAGACTGGAAGATGTGGAATCTTTTAAAACAGCAGACAATTAGAGATATCCGATCTTCAACACTTATTGAATGACTGATCATCAAGGTGTGATTCTTACTACAATTCCTCTTCTCCCAGAGACTTGACTATATGCTCCCATCGACTCCGGCACTACGGTACCAGTGGTCAGCAAGTAAGCACCTGTATGGCAGTGACCATTGGCCCATAAACCTGCAATATACTCTTAATATTGCATCCCCATGCACCCCAAAGTGAAAATTAGACCAGGTAGACTGGTGGACTTCGTATGCAAGTTCAGTATATTAGCACTCCACCGAAGTAGTACTAGATAGTCGCTAGAACACGCTTCTGCAGGTATTTAAGATCTCCTTGCAAGGCAAAGGAAGCTGCTTATGCCTGAGCTTGTGCAAAACAGGAAAATCAATAAAGAAAATGCTTAGAAACAATCATGTTATCTCGGAGATCTCTGCAAAAACTCCCATCTAACCAAATTTGGAATAAGATTATACTAAAGGTGAAGAATTAATATATACCTGGTCTTATAGAAGTGGCAGAGGTGTTTGGCATGAATTTTGCCAAAGTAACTAATACAACACAATAATCATGAGGGTCAGTAAATTCAAAACCCCACATTAGTAGTTCCAGCTGGGTCCAGTAATAACGGGGACTTTCAATATACTTCTGGAATTTTCAGGATTCTTCCAGACCACCACCAAGGTCTTGGGAGATGTCAGTTGGTAAGAACCCAAAAGTAACTTAAGAGTTACAGGTCAGTAGCTATTACAGGCTGTGTATGTCAGCCTTTAGAAAGGATGGTGAATAACAACAGATTGATCTGGTATCTGGAAAAGAAAATCTGTTATCTAATAGGTAATTTGGCGTTTGAAAGTACAGAAGTACTATAGACCAACTATTAATGTTATCTAAAGAGATCCAAAATGCTTTTGGAATGGTTTTTTAAAGCAGTTGGTTTCAATGAGGGCATTGGAGGCAATATGTCTTAGTTCATAAAGGATTTCTTGCCAGATCCCTACCTGAAAGTTGGCGTAAGATCAGCAGTTTCCTCTTCCTGTTTACATGGAGAAGGTGTCCCACAAGGTAGCTTGCTAAGTGTTACTCTATTGTAATAATAGTCAACAGTTTAATGGGGCTTCTACCAACTGGGGTCCTAGGGTCATCATTTGCAGATGTTGCTATCCATTGCAGCAAATCTACTGCTTCAGAAGTATGTAAATGACCTCGCCAGCCTGGTCAAACAGGCACTGAATGCATTGAAGGTGGCATCACATTTTGATTGAGGTGCAGACTGAAAAACTCTACTTAGGCTTTGTACATTTTTGTTTAAGGAAGTTGGATTATGCCTGTCACATTTATGGGTCAGTCTGTAAAACTAACTTAGAAAAATTAGCTGTAGCACATAACTTAGGATTGCACTTAAGTACAGGGGCCAAAACCGCTTCCCCTGTAGTCAGTACAGATGTGGGTTCGGACTTACCCTCTCTCTCAATCCAGGGAGGAAGTAAGCTTAAGGTACGTCTCCAAATACTCAACTTCTAAAAGCAATTGAGATTATAAGTATGAGAAAACCTCAGTAGATCGGGGAGCAAATAGACCTTGACCACCCAAACCTCTGGAAATAGAAAATAGAGATTTTGGTATACGACGACACCAATAGCACAGGTTCCATGCCTCCTGTTTAAGCACCAATTTCATGAGACAAATATTATTGCATCCCCTTGACTTTATTTATAAATATTGATCCAAAATTTAGATTTTGCCTTGCTAAAAAAATTACGTAGCTTCTTCTTGAACGACCAGAATGCGTCCTTAGAATCTCAGAGCCACCAGCAGATAACAATCCTAAGACAGAGAGCGAGAATGCTACAAGTCCTGATTTGGGACTGGAGTGTGGCTGTGGCTGGCTGCCACCTGATTGGAAGAGGCAATAAGGAATTTAAAAAAAAGAAATGTCTGTTGTTTAGAGCAGTACGTAATTTCAATATTAACTTCTGAGCTACCTTAGGAACACGTCTCAGTTGGTAGGGCAGAGTCCAGAGGTCCAAGCCTTTACCTAATTGTCAATGTAGAGATTGGGGTACGTAAATATTCAAGTGTTCACTGAATATTTTATTTTATTTTTTTTTTGTAATTAACTGTCGTACCTGTAATATATGATAAAAGCTCTTATACTATCACTTAGGCTAGTTTGTGTGTGTGTGTGTGTGTGTGTGTGTGTGTGTGTGTGTGTGTGTGTGTGTGTGTGTGTGTGTGTGTGTGTGTGTGGGTGGGTGGGTGGGTGGGTGGGTGGGTGAATACTAAACGTCTAATGACAGTAGACAAAAGGGATCTGTATCTCCCATTGCCAACGAAAGATGATTCCTTTAGGAATTGGAAGTCCTGTTGAATTACTCGGTAGTTTTCAAGGACTCATTTTTCCTACAAGAAAATATTAGATGGTTTTCAACATCAACAGCAACAAAATTCGAAGTAAAATTCGCTTAGACACTTGAGTCTT
This sequence comes from Macrobrachium rosenbergii, assembly GCA_039081455.1. NCBI lineage: Eukaryota > Metazoa > Arthropoda > Malacostraca > Decapoda > Palaemonidae > Macrobrachium > Macrobrachium rosenbergii. The sequence continues at coordinate 178,628 of JANJGK010001345.1, forward strand.
TTCAAATAGTTTTTGCGTTGGGTATTATAATCCCATGATGGCCACATACATGGATAACCTGGGAGGTATATTTTATATATATATATATATATATATATATATATATATATATATATATATATATATATATATATATATATATATATATAGATAGATATATATATATATATATATAATGTGTATATTATATACTGTATATATATATATGCGTGTGTGTGTGTGTGTGTATGAGTGTGTGTGCATGAGTGTGTGTGTATGTCTGTATGTGTGCTTGTCTTAATACGTGTAAATGCACATGAGCATGGACATATAAAGGCATATAGAAGCACAATCAAATTTAAATACACGTACGTACATTTTGTAAATTGGGATACTGCTGGAATTGTTTTCTTATATATATATTTTTAATTTTCTTTTCCCCTGTTATTCTGATTTCCCTTTCTACAATTATCAGTTTATTAACTGACCTTTTGTTTTTTTATGAACGTGCTTATATATGTTCATAAACTATTCATACATGTGCTACATACCGAGGGAGAATGAATGTTCCCCTTAGAAATACCTTCTGAAAATTGGTTCTCATTCCATCAGCCAGTGGGAGGTCGTGTACAAAGACCTTCGCCCAAAAACCAAAGCTATAAGCCAATGAAAGAGGGCGATAGAAACTTTGCGTATGGTGGAGGTCTCTGATTGGCCAAACCATTTCCTTCCCTGACAGTGAAAGGCCCACAGACGGTAAGGTGCTTTTATATACAGGTGCTGAAGAAGTGAAGAAAAGGACCTTAGCAAGGACGAGGAGTTTCAAGGTGGTTTTTCGTACATTCTCGAAGGTTTGGATCACCATTGCAGATCTCCAGAATGTTATGGAAAGGAGTATTGTGGTGACAGGACTGAGGATGCTGCAGAATTTCGAAAAAAATACTCTTATCCTGTGAAGTTCCTAGACCGAATACCTATGGTATACTATTCAAAACTGACTCTCCCATTTAATTTTTCCAAAATTCTGAGGCTGTTGGTGGTGGGTATGGTTGCGGGTCCATGACAGACCTTTTATTGAAAGGGTGATTGGGTGTTGAAGGAATGAGGGGCTTGGTGTGGGCTATTGGGCAGTGAGCAACCGAATTCCCTCTCCAATCTCAGGTTATGAGGAATCAGGAGTGAAGCTAGAAGGAAAATATTCTTTACAAATGTGCTCTTAACTCCCCATGTTCAAAAGTTTAATGAGCTCTAGTTAAAATTAAAGAGTAAAATCAATTTTAAAGGGTGCAAATCTCAAGGCCTTAATTAATTTTGACGATGGTGTCGAGAAATCTGTCAAAACTTTTGACGCATCGATGTTTTTCCTCATCATGGGAACATTGATCATCAGAGGCTGTGCACTTGTTGACTTAATATCACAAATACCCAAATTGAGTTCCTTTATTTCAGGTAATGCTTAAGTGTCTTCTACTCAATAATTACCGTGGACTGACAACAGACTTGACTGTTAGTCAACTGTTGTGGGTCTCATAAACTATCCGTACTACATTGAAATGTGTGGCATTTAGTTAAACACGAGAGGGCCTCGATGAGGTAATCGGAACCATACTGGGAGTGAAACAATTCATTAGCCTGCCTCTCTCTCTCTCTCTCTCTCTCTCTCTCTCTCTCTCTCTCTCTCTCTCTCTTTGTTTGCCTTTGGGGATGTTGCTCAGTCCCCTCCCGAGTCGAAGAGAGAGAGAGAATGATAAAAATCTGGTCATTCAACCTCTCAGATTTAGCACTCGGTATCAATCGAAAAAAAAATGTGGTTTTGGGGTGAAGTTGCGAGCTCCGTGCCTTAATCAACCTTCGCTGCAATCCGCCACAGTGAACTTTTCTGGAAAAGGGCCTGCATGTTACACTTCTGTAGAGGGGTACTGCCGTCAGTGCACCTCATGCTGCAACCCCCTTTCGTTCCTTTTACTGTACCTCTTTTCATATTCTTTCTTCCACCTTAATTTCGTCTACCGTCTCCCAACAACTGATTTATTGCACCTTTCAAATTTTTACTGTCAATTTTCGTTTCAGCGCTGAATGACCTTATTATGCCCCAGTGCTTGGCCTTTGGCCCATATATTCAATTCAGTTCAAATGTTACACTCCCATGGGATCAATTGCGGGTCTGTTTCCTTTGTAAAACTCTTGTTTATACACTTTCATCAGAAACTTCAAACTAGACAATTTCAAAGGAGGATTTTCGGTGTTGCGCCAAATTTCAGACATGGGTTTGAGACAATATTTGTTCTTGCAGGCGTTTCAGGTTCATTTTATTCGTCCATGTATTGAAAAATGTCTGGTTTTTAATTACCGTAAGTCCACCTGCCAACAAAGTTCACTGTCTAGCTCCAAGCGAGGTAGGCGTCAGTTTGAGTGCTGATGAAGGAAATATATTATTTACATAGTAAGTGCTGCTGGGCAATGGCTAAGGGCACTCGTGACAAATAAAGGTGAATGTCAATTTTATTTTTGTGTTATCTTTGCCGTGGATTAGGCAAGTAAATATGAACTGAATATTATTGTACGAAGCCATTTAGCAGGAAAGTATATATAGAGTCTATAAGTAAGGATAGTTTGAAAGGAATGTCCACTGTTTGTCTTGAAGGTATATATGTACAATACGGTGGTTTTAGCATCATTACATCAGCTTGCAGTTGATGTAGGCCTGAGAGAACGTGTGAAAACGAGAGTTTTTTCGTTAGCGGCAATATCATGATTGACTCCAAAACTGTATTGTATTCTGTGACTTCGTACCTTTAATATTGGTAAGAATTTTATCGTATTGATATCAGTTATTTAAAGGGAATATTCTATGACTTAAATATAAATGGAATTTTAAACTCGACTACAGGCGGGTCTGCGTCCAGGTAATGCCAGGTATTTGTTGAAATGATTCATTGCGCCCTTGCCTTTAGGTTTTAGCCTTCGAAGGGAAATTGAATAAGTAGTCTTCCTCCGTCTGGGACGATGCGATTTAATCGACAGAATCTCGTATCTTTACCATGATTTGAAGTTCCAGTTGTAGCTGATTTTGTTAAGGAAGAAATCCCAATATTTCTTGTCAGTTTGGTAATGAACATGGAAGTATATTTTGCGATTATTATTGCAGTTAAAGGTTTGCCAGGAAAATATTGTGGACTTTTGCTATGGGTGATTAAAAAGGAAGGTCAGTTGCTGACGATAATATGTATATGTAAATTAATGGTTTAAGTACCCTTATAGCACACTGTGATAACTGTAAATCTGGTGTTGGGTTTATGCCTGCTGAGGGTGGGGGACCTAGTTATAGAAGAATATGTATCATTAAAACGTGTGTTTTGTTATTCTGGGTTACTGGTAAGTCGGGTATAAGGTGATCTGAAAGGTGCTCCCATTTTACAACGAGTTTCGAAACTGGAAAATGTAGGCTCTTTACTATAATTTTACTCTCTCTCTCTCTCTCTCTCTCTCTCTCTCTCTCTCTCTCTCTCTCTCTCAGTGACAGTGAACGACTGCGCGATATTTTTCATCAGATTTTATTTCAAAGTTCTGTTCTAGTATTTACAGAAGAAAGACTGTCATGGTTTAACCTATATGATCTACTGTCATTTCCGTAAGTTTCAGTTCAGTGCCATATCTATTGTTCTTTACGGTTGTATCTGATGTGATTTGACGGGGAAGTCAGTTTGACCTGTACGTCTGACTGACTTCCCCTGAAGGGGGGACAATTTCCTATCTCAGTGTGATTGCCAAACATAACGGTGGTGGTTCCTACGGCCGTTCAGTTAGAGCAGATGACCCAGGTCAAGGGAGTTGAAATTGATTTTGTTTGGTCTGCTGCATTTCGTCGTATTTGTGACCTTCCCTGATTACGAAAGCTAGTGCTGAAAGTACTTTCACATAGGAATACAAGGTTAAGCTAATTCATCGCCTCTGAATCGTGGTCTTAAGTAATTAAATGTAATTAAATGCTTGAGGTGCAGTGGCTCACTCTTCGGGTAAAGCTATCCATCTTAACTGAGGTACAGTACGTATTCAGTCAAGCATTAAATATGTACTGTAGTTAAATGAGTTTTTTTATCAGTTTGAACATGAAAGCTCCAGTGCATTGATTTTCCACATATTTTCCGCGTTACTGTATAGTGTTCTTACAGTGACGTACTCCGAAGGGGGCTAGTGCCGTCGGCATTACTTAAGATTCTTCGCAGCATGCCTTCCGTCCTTAGCTGCAACCCCTTTCGTTCCTTTTACTGTACCTCCTTTCATGTTCTCTTTCTTCCATCTTACTTTCCACCTTCCTCTAACAACTGATTCATAGTGCAACTGCTTTGAGGTTTTCCTCCGGTTACACCTGTAAACCCTTTTACTGTCAATTTCCGTTTCAGCGCTGAATGACCACATAGGTCCCAGTGCTTGGCCTTTGGCCTAAATTCTATATTCAGTTCAGTTCAGTACAGTGGTGTAACGTCAGTTGGTAATAAGCCTCTTATTCAGACAATCAGGGGGTCGGTTCCTTTTTTTTTTTTTTTTTTTTAGACAAGAAATATGACGGACGGTGCTGACTGGTCCAAGGACTGTTACATGCAGCCGAAACTTCAGTGGACTGGAAAAAAACGGTGCAGTGTTATGACTGCGGTTCGGCCGTCACGGGATTCTCAGCTATATTTCTGGGATGTTTCCTGATTTTTTGGATATTGAAAGGTACGCTAGTTTCGGTTTAGAGTAATAAATTTATAAAGGTGTCAAACCACCAAGATAAAGGCTGCACAGAGAAATGGTTATATAGCCGACCGTTTCCCGTAGGGGAACTGGACCAGAGTTCCAGTAATGTTGCTTTTAGGAAATGATTAGTGGTTTACGGAAGAACATTTCTCGCAAGAGGGCGATCAGAGTGCCTAGGCAGTAGGATGAAAACCCTGGGTTTTGGTTTATAACTGTACAGGACCTCTTATAGGTCCTCGTCTAGTGCAACAAGAAGTGTATATTATGAAATATGACCGTCGGTTCTCGAGTGATGATGAAAACATATTATTTTCCCGACTTTCGCTGAAATAGAGCTTATGATAATCATTATACGCGGACGGTGGGATAAATGATTATTTCATTATGGGCGTTCTTAATGTATCTTGTCTGAAATGTGAAGGGTTTTTGTCGTAAGTTTTTTTTAGTGAAGGCGATTCCCAGGTATATTGTAAGACTCCTCGAGAGGGAAGAATAGAGAATATTCTTCAAGTATTTCGTGCTGGGCAGTCTCGGTATTCTTGGTATTCTTAACAGTTGGAGGGCTAACATATTCTCATTTCAGTAACACTGTGAGGTGCCGTGTAAGCCATATAAGTAAGTGAACGGAAGTCGACACTGCATGACACAATCCACGGAATGAATAGCTCTAGCACATATTCTGTCACTCAAAGCCATTGCCAAAGAATATCAGTAATTTGTGGACAGAAAAATGACTTTATATTTGCATGTAGTTAAATTATAGCCCCCCCCCCCCGCCCCCGCTTCCACTCTCTTCCTCCCGTGACTTAAATTCTGCCTACGCCTGTATAGATATATGCTGCAGCTTTGATGCAGGACAACAACATTGTTATTGCAATGCCGAGAGGTCGCATCTGAGACACTGAAATAGCGCCAGAAGCAACATACAGTAAGGTATTTAAAATGAAAATGCTTGAAATGAAAGTCCTATGGATGGTGAAGTTACAAGGCTGAATACCTTGTTGCTTGAAAGCCAGATTTCAACGATTGAAGAAGGTACTGCTTCATGTTTGTTCTGAGTATATCATATAGATGTTCTTCCTTAATTAAATGCTTTTGTTTCTATCTATCTATTTGAGCACCTATATACTGCAGCTACCAGAAGTTGACGTTCAAGGCAAATCATATTCGTGTCATGATTATTGTGTTAAGATCTAGATGGATTCCATCCACTGTTAGTTTTCTGAAAATAAAACTTTTGTGTCGGTTTTGTCTGTCCGTCCGCTCTTTTTTCAGTCTGCACTTTTTTCTGTCTGCCCTCAGATCTTAAAACCACTGAGGCTAGAGGGGTGCAAATTGGTATGTTGATCATCCACTCTCCAATTATCAAACATACCAAATTGCAGCCCTCTAGCCTCGGTAGTTTTCATTCTTATCTAAGGTTAAAGTTAGTCATAATCCTGCTTCTGGCAATGCTATAGCAAAGGGCACCACCGGGCCATGGTTAGTTTCACTTAGCGCTACTCATACAGCATTATACCGAGACCACCGAAAGATAGATCTGTTTTTGGTGGGCTTGATTATACGTTGAAGCGGCTGTACAGAAAACTCGTTTATGCCGGAGAAACTTCGGCGCATTTCTTACTTTTTTTGCACAAACGATGCATTGTGTCGT
>JANJGK010001345.1:187500-205037 GCA_039081455.1 Macrobrachium rosenbergii
ATTTCTGTCCCTACTCACCGTTTTCTGCCTGAAAGACACATAATTCGTATTGTTGTATTGAAAGGGGGAACAAGGGAAACCAGTCCCTAGTCAGTGAGTGACTGACTGAAAAAAACCATTGACTGACTCCAGTTCTGACGGTCTACAAACGTATCGTACTCGTCCTGCTGTTTTGTAATGATTGATGTGAAGGTTTCATATGGTTACGTATCCACTTGTCATTTGCCATATTCTATATCCCCTGTCCTACAGACCTCTACATAAATCCCTAGTTGTACTCTGGTGCATTTACGTGTACAATATCATACAGTTATATACCGTCAATTCTCGGTGTTCCGTTCCGTTTCACTCTCCCTCGACCTTTTGTCACTCGTACCGTACATTACATCTCGTATAATATATACTTGCATATACTCTTTACACTGTCTGTATTATCCTCTAACGTCCACCCACCCTTCCGCGGTTACCAAGACCTTTCATATTTTCCTCTGGCTGCCTTAAATCTATTCGTCTCGCAAAATGAAGATGAGGAGGCTGCGTTCCTCATCTCGCAAGAAGAAGCTTCAGGCGTCGCTGAAGTTGGAGGAATGTCTTTGGTCTCTGACTGGGTGGGTCCACTCATCAGTATCTGAGAGATAGAGAGAGAGAGAAGGTTTCCTTATTTTTCCGGCAAAGGAACTGGTCTTAGTTTTATGGGAATTCGCCATTATTTTGAAGACGGAATAATTAAAGAATTTTGTGTTTTGTCATGTGTTATAATGTTGTCATTTCATGCATGATTTTATTGGCCAACTCCTGAATATTCCTCGTTTGGTTCTATATACCATTTCTACAGTCTGTTCTGCTCTCTTTAGTATAGGGAAAGTTGTGATTTCATCTATTCTCTGTAGTGAAATTTCGTGCGAGCTTACTGTTTACACGCTACGATAAATTGTAGCGATTTATTGTAATGAAAAGGTTGTTACAATTTGTCGTTACGTGTAAACAGGAGATCGCTACAATAAATCTCTACGATCTCCTGTTTACACGTAACGACAAATTGTAACAACCTTTTCATTACAATAAATCGCTACAATTTATCGTAGCGTGTAAACCGTGCTTTACTTCCACTGATCGTTTGTGTTGTGGATATTCTGGAACCGGGAAAATTTAAGATATTGAGAGTGCAGTTTTAGTTTAGATAAATCTCACGATTTTTATTTGGTTACCTTTTACTCCCTGGGTGTAGTATTAGTCTTTTGCTTGCTTTAATACTCCTTTTTACCCTCCTCATCCGAGCATACGACGTGTCCAGCGCCTTCTGCGAAATGCTGTATAAATAATTATGCCTGTGCGCATGAAAAAAGTACGGGCCGTAGAGAAGACCCCTGAGGTACCCCGACAGCCCTTGGTGTATATAAAGGTTTTGTCTTGCATTGGTGAATGAAGGGGGCATTGTCCTTGCAATGACGAGGTTGTCAATGCGTGTGGCAAATAGTGCAATTATTAGTGAGATTGCATGCCACCGGCATCCATGCTGGATGAATCAAAACACCTTTCCTGGAAAATTCTCCAAAGGGACTGAGAAGTATTTCCACAGGCATCAAAAGGCCGAAGGTTGTCAGTGGCTTCTCGGTTATTCACTGAAAACTGTATACTGTATGTATGGATGGCGCCAGTACAGTATAGCTAGAGAGAGAGAGAGAGAGAGAGAGAGAGAGAGAGAGAGAGAGAGAGAGAGAGAGAGAGTCAGTCATTGCTTGTATTCATCTTGTCTGGTGGCCAGAGCAAAGAAGTTTACTCTGTAGATAGTTCGTAAATCCCTTGTTTTTCGTTATACTTGCCTCCTGTCTGTTGATTTAGAAGTATATTGCATTAATCTACCGTCTCCTAATATATTATAATCTTATTATTAATCTTAATTATGTGAGGTAGGTCTAATTGGCGTCTGGGGTTGCATGCCATCAACTTATCACTTTGTGACGTCAATTGTCAGCGTTCGCATGAAGTCGACTCTGACTTCAACTCTCCATAAATGGCTACCATTCCTCCTTTACACACACACACACACACACACACACACACACACACACACACACACATATACATATATATATATATATATATATATATATATATATATATATATATATATATATATATATATATATATATATATATATATATACATCGACGGGGTAACGAGGGAAAGCACAGAGCATTTTCATGATTTATTGTGCCGACGTTTCACAAACCATCTCGGTTGCATTTTCAAGGCTGCAAATGTTTGAACACCATATTACTCGTAATAACTCTTAGAATATTTCGACAAAATACATAGATTTACTACATTGACATCCTCAGTAAAAGTGAAATATAGCAGAATAGTGAAATTAAAAAAAAAAACAAATCAGAATACAAAGATACAAAAAACACAAGAACGTAAACTTAAAAAACTTAAAAAAACTTAAAAATGTAAAAAAGACGTAAAATAATCTTGACATCAATGGTTACATCAATATATTTGAAGTGAGACAAAATAAAATTAGTAAAAAACCAGCAAAAAAAAAACGAAAAAATTGAAGGTCAAAATAAAATTAATACTGCCAAAAAAAGAAGAAACATAAAAGCGCAAAAACACTACGGAGTAAAACACCCACCCAGCGGGCAGCATCAAAGAGGAACTAAACAGAAGAACCTTCAGAGACCGAGAAACGAAAGACGAAGTGCAACGGGCCATTACGTAATGTACAATTGGATGGAGGAATTCTGCGAGTCTAACGACGGAACTAGCTTTTTTATCATTATGGACTCTAAGACGTGAAGTTCGTTTTCATTTTGTACGTGTCCTATGATTTGGAAATCTTTGGCCTCTATGTGTGTTTTACAGATCTTTGAGTGATTCCGAATATTTGATTGTTCTGGATTGGACAGTCTACTCCCTGTCCTAAAACTTACTCCTCTATGAGAGTCCAAGCGTACTTTTAGTAGCCTTTTTGTACATCCAACATAGGTCCCTCGACTACATCTAGGGCAAATATATTTGTATACAACGTTCGATGTAAACATTGGACTCAGCTTGTCTTTGTATATGAACAGAGAACCAATGGTGGCTTGGTTCTTAGGAATAAGTTTCAAGTTTAGGGCTGGTAGTTCCTTGTGTATTATATCAATTAGCTTTTTTCTGTGGAGGGCATTGACACATACATCTTCCTGGTTTAGATTCCACGAGGAAATCATTAAATTAGGTATTTATTTTGAAAACAATTGTTTTCCTCGTAAACTCTTTCTCAGGTACTTAAATAAAATACTCTACCGGAAAATGGTACCTCCTATCTCTATCAGCACTGTTCCCAAATTAAAAATGTATGCGAGTTTTCCGTTTCTTCATGATGACAATTTCAGAAAAAAGCTAATTGATATAATACACAAAGAACTACCAGCCCTAAACTTGAAACTTATTCCTAAGAACCCAGCCACCATTGGTTCTCTGTTCATATACAAAGACAAGCTGAGTCCAATGTTTACATCCAACGTTGTATACAAATATATTTGCCCTAGATGTAGTCGAGGGACCTATGTTGGATGTACTGTACAAAAAGGCTACTAAAAGTACGCTTGGACTCTCATAGAGGAGTAAGTTTTAGTACAGGGAGTAGACTGTCCAATCCAGAACAATCAAATATTCGGAATCACTCAAAGATCTGTAAAACACACATAGAGGCCAAAGATTTCCAAATCATAGGACACGTACAAAATGAAAACGAACTTCACGTCTTAGAGTCCATAATGATAAAAAAGCTAGTTCCGTCGTTAGACTCGCAGAATTCCTCCATCCAATTGTACATTACGTAATGGCCCGTTGCACTTCGTCTTTCGTTTCTCGGTCTCTGAAGGTTCTTCTGTTTAGTTCCTCTTTGATGCTGCCCGCTGGGTGGGTGTTTTACTCCGTAGTGTTTTTGCGCTTTTATGTTTCTTCTTTTTTTGGCAGTATTAATTTTATTTTGACCTTCAATTTTTTCGTTTTTTTTTTGCTGGTTTTTTACTAATTTTATTTTGTCTCACTTCAAATATATTGATGTAACCATTGATGTCAAGATTATTTTACGTCTTTTTAAAATTTTTTAAGTTTTTTTAAGTTTTTTAAGTTTACGTTCTTGTGTTTTTTATATCTTTGTATTCTGATTTATTTTTTTTTTTTTATTTCACTATTCTGCTATATTTTACTTTTACTGAGGATGTCAATGTAGTAAATCTATGTATTTTGTCGAAATATTCTAAGAGTTATTACGAGTAATATGGTGTTCAAATATTTGCAGCCTTGAAAATGCAACCGAGATGGTTTGTGAAACGTCGGCACAATAAATCATGAAAATGCTCTGTGCTTTCCCTCGTTACCCCGTCGATGTGGATTTGAGCAGTGGCTCCTGTTGTGATTGTATATATATACATATATATATATATATATATATATATATATATATATATATATATATATATATATATATATATATATATATATATATATATATATATATATATATATATATAGTTAACCAAGATTTGAATAGAACCGCACTTACAGTTCATATTATAGAGGGATGAATAGATTTGTTTGTATTTAGCATTTCCCAACGTTTTGTGAGAAAGAGAGAGAGAGAGAGAGAGAGAGAGAGAGAGAGAGAGAGAGAGAGAGAGAGAGAGAGAGAGTGAGTGTAATTGTCGTTAGTAGTGCTTCGGTTGTTGGAAGAGGGATGAGGTCGTTAGGTTGTTTATGGTGCTGTCTGTCTGTGCAAATGTCGAGGGAGTTTTTTTTCGGTTTGGAGAGAGTCTTGAGCTGAGTTCTGTGCAAGGCGGACATTGATGGTGCATGATTATTGTATGTTCCGTGAGTCGAGTGTTTTCTGTTGGATGTCATTGTTGTCTGTGCATGTGTCTCTTTCTTTTTGCTCGTTTTTTTTGGTTGGAAGTCTGTTTTCCGGTTGTTTGTGAATTTTGTCTACTGTGTTGTCGACCGTGGACGGGGCTGTTGTATAATAGCCGTTAGGATTGTTTGTGGTGGGTAGAGTGAGAGTAAGAGGTCAGGATGAGTGAGATAGAGAAACTGAGAGAGGAACTCCGAGTGGCTAGGGAACTCCAGGGTAGGCTGGAGGAGGAGAATGGGAGGCTGAGGAGTGAGAATGAGGAGTTGAGGAGTCAGTTGGAGGAGATGGGGGGAATGCTAAGAAGTGCAAAAGAAGAAATGAAAGGGGAGATGAAAGAGTCCGAAGAGAGAATGGATAAAAAGTTGGAGGGAATGATGAAAGGTGTGGAAGAAATGGTGAAAGGTATGTTCAAGGGTGTTTTTGGAGAAGGGGCTGTTGGAGGCAGGTTCTCTGGAACGTGTGAAAGGGCAAGAGAGAAAGAAAGGGAGGAAGAAGTGAATGGAAGCGTGAGTGATGAAAGTGATATGGGAATAGGAAGTAAGAAACGAGGGAATGAGAGGCAGGGTAAGGAAAAGGGGAATGAAAAGCAAGGGAAGGAACAGAGGGAAAGTAAGGATAAGTCAGGGGAAGAAAAAGGGAAGAAGGGAAAGGGAAAGGAAACTGGTAAGAAGGGTAAAGAAGTGGGAAAGGTAGGAAAGAAGGGAGAGGGTGAAGGCAGTAGTGATAGTGAGGTGGATGGAGGTGAGTGGATAAAAGTGGATAAAAAGAGGGGGAAGAAGAGTGTAATGAGTAAGATGAATGTAAGTGCAAAGTGGACTCTTTGTATTCGGAAGAGGGTATGAAAGGACAGAGTGAAAGTAGCGAAAGTGAGAGTGAAAGTGAGAAAGAAGTGAGAAAGGCTATGTATGTGAGGGAGGTACCCCGGTGTGAAAAGTATAATGAGTATGGAAGTAGCGATGTGCATGATTTCTTTAGGGAGTATGAAAGGTTTTGTCAGGATAAGTATGGGGAAAGTAAGAGAGTGTGGGCACGAGAATTAGGAGAATATTTGACTGGGTTTTTGCTTGATATGTATAGGGTTATTATGAGTGTGGGGGATGTTGAGTATGACAAGGTGAAAGCTAGACTAGTTGAGCAATCAAGGCGTATGAAAGCGAGTGTTAAGTATAAGAGGAAGAATGAATTTGATGAGGCAAGAATGAAAGCTGGGGAAACCTTGTCACTGTATGCTTGTAGGCTGGAGACGTTGGCAAGGAAGAAGTTTGGGGATGATGGGATAGATGAATGTAAGGAGTTAGTACGGAAGTTGTTAGGGACAGTGCCAGATGGAGTTAGAGAATTTGTGAACTTGAAGCGGAAGGAGAAGAAAAGATGGACGAATGAAAGGTTGACTTGGGGAGAAATTTTGGAAATTGTAGAAGATTATGAGCTTGACAGGGTTATAAAAGAGAGCAGAAGTGTAAGTGTAAGGGTTGGGGTAGATGAGAGGGTACCAGAGTTCGGAAGCTTTAGGGATGCAGTGTTGAGGGGCCCAATGAGAATGGCCGATAGTGTAATAGATAGGAGTGTAAGAGCAAGTAATGTGGAGGTGCCAGGGAGGATGAATGGTGGGGTTTGTAAGGGAACAACGGGTTGGACGGGTTAGGGATAGTAGTGTACAAAGGGGAAGGTTGATGAGTGGAAGTCGAGCAAAGTGTTTTAGATGTGGAAAGGAAGGACATACAAAGAATGAGTGTAGGTGGGCTTTAGGAGCGTGTTTCGGGTGTGGGCAATCGGGACACTTGGTAAGGGAGTGTACGAAAGATAGGGGGGTTAAATGCTACAGGTGCGGACAGGTGGGTCATATTGCTAATGGTTGTAGGGGTACCCGAGTGAATGTAATATGTGGCAACTGTGGTAAGAATGGGCATTATGCGCGAATGTGTTCAGAACCGAGAGCGAAGTGTGACGAATGTAGAATGGAAGGGCATGTATCAAGTGTATGTAGACGAAAGAGGGTGACCTGTGACAGCGAATTCGGGAAACTGAGTGTGAAGGGGGTTCAAATGGGTGGATCCTCCAGGATGCAAGTGGTGCGTGTGATGCATGTACGTGAGGGGTTGTTGCATGAGGGAGGTTTTGCTGGAAAGACTGACGAGTGCATGAGTGTGCAAGTGTGTTGTAAGGGAGTAAGATTGATTGCCTTAGTAGATACCGGGTGTAGTATGAATGTCATATTTAAGAATGGATGTGAGAAATTGAGGAATACGTGTGAGATTAGGAATTGTCAGGGGGAAGTAAGAGGGATTGGAAATTTAGGGGTAGTAGTGGTTGGAAGAGTGTGTGAACGGTTAGAAATTGGGGGTGTAGTGGTGGATGAAAGTAATTTTTGTGTGATTGAGAGTACGAATGATAAATATGATATTTTATTGGGATGTGAGTTTTTGAAAAAATGCGGGATGGTGGTCCGTCCTAGTATGAATGTAATTGAATTACGAATGAAAGGGGATGTGCTTGGAGAATTGTATTTGGGGAAGGATGGTAGGGTTGAGCAAAAATTGTGGAAGAGAGTGCCTGTAATTGCGACAGAGAGGGTAAAAGTGCCACATGAGATTGGAGAAGTTGTGAGTGTGAAAGTGGCATGGTCGGATAGCCTCGGGATAGCCAACAATGATAGGTGTGAGTATGTGGTTGAGGGAATAGACATAAATAAATTAGTCAGGGCAAATGTGTGTGTATATGATGGGGTTTTGAACATGGGAGATCCGAGGGTATATATAACGTCATTGCCGAGTGTCAGGAGGAAGCGAGTCCGAGGAATATGTGAGGGAGATTGCGTGGGAATATTACGTACGTTGGTGAATGTGGATGATGAGAGGTACGTGAAGGTACGGCAGGTGATGACAGGTGATTTGAAAGGAGCTAATGATTGGACGTATGAGGAGTTGACAGAAAGAGTAAAGGTAGATGAAAATGTAAGTGATAACGTAAGAGAACGATTGAGGAGAATGTTGTGGGATAGGCAGGGGGCATTGAGTCGTGGTGACGAGGATTTTGGGGGATCGAAGCTTCCGGAATTTAAAATAGTTCTGGAAGACGACACCCCCATATATCAGCGTCCCCGACATTTTTCTCCGTCTATGTTCGGTGTATCTGTGTTGTGTATTGTTTTTTTGTGTTTTAAAATCCCGCCACAATATTTGATTCTAATGACTTGAGACTAGGGGTGGTTTCTTTCGTATCTCAGCCGGTGATCCGAGAATTCTAAGGTGAAGACGAAATCAGGTAAAACTTTCGTCTTCCAGTCCATTTTACGCTATGGACGAATGAATCGCTTTTGCAAATGTAACCTTGCAGTTATTTTAATAATGAAAAGTTGATCGTTAACGAGGTTCATATGAACATAGAAATTTACGTTCGTTGTTAAAAATGGTGAGAAAAAACTCATGAATTTCATTATGCAGTAATAGTTAAACTAAATGAATTGATTACTGGTGGTGTGTGGCAACATCAAGGTCATGCCCGTATGGTACACTCACATACGCGCGTGCGCGCACACAAACACAAACTAAAAACTTGCCTCAACTACGATCATCATATGAAATATTTGTAAAAGTAGTATCTCATTTTCATAATTGTAAAAGGCTAAACGAATGAATGTGTCACTGAAACACTGTTCTCATATAGACCCATAGTTATCAAAACGCCCTCTGGCGCCTCTCTCTGTCTGTCTGTCTGTCTGTCTGTCTCTCTCTCTCTCTCTCTCTCTCTCTCTCTCTCTCTCTCTCTCTCTCTCTCTTTCTCTACGTCTTGGGCCTCAGTGTCTGTCTATCTCTGTGTCTGTCTGTCTCTTTTGCTTTGAGACTTACTGTGTATGTTGCTGGTGTTGCTATCGGCGTTGCTATTGCCCTAAGTTTTACAGCAGCTGTGGGCATTGCTGAGAATAGGCCTATTATCGCCATGAGTAGGCCTACCCGGATGAAAGTGATTGCTTCTTTTTTTTTTATTTAGAAACTGCTTCTTAATTTCTAACCTTAACTAGTTAATTTAACATTTCCAACCACTCTTGCGACAAGTTTCCCAAAGTGGTGGGAAAAAATTACATATATTTAGTTCATTGCAATAAATACAAATGAATGTTTGGGTTTTTTTTAAGTGGTGGGTCAGTATGAAGGATTGGTGGTGTAGTCTAAAATAAAAACTGCCCTCTCTCTCTCTCTCTCTCTCTCTCTCTCTCTCTCTCTCTCTCTCTCTCTCTCTCTCGTAAACAGTATGTCTATGAACTAATGCTTCAAATAAATTTTTATTATAATAAACTAACTCTCTCTCTCTCTCTCTCTCTCTCTCTCTCTCTCTCTCTCTCTCTCTCTCTCTCTCTCTCTCTCTCTCTCTCGTGAAATGTTGAAATAGATAAGGGCAATAAAATAGGAACTTGTTTCTTTTATAATGAATTGCTACATAGGAGAGATCTCTCTGGTAAACTGTATACATATTGGCTAATCCATTAAATACATTTTTTTTATTATAGTGAACTGTTACAAGAGAGAGAGAGAGAGAGAGAGAGAGAGAGAGAGAGAGAGAGAGAGAGAGAGAGAGAGAGAGAGAGAGAGAGACTTTTGACTTCTCGACCGTTAGAATGTTTGGCACATGAATGTTCACAAAATGAAAATATGAACAATATAAGTGTCTTTCGGCATAAATATGAATCACAATAATTTATTAGAGCTCAAACATTACTTAAATCGTAAGACAGTTAATAAAACCTTTAGAGCAACTTCTTATCACCTTCTTGAAAAATGTCGGCGCATTTCCAGATTCGTTTGTTTGTCCTCTCAGCCAATCAGGAGTCGGTTTTCAACCCTCTTCGCTTGTGAAGGGAGTTGATGATGCATGGGCTCTCGTGATTGGCTGAAAGCTGTTCTGGAGGTTTTCAGTTTTCAGACTGTCGAATGGACTGAGATCAGTCTAGCGCGTTTCTCCTCGGCCGCTGAGTATTGTGTCATAAGTCAAGATTATTTGTGTTTTTCGTAGATTTTTTTGGTCACCCGAACGGTTTGTCATATACCCAAAGGAAGGAGTTTGGTGTTGGCCCTTCAGAGGAACTTTTCTGAGGGCTAAAGGTGCTGCTTCTTTTGGGCCTTCTGCAGGAGAAAACCGGGCGGATAGATTCCGGCACCTGGACCTTGTGAGGTAAGGGAGGTTTCCAGCAGAGGGTCAGTGGAATAAATAATCATAGGCATTTGATAATCATTGTCGTCTCCGGGTACCATTTTGCTACTAGTTACATTAAACCGACCTTATACCAGCACAGGCTCTTGCTTATACGAGCAGCCTGTAAGTGTCTATTCACCTGTGGAACGAAAATCAAGGATAGGATATGATTTGAAATCTTTTAGTGCCTGTCAGTCAAAGGGCTGGTATAAAATTAGTGTTTATCTATTTGGGAGTTCCAGGTGGCATTGGAATGGGGTATGGGCGTTTAAAAACGGGAAATATCTCAAAATCTAAATTCCAGCTGGAATATTCAAGAATTAGTCCAGTCGCCATTTATCTGAGCTGTTTTTTGAATTATCTTGGAACGTACTAAACTATGACGAATTGAAATGTTGAAGTGACCTTGAAAGGAATGCTTTCGAAAATTATGAAGATTTTCAAATAAGTAACGAGCTATTCAAAATAACCTCAGTCTCCCATTAAATAATCGAATTCATCATCATTTATAATCATCTAAAAAATGGTATAGTGAAAGTGAAATATTCGAAGTTTTGACTTATACGTTAGCCCATTGAAAACATCGTACAGTCACATAAACTTAATATATGAAAGAGAGAGAGAGAGAGAGAGAGAGAGAGAGAGAGAGAGAGAGAGAGAGAGAGAGAGAGAGAGAGAGCCATATTAGGTAGCACACACCGTCCTGATAACTATCCGAGTATTTTAAAAATCTTGATTTTTTAAAACTAACAACCTACTGTGTATGATGATCATACACATACAGCGCTTAAATAATTCATTCTATTCAGTGAATTTATGAATAATTATAAATAATTATGTATAACTATGCAAGAGACACTGAGACTCTTCTTCTTCCTGGAAATGACACCCGTATTTTTGCAATTTTTTGCAATGTTTTCAGTACACGGCGTCTTGTTCTCCGTAGGGGAATAGTGCCGCCAGTGCACCTCATGCGGTGCACTGTAGGCATTACTCTTGTTTTTTTTTTTTTTGCAGCGTGCCCGCGGCCCCTTTCATTCCTCTAATATACTTCCGTTCATATACTGTACTCTGTCTTCCATCTTAGTCTCCTTAACCCTCTCCTAACAATCGATTCATAGCGCCTCTTCTTCAACTGCTTTGAGGGTTTCCTTCTGTTACGCCTTTAATTAACAACTTTTTACACCCAGTTTCCTTTTCAGCGCTGAATGGCCTTTGGCCTAAATTCTATGTTCTAAGATGATGACACAGCATTTTGTTTATTTTTTATCTTACCAAAAAATTGTCGAAACTCGAAGCACACGTGAATTTATTTTTAGTAGCACCAGACAGATCGTACAGTATATTAGAAATGACGCCAAGCACACTAATAATAACAAAATGAATATTTCAGCCTTTTTCTTTCGTCAGTTGTCACTTAGTTTTACTTCGAATGAGTCAATTGTCAACCACTAAGAACCAAGATAGTCAAAGGGTTCGCTTATCTCGAGGTTTCCCAGGGGACTTTCGACCAAATAAGCTTTTGGTGAGTAAAGGCTCCGTAGCATTGTCATACTGCACCATTCAAAGTCGCACAGGGCATTGAAATTTCTAGGAAATTCAGACATTCGCTGATTGATTGGCCCAGTTTGTAGGGACCTTGGGAGAAAACTCTCAGAGGCCCGAGACGAGAATGGCCGGTACATTCTAGCCAAAGTCCTCTTAGGGGAAGAACTTGTGTACGATACTAGTGGCATTTTTAGATTTGTATCAGAAGCAGATCTTTTTGCAAAAGCTATAGATTGAATATTTATATATATAATGTAGTCCTTATTTCCATAGGTTTTATACAAACATTCGTCATTCTCAACAAATGATAAAGGCGTGAATGACCTTAGTTGTCCCGATGCCAGAGAACATTGAGTCAATCAGTTAATCGATTGACAGGTGGTATATTTGCTTGCTTGACCTAATAACATTATATTGTGTTATGGTTAAATATATATTTGAATAATTGCAGTAAACGAGATGGAGACTTCAACAGTAAGGAGAGAAAAGTAGTTATCTTTCTGTCTCACTGGCAGAATACTTAAACTGACTGTACAGTATTTTATGAATGAATCGAGTTGGCGTGTTATTTCGAGAACTGACTAAAATACGCAGGTGGAATTATAAGTTACTTTTGAATGATAGAAGCTCGACAGAGAATAGAGAGCTGCTGATAAACATCGCCATTGCACACCAACTGAACCTGTGAACCAGTCCCCTACCTAGTTCCAAAATTAGTTTACCGGAAAAAGTGCTTATCTCTCTCTCTCTCTCTCTCTCTCTCTCTCTCTCTCTCTCTCTCTCTCTCTCTCTCTCTCTCTCTCTCTCTCTCTCAGGGATCATTAGAGGCTTAGACATTTCGCAAATTATAGTATACCTGTTAATGTATGGATTGCATTCCCTGTTAAATGCTTTGTGTACATGGGTTGCTCTTCGAATTAAAGTTAATTTCAAATATTTCGCTGATAATTTTGGCCCTGTTAGGTTACCAAGTATAGTGAGTAGGTAGCATAAAGTCCATTTTATGTGCAGTAAGTCTTCGATGTTTGATAAACTACAAGTTTGGCGAGCGATGACTAGACCTGTCGGAATCCTTCAGATTTAATCTCTCTCTCTCTCTCTCTCTCTCTCTCTCTCTCTCTCTCTCTCTCTCTCTCTCTCTCTCTCTCTCTCTCTCTCTCTCTCTCTCTCTCTCCATAGTGTCCCTTCTTCCAGACTTGCCATCTGGTCTATATCTTTATTTATATAATATTTCCACTATTTCCCGACCGTTCCAACTGGCCTTCATCCTAATCCTGCCATACTAGCTTCATTTCTGATCAGAAAATGAGGAGGATTAGACTAACAGAGTATCCTTTCTGTTTAGGATAATACTCTTGAGGTTCAGATTGAAGTTTCCTGTGTCCACAATACCCAGATGGCAGGAACGAATTATCTGGGCCACTGAGAAAACCATGAAGTGTTCAACGTTTAATTGGGTGACCTTCAACTCAGGAAATTGCACGGGAGTAGCAGAAGTAGTGGTGTTAGGCTTGCTGAGGGACCTCTCTACTCTGCCCAAGCAACAGAGACGTAACAATCGCGTTGAAAGTGATATCTTATATTACAATTCATCTTCTTTGTGAGAGTTTGATCATTTGTCCATTGGACGAAGTTTATGTGAAATTTATCAAGACAGGGCTTCATTATCTTTTCTGGATTTAGTTTTGGAAATAAGAAAGGCAATATGGAAGCAGTTGCATAGTTTAGTTCAAAGACAAGTAAAAGACAGGAAGTAATGTAGCTGGTGCCATCATTTGCAGCAGCTCATTCCATCTTAAGCTGTTTTTTTTGGCATGTTTTCAATCATGGAGTTTGATATCTTGCGCAGGTGATGATGGCCTGCCTGCTACCTCAGGAGTTTTTCAGAGACTTGTTGACCTCAGGGTCCTTGGCAGTCTTTTGCATGTTGTTGATTACTTCAAAAATTTTTCTATTTTGAGATTTTATTTTATATACTGGAGTTGACGACGTGTCGTAGATAATATCTTTAACTCCTGTACGAGTATTCGTCTGCTTATGTTAAATGATGATAGAAATCCTTCCTTTCAATACTCTCCTAGTTATTG
The DNA here is from genome assembly GCA_039081455.1 of Macrobrachium rosenbergii. Lineage (NCBI taxonomy): Eukaryota > Metazoa > Arthropoda > Malacostraca > Decapoda > Palaemonidae > Macrobrachium > Macrobrachium rosenbergii. Next base: position 201,230 of record JANJGK010001345.1, read on the forward strand.
GCTCTTAGCTGAATTGAATACGAGCTGTAAACGCAATTACAATCTGTGTTTTGATACCGGTCCCTGATATCACTCGAGTTCTACTCGAGAACCGAATGATTGTGAGGAGAAGGCCTGTTGTTAAGAGGACATTATCACGTTCTTTGTGAGAGGATGGTGGAGCGTAGATGCTCAAACCTTGACAGTCTGTTCTTGCAGGATGCCATTATTTATGTGAGCTATGCCCTGTTGTGCAAGACTGTTCCTCTTTGGGTTTTGTTTCGCTGCCTCATTTAATCTGAGGTGTAATTAGGAACTGGAAGATTCTGCAATAGTTTATTTATTTATTTTGATCTAGAACCACCCAATTCACACACATTTGAACTATAGCCATCCGCAAAATCGTGCTTGCTTAGTTAATAGCTAATTGCTCTTGCAAGAAAAGGTTGCTCCAGGTCAGATTCTGACTGATATTTTGATGACCTTAAATGCAAGATTTTGCAGTTCGAAACCTGTCATGAGTGAGTGGATAGTGTCAGCTTGAACGTAGATTGGTGTTTGTGGTGGCCTCCCTCCCTCCCCTCACTGGTCTCTTGGTATCGAATGACATTTGCTGGTTTCCCTTTTTCTCCTTTCCGTTGCATCTTCATTCTGAGTTGTCTTCAGTGATGCCCGCTGATGGAAGCTTATATAGTTCACGCATTCATTGGAAGGGTGGTGGGACATTTATACAGTAGTTCATGCCGTTCCTTATGTACTGTGCTCTGAATTTTTCACTGCAACAAATAATCAAAATTATTATCAAGATAGAGAGCACATGAGCTCCATGATGGGGAAGGGGCAAAAGTTCCAAAGCTTTATCTGTCACTACTGTACAGGCACTCCCCCTCCCCCACAGGCTCCCTCCCTCATACACACACACACACAGGTTTGAGAAAATGATTCACAGGCTCCCTCCCTCATACACACAGGTTTGAGAAAATGATTAGTTGCCATCCAGCAAGAGAGAGAGAGAGAGAGAGAGAGAGAGAGAGAGAGAGAGAGAGAGAGAGAGAGAGAGAGAGAGAGAGAGAGAAATTATGCATCCAATAGAACTTGGCAATAATTAATTAGTTGGATTTTTTCATAAGCTTCGCTTCCCCGAATTTGACATTGACTTTCATCTACTTGAGCATTAGACCCCTCTCCTTCTGCAGTGGAGTAGATAAAAGTGACAGTTTGAATTGGCAGAAAGGACCCCAAGATACTGAAAAGGCGATGTCTTCATCCCGGGGAAATAGGGATGACCAAAGTGGCAGCAGCAGAACGCAGAGACAACAAAGGTGCCTCGAAATTTTTTTAACCATTATGTGACAAAAGTCGTGTCTGTTGGAAATAATGTTTGTTTTTGAAGCGTCCGGTCAGCCGTGGATGAAACATATTTTATAATGCTGTTGCCTTGTCCGTTCATGCTGAAAATAAAAGTATATTATACTTTTATGCGGTATGTATCAATGTGCAGTGCGAAAACCTCATTGCCAAGTATACTCTGTTTATATATGTGAAGGATTATGGTAACCCTGGGCTTACGCAGTTAGGATCATCGTTGTTAGTAGGCTTCTACGAGTGGTTAGTTCTCCGTCCAGTTGTAAACAGCCATCATTCAGGAGTAAAACATTTTCCCTAATACCTATAGAAGACACAGGCAGGTTAGTGATAACAAAACCAGGTGGAAGGCACCACGTTCGGTATCAGTCTTGCCTGTAACGACGAGGCATTACAAGTAATATAAATTTTGTACCATTGACAAATTCATATGTCATTATATTGGTCGTTGCCTTTAACACGATATTACGATCTCGCTTTTCGAGATCAACAGGTTCTTCAAAATAAACAAGCAATTGGGCTGTAATGACTGACGAGAGGTGACAAACAAAGGAGGGAGGAGCAGAACAAAACGAAAAAGTTGCCTTAAAATGAATTTATTTACAATATTTACAGTGAGTCAGGTTCAGTTTAGAGTAAACAATAAAATGAACATTACTACAAATGAATTAAACTCTTAATAGTAGCAGCAACAATAAACTAGTCAGAAAAAAAAAAACATTACAAATGAGTCAAAAAAAAAAAAAAAAAAAAACATTAGCAGCACAATAATTACATTACATATAAAGTCAGAACTTAGAACAAAAATGCCAGAACAATAAATGGTCAAATCAATAAAATAGATTAATAAATTATAAACATACAAAATCATGAATATTAACAGGCAGCAAAGCGATAAACATCCTCAGACGAACTCAATAGAGTCGACGAAACAGCCCCAAGATGCTTAACAGGAACACTGCAGGACACCTCCGACAGAGCCGACACGGCAACCATCTCGTCCTCAAGCACAGTGCTGACGTCCTCCTCCAGTACTGACGACCACGACAGAGCCGACACGGCAACCATCTCGCCCTCCAAGAAAACGTACTGACGTCTTTCTCCATCTACGACGATCATGACAGAGCCGACACGGCAACCATCTCGTCCTTCAAGAAACGTACTGATGTCCTCCTCCAATAAAGACCGAGACAGAGCCGACACGGCAACCATCTCGTCCTTCAAGAAACGTACTGATGTCCTCCTCCAATAAAGACCAAGACAGAGCCGACACGGCAACCATCTCGTCCTTCAAGAAACGTACTGATGTCCTCCTCCAATAAAGACCAAGACAGAGCCGACACGGCAACCATTTCGTCCTTCAAGAAACGTACTGATGTCCTCCTCCAATAAAGACCAAGACAGAGCCGACACGGCAACCATTTCGTCCTTCAAGAAACGTACTGATGTCCTCCTCCAATAAAGACCAAGACAGAGCCGACACGGCAACCATCTCGTCCTTCAAGAAACGTACTGATGTCCTCCTCCAATAAAGACCAAGACAGAGCCGACACGGCAACCATCTCGTCCTTCAAGAAACGTACTGATGTCCTCCTCCAATAAAGACCAAGACAGAGCCGACACGGCAACCATCTCGTCCTTCAAGAAACGTACTGATGTCCTCCTCCAATAAAGACCAAGACAGAGCCGACACGGCAACCATCTCGTCCTTCAAGAAACGTACTGATGTCCTCCTCCAATAAAGACCAAGACAGAGCCGACACGGCAACCATCTCGTCCTTCAAGAAACGTACTGATGTCCTCCTCCAATAAAGACCAAGACAGAGCCGACACGGCAACCATTTCGTCCTTCAAGAAACGTACTGACGTCCTCCTCCAATGACGATCATGACAGAGCCGACACGGCAACCATCTCGTCCTTCAAGAAACGTACTGACGTCCTCCACCAATGACGACCATGACAGAGTCGACACGGCAACCATCTCGTCCTTCAAGAAACGTACTGATGTCCTCCTCCAATAACGACCAAGACAGAGCCGACACGGCAACCATTTCGTCCTTCAAGAAACGTACTGATGTCCTCCTCCAATAAAGACCAAGACAGAGCCGACACGGCAACCATTTCGTCCTTCAAGAAACGTACTGATGTCCTCCTCCAATAAAGACCAAGACAGAGCCGACACGGCAACCATCTCGTCCTTCAGGAAACGTACTGATGTCCTCCTCCAATAAAGACCAAGACAGAGCCGACACGGCAACCATCTCGTCCTTCAAGAAACGTACTGATGTCCTCCTCCAATAAAGACCAAGACAGAGCCGACACGGCAACCATCTCGTCCTTCAAGAAACGTACTGATGTCCTCCTCCAATAAAGACCAAGACAGAGCCGACACGGCAACCATCTCGTCCTTCAAGAAACGTACTGATGTCCTCCTCCAATAAAGACCAAGACAGAGCCGACACG
>JANJGK010001347.1:0-22500 GCA_039081455.1 Macrobrachium rosenbergii
AAACTCCCGGGAGCCGGACCATCACAGAAGTTTCAGACGGCGCGGTTGAAAAATAAACGCAGGCGCTGCATGAGAGGAACGCCATCCTCCCCCATACCACTGGCACCATCTTCGTCCTCCGTCCAGGGCTCCAGGCTCGAATAGTTAGTTGCCAATACAACACGGAGTGGGAAGGTTGCGGCCCTTTATTAAAGGTATTTGTAAGGCCGTCTCGTCAAGCAAGACTGCATGCCAGGGATGAAGAGACGTTAATAGTAGAGTCTTCGTGCCATTTTTAAGAAATTCGGATACTACGGTAATGAAATTTTTATACGTAAGTAAGAGGGAAGCAATGACAGCAAGGCATACACGCACCTATTTGGTGAAGGTTTGCCCGTGCAAACAAACGTGTGCATATGACATACTACAGACGGAGAAGCGTTCCCATAATAAAATTTTGTCGCATGTGATGAATTATAAGAGAAAAACCTTTTCATTTATTAACAGGCCAGTGGAAGATCTTTCCTGGTGATAATGAATACAGCCTATCTAAAATTTATGTTTGATGCAAATTGTTGTTTACAGTAATGGCAATATGAACTTCGAAGAAAATACAATGCTGAGTTTTCATAATATTGACCCATTTAATATATATAACCAAAGCCTACAACTTATAAGTACATTAAAGGTAACGGGATTACCCTTTATTTGAAAGAATGAAAACCATATTCAGCAACTATAATGTCTAACCATGCCTGTTATGTCTACTCTTCTTCCTCCGTTATGACCTCCTGGCTTCATTACCGACAAAAAATGTTGTGGTTGTGGAATGTGCAACGTGAAACTCATAACATGTTTTGGGAAAGGCCTCTTGCAACTTGCGCTGTAACTCGATTAAGATATCTGATAAAACCCAGAACTTATAAGGACTATATAATAATATCTTAAAAATTTTATCATTACCACCAAAATGTGCAATCTTCCATAACAAAATATATGGAATCGGAAACAGCTTTATCTCTGATACTAAACGCCCCCCCCCCCGCTTTTTTTTAACGAATGAGCTTTACTAATTGGATGTGGTGGACATTATTCCAGTTTTGTATTATTCATGGAATATATTCTACGGAAAATATAACAATTATGAGTTATATTTTTCTTACAGTCGTTAAAAGATTAATACTTCGCTCCTTTTAACACAAACTTATTTTTCTGTAATAAATATTATTACTGCCATTTTAAATTAAATAACTAACTACCTTATGCTTGAAAATATTTTCGCTCGAATGGCATCTGTGGTTTTACGATACCTACTGTATTGCGGATTCTCTCTCTCTCTCTCTCTCTCTCTCTCTCTCTCTCTCTCTCTCTCTCTCTCTCTCTCTCTCTCTCTCTCTGTACAGTCTTCATTCATCTACAAAGCATTGGTCTGAAGGATACTTTGGCAAAGTTATTTTCTTGTACTGTAATTCAGCGAGCTCTCTTCTGTGACCCGCAAGGGCCGTAACTATATTTACAAAAATCAATTTCTCTTAAAATTAAGAAATACAAATGCATATAATTTATTTATATAATATATACACACACACTATATATATATATATATATATATATATATATATATATATATATATATATATATATATATACATACCTATGTGTGTGTGTGGATTTAACTGCCTTTAGTACTATTCGCAACTTAGAATACAGCTGTGGTATTTGTGGAGCATACATATTTATATATGAGAATGTGTCTTACTGAAGAATTAAGCACAATTCTTGGTATGCCTCAAGAGTAAACATTTAAAATTTCATGAAGATTCCCGGATTTGAATGCATCAGCCAGGCTTAAAGTGACACTGAATGGAAGATGACTGCTTCACTAAACAGGTGTATAAATGGGGAATGTTTAAAGAGAAAATTATAACTAAAAAGGATGGAGACGAATGATTTCACGTGTGAGCAGATGTTTCTATGAATGACTTTGTTTTCCATTAACTACAGGTGTAACTTGAATATCTAAAGAAATGTATGTACAACTTTATAAACTGTATGGCATATACTTACACGTACGTATAAATCTCAACATTGTACTACCTTCTTGGAAGCAGAAAACAATGTACTACCTTCTTGGAAGCAGAATGAAAATATAAGGACACAAATACGTAGAACTGCTTTAATTACAAAATGAAATCATGACTTGGGGAAGTTTACTCTACATTCAGAGACACTTTGCACAACTTGGGAAAGTTTGGACTTCGAGAGATTCTCATCATGAAAGTTGACTTGGGCGATTTCTTTTCCATTTGTTTCCATTTTTATATTGCAGAAACATATTCTCACTAGGAAAACTTTACACAATACACGTATAAATAAATACATATATACATACATATATGTATATATACATTATATATATACATTGTATATATCTATATGTATGTATATGTATGTATGTATGTATGTATGTATGTATATATATATATATATATATATATATATATATATATATATATATATATATATATATATATATATATATATGTATGTATAATCATCCATAAAGATGCTTGCAGAATTACCTAGTAATTTTAAGATCATATGACTTTCAGCTGACTACAAAACGAATGCCACATTACTGTATATATAAGAACTGTTTTAGAAAAAAAAAAGCGGCTGACAGACGAGCTACACATTTTGTGGCTAAAGGAGATAATATTCTCTTTAACATTTAGACGGCAGTTCAATTTGTGGTCAATATTATTTAATCTTGCCCAAAGAGAGATAGGCTCAGTTGGCAGCTTTAAATGTCATAGCAAGTTAACACTGAAAGGTCTAGCCACTGTTGCAAGGTAATAAACGCAATTTTACATAAACGGATAATTATAACAATAACATGTTTTCCTGGGCGGCTACATTGTCATAATATATATATATATATATATATATATATATATATATATATATATATATATATATATATATATATATATGCATCAGCCAGTTTCTCCTGGCTGATGCATATATGACCCTCACACGTCTTCAGTGATTGGTTGAAATATATATATATATATATATATATATATATATATATATATATATATATATATATATATATATATAATAATTTTTATTGTTTTATTGCATTTTTTCATTCAGTACCAATATGTATGTGTATATATATACATATATATTTATATATATTTATAAATATACATTACTGTACATATACATATTTATTTCTATATACATATACGTGTACAATCCTAATTGCTATTTATCAATGTTTAAATAACATAACTTTACCATTGGTGTTGGTAATTAATAAAAAAAATAAATATAATCAATAAGCATGAACATTATAAATATTTATATTACGGCAATGTAATATATACACATACACACACACACACACACACACACACACATATATATATATATATATATATATATATATATATATATAGCCAAGGCCACAGGAAAAATAAAAGGAGGAATACCAAGAGCTTTCGTGTTCTTTCAACACATTTTCGAGGTACATTTAGTGACATATAAGCATATATACATATATAATATTATATATATATATATAACAGAATAATTCTGAGAACGAGAAGCACCCATTCAGTCACCTTTACAGCTGGCACGAAACCTTATTCTAAACATGATCGCCATTTAACAGACAATAAACTGTATAAAATATTTTCATTAAAAAGTGACTTGAGCTAAATCGATCTCAACGTACTAATGAACTTGAAGACTTTATGTAGGACGTTGGGCGTTTTTATCTCTCTAGGGTAACAACGGCGCTTTTTCATCAGCCATTATGAAATTCGCTGATAAAAGCTCATGGAAATGAAATGATACCAGTTTCAGGGAGAGACGTTAATAAGAAATCTTTCCAAAAAGACACTATTCCAAAACAGTACTAAAGAGATCATGTTCACATATGATCACAGATGCGTTCATCTGAGCTGTAAAGCTAAATTCCTCCTCTGAGTGTCCTACTTTGGTTACTTCTTCCACTACAAACCCACTGCTTAAGGAACTGTCCAACAATCAAGTGATTCTTCCTTTGCAAACTCATTACCCATGGAAGTGTTCCTTTTGGAAATCTATTTGCCATCTGAGACTCTTCTTCCTTCCCTGACCTCCGCTAATTCGTCCTGCTCCTAAATGATGAGTCAAGCTATTTTATGAATATTGGATTTATAACAACAAACTGGATAAAAATTCATTAAATTCCAGTGCCCTCATACTTTCCCTTGTCTCTTCAGATGGAGAATGCCACAAAACAATGAAATAAGTATCGGGAGGTTGGCTCAGCATGCCCGCTGGAACAGTTCCTTTGAAATGCTTCGTTTCGCGTACCATCATGCGTTCAGCACAGTTAAAGGGTACTTTATGATCAGTAAAAAAAAAAAAAAGTTTTATTTTAAAATCTGCATGAGGTCGCTGTGGCCCAGACCTTCTAGACATAACCATTCGGAGAAGCTTTCATCCAACAAAGATCTACTATCCAAGAAGTTCAATTAATGAGCGTCTGACGAAGAGAAAACCCGTTGAAAAACATGAACAATCAGATGACTCCTGATTTCAAATGTGTAATTGTTTTCCTTTTACCCTGGGGTAGAATAAATCTGGTCTCCGGATGAGGTAATGAGGCTACTACAGTATATCTAATGGCGAGAAGAGGAAATATGAACAGCAGAACAGAAAAGTGGCAGACCCATTTGCTAATTTTATGTACATTTGAGGCATTGGTGAAATGCACTTCCGAGATTGGTTAATATTACTCTAACTATAAAATTACAATAAGCTTCTGTTGTCAACTAGTTCAGCTACAATGCGTAGTCTCCCTGGCATAAGGATTCTTACTTTTCCTCAAGAATCACAATAAATACAAATACTACTCTTGTATATTCTGTTTGTATACTAAATAAACGTGTTCGTTTGCATGCTTTCCAAACCTCAAATACAACCACGGAAAGGCAAGCGCGTTGAAAATACTCCGTGTGAACACGAGCTGAAAAAATATAAAAGAGAAGTTTTCGAAATAGTAAAGAGCCTTTTGTGACTCGCCATTGTTTCCTGAAGCGAAGTGGAGGTGTCCTGTAATCCATTTCTTTCATCGCGCCCGGAAAATAAAATTCCAGATGACAGAGAAAATTCCACTGGAACCTTCTTTATTTTTTCCCCTTTCTCGGCCAAGTGAAAGTCGATGACAATTTCCTACTGGCTTTCCATTCCATGCGAGTAGGAAAAAAGACAATAATGAAAGAAATATGGTGAGTTTTGTATATCTCGTAAATAATCAGAAAAAGAATAAATGGAAATATGCCATCACGGTTTTGCTCTTATTGTTCTGCCGCATACAAATAAATTTCTTCAGGAAAACTAGATCTTAACTCTAGGCTAATCAAATCGCTATTGTGCTTACAGCAATGCTAATAACTCATTATTTTCAGTATGTGCTACCAGAATTTACAAAAAAATAACAATTTCTAGTTAGCCTGATTTACGCTGCACTAAACAGATAACAACCTTGCGTAAACTAAAAGAATTAGATCATGAACGTCTGTTTGGCCTACCATCGGCATCTTTGTAGTAAAGGTGTTCTTACGTATCAATGCTTATGATATTTGTTTTCCAGTTCACTGTACATGTTTATGTGAAAAACATTAATCTGAATCTATCTAAATATGCACTTTTGCAAGACCCCTTTTCAACAGACATGTAATCATATAGAAATTATGTACACTTGGACACCGAATGAAAAATGTTTTCGATGCAGCTGTGTCTACCAGAAATCTTTCACTCGGGAAAAAATTTTGTTTTACAAAAATTACAATACAGGAAGAAATATTCCTGAATTCCGAAGAATAAACAAAAAGGCCGGAACAAGAAAAAATCAGCAAAACTCAATACGAACATTGCTCTTGAAAAAAGCATCACAAGGAAGACAATGAAACACAAATAGCTTCCTCTTCAAACAATTTAAGTTTTTTTTATTTGCCACCAACTATATAGTAAAAGTTCTTCTTTTTATTTACCACCAATTTTAGTAAGATGTTTTTCTTATTCACCACCAATTTTAGTAATATTTTTTAATTAACCACCAATTAAACTAGCAACAATAATATTTCGTCAAGTTGTTGAGCATATGAATCAAATCCCAAAGGAATTTGTTTTTAAACAATAACGAATAAATTCCGTAATCATGCCACTCTCAAATTATCACACAAAAAGCACCCGATATAAAACACTGAAGATGGATAATCGGGGCTCTCAAAACATTTTTATTCCTTTAAACTACCTATCCAGGAGGGAGTGGTTCCACCATGCTTATTACTAATTTTGCTCCCATGTAAGTGTGTGTGTGTGTGCGTGTGCGTGTTGGAGTGATAATCAGACATTTAATTGTGTTTCGACTGTTAAATAACAGACTTGGCGAATAATATACATGAATTGTACAAAAACAAATATCAAATTAATTGTTAAATCATTTCCATACTGTGACTGGGTTTTATTTGACCTTATATGAGATTACTATGAAATAGCTGATGAATTAAGAAGTTAAAATAGGACAATTATAAAATAAATGACAATGGAATCGTAAAGGTACTTTTTTTCTGTATCTGTATTTAGTGCAAATGTCAAAACTGCTAGTAAATGATGAAGTAAAGAACTGCAGAGGTACCACTGCACAAGCTAATGACCACAGGTTAAGAAAGTGTCAAAACACCTTGTTGTAATGAGTGGGAATTTTACATACTAAAATGAAATCTGAGCATAGATGAGTTGAAGACCAATGATTTTTGTAGCCTAGGGAAAGTGAAAAAAACAAGAAAAAAAGGAAAAAGATGGATAGGGTTTATCCAGGAATGCAGCGACGGACTTGCTACTTAAATGAAGGGTTATCAGAATCAGGAAAACGGAAATACAAGAGAATTCCAAAGCTAATACGTACAGGGAGAGAAGCAGTAACAGAAGTATGCAATCCGCACATTAAATGGGAGGATGAGGTCGCCAGATGGGAGCTATGGCGCCACTTGATCAAGAGAGGGTTCTTTCCTCAAATTCAAAGGGACGATGTCCAGAAAAGTAACCAGAGCAAAGTGAGGGAGAAGCCACCTTGCGGAGGAGATGAGATCTCAGAAAGGGAGTATCTTAGAAAGGAAGTAAAAGCAATACCATAAATCAAACATATGACCTTCGATTCAGTTTCTCGGGGAGGGAGACTGAGGATGGAAATGAACCAAATTAGAAAACACACTCCAAACGGGAACGAATTAGTTTAGCCTTAAATGTAATAATCAAGATATTGAAAACAGCTTAAAGCATACCAACAATATAACCTTGTTGTTAAGGACAAAACTTTACGTTTGAGCTACCAGATTTCTCAAAAATCCCCACAGCACTGTTTCAAGTCGTAGGTGAAATTAAGCTACATATTCAGCAAAGATAATAGAAAACTGCCGGTAGATATGCAGGGAGAATGAAGGTATGGACAAAAACATTCATTTACTCTGACATCCATATCAAATTGAAACTTGAGTTAAAACTTATCAAAACAAAACTTCAAGATAATACTGTCAAATAACTAAAACAATATTTAATTGAAATGGAAGTAAAATAACAGCATAGCCACCCAACTTTATTCATTTACTCACATAAGTACAGTTACAAAGGCAATATGAATTGCATTTTGGATTGGGCTTAACGTATTCAGCCTACACCAGTTTGTCTGATATGGCCTAGGTCCACTGCAGCTGCACTTTCTGAAACCTTCTCCACCCAAAGGTAACTGGGCGACGATAGCATGGAGTAACGTCATCCTTTCTTCCAAGTTAACATCTTGGTCTGTTAGAAGTCACTGAGAACACAAATTTAATAGATTTCTCGAGTAATGGCTACATAAAATCCTAGCCTTGCCAGCAATCCTGTATAATTCCATATATCAGGATCTCTTGCAGTAATAACACCAAGAATATCACGTGGATTGCCCTTGCTAAGATTCACAGCCAAGATGGGCATGTCAAAATTGTCTCTCTGGTGAAGAAGACTGTTGGGCCATTCTCTTTGCCCGTGACACTTATCTAGCAATGCCATCAATTTATCTGTGCTATGTGGGCAGCCAGACATTCTTCAACAAAACCTAGTAAGACTGTGACAAGTTTGCTATTAAACGCCGCAGAATAAGTTGGTCTTACCCTGGTTATCTGCATCACTGGAAGGGATGCATTCTAGCAGAGCATTCTTGACAACAGATGATGTAACATCAGTCATAAATTCTGAAACATACACAGCACTTTCCTGAATTAGGTCTCAATGGCAGCATGATCATTTTCACTCTATAGACTGGAGACTACTTCTTGTGGCAAGGGCGAAGAAGTTAAACCAACATGAGGCTCAAAGCAGAGTATGGGGAGCACTTTATTCCTGAATGATGAGCAGAGTTCATCTGATGCCTTAAGTACGGCCTTAAGTACTGTTTTCAGCAATTCACGCTATTAGCATGTCCCGTAAGGTGAACCTATATGATCAATAAAATTGACAAATATGCCGGAATTGTCAATCATACTGACCGTCTAGTTGTAAGATTGTTGGGTAGTTCAATAGTATTGGTTATTCAAATGGTTCCGACTTGATGGGAAAAGACTGCTGTCGCCTGTGGGTAGTGTGGGTGATCATTTTTGTCATTTCTACCGTCGATGTCATTTAGACATGTCAGAGGAGGTGTCTCTTAACAAACAAAAGACTACGGAACGAGCGTCTATGCTCGAGTATACAAGATTTTACCATCTCTACGGAAAGTGAAGCCCAATGAATACAACAACGGGGATAAAAAGAATAGTGATTATGCAATTCTATTAAAGAAATACGGGGAGAAGTTCCCAAACGCCGAAATGGATGACGCCAAGAAAAAATCCAATGTATTGAGGACCAATTTCCGCAAAGAGCTGAGGAAGGTCAAAATCTCCAAGAGGTCGAGAGCCGGAGCTGATGCAATTTATTAATCGCCATTGTGGTACTTTGACGAAATGCTGTTCCTCAACGATCAAGATACCCCTGCAGAGTCCCTTAACACCTTGGATAGTGAGGATGATTGTCTTGAATCGCAAGAAACTGAGAAACTGAGTAGCAATTTCATATATATTTATTTTTCAAGGTACTACTAATATAAAAGTATAGCCAAATCAACAAATATAAAGAAAAATTATTTAAATGTTTGTTTTCACCATTCTCGTTAAACTATTAATACTTTATAATAGAAACAAAACACATCAAAATTTTACCCAAAATTTAGCCTATGCATGATTTAACACTATTGGTTGTGCCTTTGCCAAGGAATAGCACCTTCATTATTGAAGTAATCACAGTATTGATCCCTATTCCTTTTAGCCACCAATAAAGCATTGGTTATACAGCTATCTTGTGTATCTTGCAAATCTTCATCAGGATTTTCACTTGACGCAGACGCTTCCGTATGTATGTTTTCATCACAAAAAAATTTCTGTTCTTCGTTTTTGCCAGATAATTATGTAAATAACAGCAGGCTAGCAAAATGATTGTGGAGCTACACAAACACTCTTCTGAGATACTTCAAATTGAAGTGACAAAATGCCAAATACACTAAATATTACACGTATTGCACGACTCAATCTACAGTTAAAAAGTTGTTGTTGCTCGTGTAATTCAGACTGTGAATAAGGCTTTATTAAATTCTGACATCGGAGAAGCATTATCTGCCACAAATGCGAACGGCAGGTCTTTATCACTGTTTGGCAGGCACCGAGGTTAAGGGAGATGTAGCTGGCCTTCAGTGAACGTCCTTCCAAACTGAGATTCAGCGAATACACCACCGTCAGATACTCTTCCATTGGCACCAACGAACACTATCAATAACTCATACTTTACATTAGTAAATGCCATCATCACAATTCTAAAAGTCTTATAATTAAAGTAAAACGAACCAGATTTTGTGGTTTCCTGATCTCCGCAGGTTTCGCATTTATGGCCCAAGGTAGTTAGGAAAATTCCATCTTAGATAGAATTCACTGGCTACTGCTTCCCACAAATCTGGAGATTTTGGTAGCTGAAACAAATCTTAATATATAATTGTTACTCTATAACTCAATAATACATGTTAAGTTTTGCTACTGATTTTGTTTACATGAATGGAAATTGTGTGCAAGTATGTAAATATGCACACTTGGTATTATTTACAATTATTATCAGCGAGATTGCAAATCCCAATTGGTAGAGCTGTAAAACCGAGGACACCAGCAGGGAAGGCAGTCCCGAGAAAAAAAAGAGTTAAACATACTGTAAAAACCCTAGGGGTATAACCGAGCCTCCACACTTTCTTAGGGAATCTTGAGAAATATGGGAATAAAATAGCTAATATTGATTCAAAAGCAAAAATTAAGACCAAAAATGTTATTTTCTCACCGAGAAAATCAATTCTGAAGAAAAATAAATCTTTGGAAAATTCTTGGCAAAAAATCTTGAGAAAAAAATATTTGGAAAAAATCTTGGGAAAAAATTCGCTAGTTTTCACCACAAAAACACAGTAAAACTGAATGGAAAATGAACTACCTGGAAAGGTCTCCCTAGACTGGAAAAATGTAAGTTCAATTATATCTTTGTATTACATCTTATTAGCGACTTTATATATTTATTTCTGTTACAGACTGTCGGTCCTGCTCCTGGTCCCTCCTGTAGAAAGAGAAAGACACTGGATGAGAGACAGGAGCTGGTATCTCTCGCTTGCAAACGCCTTCGAGAGTGTGTTAATGAGCATGAAAAAGTCGCATCGGCTTGGGCCTCTTAATTCAAGAATATTGACCTCGTGTAGACTGTGTACGCAAAGAAACCTATAAATGACATTCTTTTCGAAGCTCAACTGGGTACACTGCATCAACATTCAGTTGCTATTAATGGAGCGGCCCTTGAGACCAACAGTACAGCTATTAATGTTTCAAACTCTGCCCCTGAAAACAACCAACACCATTAATTTTCTGTTATCAATGTAGCTCCAAATGTTCAATCACAATTTGAGTCAAATGTTATTTCACCTTACATTTCATTTCAACCTTAGGATTATATAATACTATGTTAATGGACAAAAACATTGTTTTTATTGACCTTTATATATCCTTTTAGATACTTGATTAAAGCTTTGCAAGTATCTGTAACGATTAGGCCGATGGGCTGTCGAGATATAGCATACTCAGTTTTCAGGTTTTCAAAAGAATTTCCAGTGATAACGTACGATCACAGATAACTGCTGACTAACGGGGATGGCATCTCATATTTGGGCTGAGTTTCTTTATTAATGGTTTCACCATGCCCAGTAATTCATCAAAACTATCACTGTCCTTCCTCAGACAATTTTTAAAATCACTTGGCTCACTGAATTCAAGTTCGTTGAGTAAATCTTCTTGGCCAAATGAGTTCCTTTGTTTATATAAATTTTTCATCCAAAGGCGCTTTTTCTTTTTCAATGGGACCATCAAAAAATAACAATGTCGCTGGCAAGCAGGTCAAATCTGAGTCAGAGAACAAGTTTTCCCTGTAACTACCATTGAGCTGTGTGTGGCAAACTAGAAAATATTGAACCAATCTTACTGACGTCAATATATTGATCGTGTAGATTTACCTTTAGTCACCGTCAGTGGTCTGCACCAAGCGTTGACTCTGAGGGTTATATGGTTTACCATGAACAATGGGGGCGATGTGGTTGAATGTCCTTCAGTTCAGTGATCACGTATGATGTAAACTCAGAAACACTGTCCCTTTTAAGTATGGCCAGGGTACCAAAAATGCCAAATAGCTCGAGGATTTGCATCGCAACTTCTGTTCTTTGTTGCCTTGTCAGAAGCCACAAGAACAGAATATTTAGTAGTGGTCCATCCATCAATTAAGTCGACTTGACTTTTCAGAGCCAAGTCGTCATTCCCAATTTTTTGTTTTCTTCGCACAGGGATTTGAAACGCTCAAGGGCAGCTGTGGTAACATTTGCTTACTTTTTCTAGATCTCTTCCAGCATAAGGTCTTTTACACCATGTATGCTGAAATGCACTCGCTTAATGACACAGAACTTATCTCCAATGGTCACTAAGCACGTTGGGGGTTCGATGGGGATATTGGGCTTTTTTGACTGATTTCCTGCTGCTGATTTAATTACAATCTACTGTCGCAGCACTGTGCCTTTTGAATATGATACTTCTGATTGACTTCATACCGTCAGAACAGCTCCTTAGTTAGTCTTCCCTCTGCACAGGTGATTGACGTCTTGACACGAAGCTATCTAACAATGAATTAAGTGCTGCCCCGTGAAATGGCCCCTCAACCCACTACAGTGCACAACTTACACTCTGGTTCATTGACCGCAAATGTTTCAATGGTGTCAGTAAATTAGCGTACACACAGCACTAACAACTTGAGAATTTCGTGAAATCTGTAGGAATCTTCAGTAATTACTAAAAATTCTGGTAATATTATATCACAGATTACGCTACTTCCCATTTCCATTATATATATATATATATATATATATATATATATATATATATATATATATATATACATACATATATATATACATATATATATATATACTGTATATATATATGTATATATGAATATTTGTAAAAGTAAAAAACAGGATACTGAGGTGATGAAATTTCGTCTGGTAGTTTGGCATGGCGGTGGGAGCCTCATTACGATGGTATAATTGAAGGGCAGAAAATTTTTTGGGATGAGTGAGAAAAATAATACCCTCTTACTAAAAGAACAGAGAGTCAGGGGAGAATTTATGAAATATGAGAGTGAAAGCAGCCTGACTCACAGGAACAAAGTGAAGGAAAATAGCTATATGTGGTGGACAAGAACCAGTGATAAAAATGCTCTGTGGAAGCTGTTAATAATAACAGAACCGAACTTAATTTTTAAAACGCCTCCTAACTTTTATGATGCAAGCAAATTTTATAAATTAGTCTGCAGAACGAAGTAGCCAGTCCGAAGTATAAAAGGAAGTCAAAGCCAGCAAGGGTATGTAGCTAGGTTGCTTTGACTGTTTAATATTTCATAGATAAATAGGAAAGATGTGCATGCGCGTACATACGGTTATAGAATTGGTTGTGACTGATCTGTGGAGTACCTGCTGTTTGCAGGGGACAGTCTTCAGAGGTGATAGGCTACTTACAAAAAATACGGATACTGATGCTAGATTCTGTGAGAGGGGCGGATTGAGGCGACTAAATCATGTGGAAGATTTGCTATGACAAATGGAAAATAGGTAGTTGGAGCAATAACCGTTTGTATGGAAAACATATGAATGAAAGTCACTACCCTGTCTAAGAAGTTGAGAGTGTGGAAATAGAGGAACAAAATAAAAGCAAGAAAGGTAGTAGTGACTACTGGCGAGATTGCTGATCCCACATATTATGGAAGTGAAATCAAGTTGTTGAATGGAAGAGGTATAAGAAAGACGGAAGGTGTTGGGTTGAAGTTCGTCACATTGAAACTTGCAGCTAAAGACAAACATAAGGTAAACAGATTAGCCGTGGTGTGAACATTGATAAGTTTGTTTTGAGGCAGAGAAAATGGAAAGTGCTTTTTCGACAACGAGTAGCGGTGTCGGAACTGGCTAGCATGATCAATTCTAGGCCGTAAATGTATCAGTGATTCAACAAAGGTTTGTCCTATTCTAACAATCTCATTCCAATCTAAAACAAACACTTAAATCTTGAGCGAATACGAAACCAATTTCGCGCACGACATGATATCAACTTTACGATCATAATGGTGATATTTGATAACAAAGAATAGGTATTTGGAGTGAAAGCAAAGGGCATTTTGAGCTGGGAATGAGTCCAAAAGGTGGAGCAAGACGAAAAGGGGGATTTTATGTAACAGAAAACGAAGGAACGTTTTGCCCAAAAGAACAAAGGGCTCCCGGTCACAAGCAGTCCAGCGCACATTATAAAAAACTGCCAAAAGAGAGCATGAAATTGGTGAAACTGTAAGAATATAATCGAAAACGTACGGACCGTTTCTTTTCTCCTAGCAAGGAACACCAACTTAAGAATCTGCTATATGATGCAGCAGCATTTATTGCGTCAACACAGCACAATCATTATATTCAAAACTAGATAGGAGGTGACGAACGGAAAAAAATGAAAATTTATTTAAATAACAGATGTATACGGCGAGTGTTTCTCCAGAGGCCCGACACACATCAAAAACGATAAACACGCCAGAATACAAGGAAAAATAAGTAATCCGATAAATACCATAATCAAGTAACCGACAAGGAGGGCCATAAATCTTCCACTACAATCAATGTCTGAAACATAAATGTACAGGAGAGATTTATCGCCTTCATATAGCAGTTCACATTCGTGAGCCGGTCTTCTGAATCATCTGGCGTGGAAATGCAATCGCGTCTCCTTTCAGAGATAAGACAAGACGAAAAACGACGCTACAAACCGTGGCCTTCTCTCCTCCTCCTGTTTTCGAGAGGCAAACATAGCTATTTTTACCGTTCTAACGGAACGTGTGAAAAGGACCTTCCGTTATATATCTCCATTCTCTCCGAAAGAATATTTCACGTCTGCTGTGTTCATTCCTATCTTGAGTGACGTGCATTACACAATGTTTTCATGGTACATCCGAAACCCTTAATCGTGTTGTTTTTACAGTAAAAAATGGCTCCACTATAAAATAACGTACAGCTTTTCGTACCTCAGAAGAGCATGGGCAACATTTTATTCATTTAATGTCCGAATTACATTGCGAAGAACAAAGACGTTTCCAAAAACCGTACGGTAACTTGTATTCCGTAAATTCTAATAAAAAAAAAAACACCCATTCCACTGGAAAAGGAGCGTTAAATAATTTCCTTTCTTCGTCGGTGGAGAAATTGTTTGCTGTTTCTTTGCCGTCGTTTTTTTAAATCATTTGAAAATTTTAGAATACGGAAAGAGAACCAGTTATTTCTTTTAGTCGTCATTTGTTTTTACACCCGTTAAGATATACTATTACAATTGAAACTTTTTTTCTTTTTAATATAACAAAATGTAAAGAGTGTGATTTGTCGGCTAAGGAATAAACCTCCACTGTCTGTCAGTAGCGCTGTTCATGTTGTGTCTAATGCTACTTTGTTTTCTAACAATGCTGTAATTATATCATGGTTAACGAGTTATCAATTATGCTTCATTTTAAATAACGATTATTTAAACTGGACATCTTAAAAAAGAATCACAAGATTGCATAGATCAGAGACGCTTAAGCACCAGATTTTCCTCATTATTAATATTCAGTAGATGCAACCTATTCATATAGAACACCCACGGGCCATTGACTTGAAATCCAAGCTTCCAAAGAATATGGCGTTCATTAGGAAGAATTAAGAAGACGTAAAATGAAATACTTAAAGAAGAGATCACACTCATCAAAAACAGAAAAAAATTAATGGACAAACATATAAAAAAATTATTAAAATGCAAGAAGAATAGTTATTAAGGTAGTAATGCATTGCATTTTCGCTTGAACTTCTGAAGTACTCCGTTTCTCATTTCGCTAATAAACTAGACACACGGCGTCGTTGACCCCTCTTCTGCCTCCTGTTGAACCTCCATTGTGATCAGTTCGTCAAGTGATTAATGAACGGGCGGATTTTGAAATGTAGAATCATTGATCAAGGGCCCCATATGTCTGGCCTCCGCTCGCTCATGGAGATAAGACCATCTTTCGATATTCATGAGTATGTTTACTGTTTGGACATGCGACAATGGCATCATCGTTTTCGGGTGGTTTCATCCAACAATTCTCTCTCTCTCTCTCTCTCTCTCTCATCCAGTTTTTTTTTATTATATATACTCCCTAAATTCCTCATTGCTTTGGTCTCTCACAATTACCACCAACATCTCATGCTACGGACATCTCTTCAAAATGACAGTCTCAGATTCTCTTCCCTTACCCTTTCTCACATTTCCTAAATCTCTGCCTCGCCGCTGAAGATGAGAACTCATGATGAAAGACCTACTTGGCAACGATCGTTTTATCATGACGAAAATTTGTGTCAACTCCACCTTTCTTTCTCACTTTACTTTTATTCAAATTTAAACTGTCTTTCATATCGCACGCCTTTCATTCCATTTTTTATTTGTATGTGTATTTTTACATATGTAATAGTAACATTAATTCTTAATATTCAGGAGATATCTTCATCATAACATTTTAAAACACGTATCCTGAAAAGAGGAGTCGAGTGGTATTCTGGAGATTGTTTCCTGTTCTAAAATGAGAACGTTGATGTTTTTCTGCTTGGTGGAAGAAATGTAAACGTAGTTGTACACAGTGGCATACTGTTTGCAAACCGAATGGTTTTCCCTGACTGTGGCCTCGCGGTCTGACGTCAACTTCGGCCTAGAAACAGAGCCGTGGAAAGACATTATATCATCACGTGATCGGAAATGTACTCGTATGTAATGGAATACCACATATGTTAAAACAATTATGAGAAATATGCAACTAATTCCGACAAGTATAGTTTGATCATATCTTATTTATACTAGTATCATTTTTGGTATAATTCATGTTAAATGATAATGCAATACTTAGTAACCATATCTTCATGGGTTCCATATAAGCATGCCATTTGTGTGAATGTGGATTGAGATTGGATCAGAGAGAGAGAGAGAGAGAGAGAGAGAGAGAGAGAAAACACAGGGGACGCTGCCCGATCAGACCCTAGAGTTGTTATCAACTATTTTTGTAATAAAACAAAGAAAACTACAAGGTGTGTCTTCTTTAAAAACCACCATCACTACACATACCCGAGACACAAGAAGAGGCAGTTACATGAAGAGGGAAAATGTATATTTGAATCTCAACAATTTAACGAAGTGTAACGCTTTTGTAGGAATACAAACTAAGATTTAAAAAATAATCATGAAGAGAAACTTCATTCTTCAGTACACCATTCAAATGTATATAGAAAAAAATCTAAGCACTGTTGATAATAAGACTGTAAATTTAAAGTGTATCCACAAAAAAGGGCAATTTTCACTAAATGAATACTTTAAATACGCGCTTTTGAGGCAATTCTGAAAACATATCAACAAAAACTGGATAAGCAACATTAGAATAACTTGTAAGGGCACAACTTAATACCAATGTTCGAATTTCTTTTATAAATAAAAAGGTAACAAACAACTGAATGCACGAGGAACACTTACAAATACAAACGACTATTAAAACTGCGTATGAAAATGACTTGAGTTTAATTGACCTTTTACCAGCCCCAGATCCCGTTTAACCAACCAACCCGAATGATAAAGCTGCGAAAGTCTGCATGCTCACTCACAGACATGTTCGCAAACGTCAGCTTCCAGAAGGTTTGCAAGACGGACGGTTATTCACAAAAATAAAAGTTTTCACTAATGGCGCACAGCAAAGGCATTGCATATACTTCGGCAATATTAAATTCATCTTGAAATATTAGACGCAAACAAACCTTCCATGTTATTCAAAATATAACCATTTACCGCCAACGGTTTCATGGCTATAAATGAAAATATGAACGTGGAATTGAGAACCCATACAAGAACAAATGGCAAACTGTATAATAACCCGAATAATTAGCCAAAACCTCATACGGTTAACTGTCCAAACTGACAACGAACGAAAACATATCGAATGTAGGTTTTAAGAACGAAATAAAAGATTCTGGCTTGTTATAAGACGTATTAGAAGGCTATGTAGAAGTGGAACATGATAAACATTTGGCATGGAAATTCAAGCGTTCACTTAAGCCAGTTTTATACTAACGGTGAATGTGACCGATTCATTTCTGATAGGAGAAAAGAAAGCGCAAGTTTAAACACATGTAACTTAATATAAATAAATATTTATTTATTTAAGTTTTGTAAGAATGAAAATAAAGCTCTGTATATAAAGCAATGTAAATCCTATAAGTATGCCGTCTTAGTCGTCCACTCTGCTTTAAAATCTCTCAGATGAGACGTATAAAATATCTGAATAACTTACACCAGTCGTCGAGGAGGCTCAATTTAGAGTGGATCAGAATAATGAAGATGTCAACAAAGTACCACATAAGCAGAAATAAAGAGGTCCGTAAAAACGAGCATATGAATTAATGTCCAGTAAATATATAAGAAGCATGCTTACATCCAAGAAAGAGATGCCATGAGAGGTATCAGGAATGGATGCTACTCAGACACAAAAATAACAGTCAGTCTCAAATTCCGTAAAACTTCAAAGCTTGCGGTGGCAAAGACATGTAGTGAAAATGGAAGAGAATGGGATACTGTGATCTGTACTGGTACGATAGAAGGAAAGGACCCTTGACAGGACCCCATGGAGGGTCTACGTGCACTGAGTAAGGGAAATCCATAAGACTGAACTGACAAGCTGGCAAGCACAGAACGAAGGTATGGTCTTGGACGAATGGGCAGAGGGTTAAAATGAGGCCTGAAAGCCAGCACGTTTAGTGATACATGTCACGTGCACCAGTAAGATCCATCAATCCATAAATGCGCATATGTGTGATATATGTAGTGCACGTATCTTTGTTTTAAATTTGTACTAACAATACTTCCATTTATACACACACGAACTTACTGAGCCCGTTGTATTTTGGCAAAGCATATTTTAGACCCTCCGGTAATTTTGGGCAATAAATGACGTACCAGAATTTATTGATTAAGGCAATTTACTTTTGAACTTTTTCAATTTCGCCAATATTCGTTGTAGATATCCGATCACCTGTCCTTGGTTTAGCTACAGAGTTAGGCCCGCCCAGTGCCCACTCGTTTCTCACTCTGTTTCAAACTTATGAAGGGAAGAGTGTACTATGATATGGCTTTTTACGTTTTACATATCCAAATTAGTTTATATATTAAAGTTTATCTGTATTTCATTATTTTGAGAGATTATTATAACCTATGGTTCATTTACAGTAGGCTATATAGATACAGGTGAGTGGACCGACAGAAAATCAGAGGGCAATAGTTTACTGGTTTTCAGGTATGTTTATTTTGCCGTCTGTTTATTTTGCATTACGGCTGTTTGCTGCATACAATGCAGAAAAGGTAGCCAATGGTCTAAGAATTTCTCTGAGAAGATAAGTGATAATCTCTTTAAGGTTCCTTAAACATGCATGCACCGGAACATGATTGAATGATTTTAAAATTATTTTATCAAATTGACAATTATAGCATTCTGTGGTAGGATTTAGACTGTTGAAACCGGTAGGCCTATCTAGACGCTTGCGGCTCGCTGCATAGGTTTATATTTCAGTGATAAGGAAGCAAATATACCTGCATTCATTTTTAGCTGTACTGCTTAATATTTCTGTAAGCTTGTTGATGGGTATTTCCAAAATAAAATAAACAAATTATATGTTCAATGTCCTGATGGGCTTGCAAGTTACATTAATGTAACGTTTACCATTTGCAGGAATATTACAGTATCTTCATATTCATATTCAATGCAACCAGTGATATTAGCAGTCCATCGTAATATTCACAAGCAGCTCACTTATAAAGCCATTCTGTCATAATAACAGTAAAAGAGCTAAAGTTTGTACTTTTCCATTACAGGCCTCATGATCGAGTTGCAGATGTCATGGGCATGACGGTACACGCGGTGCGGCGTATGGTGCAGCACAGCATGAGGTCTCCGCCAGACCCACCAACTTCCTCCTCGCCTTCATCAGCCCCTGTCTTCGACAACTTTACTATCGGTGCCATTCGTCGCAAGATCTATGACAAATTTGGTGGGAAGGAGGTCTTCACGATCGGCGGCCTTTACGAAGGAATTGCGGATAGCGAACATCATCCCGGAAGAAACCTCGGAGACGTCGGTGTGGCGACTCATCTACGACATGGGATTCCGATACAAGACCTCACAGAGGAAGTTGGATGTGAGGAAAGAATCCCTGGACATGGTGTGCCGCCGGATCGTCGCTCTCCGGGCACTTAAACGACACCGGCAAGAGGGTAGGCGGGTGATTTACCTGGATGAGACGTGGTTTACCACAAGGATGAATCACAGCATGGAGTGTACAGATGTATCGGATGTCTGAAAATTGGATTTGCGGATGTGGATGCGGATGCAGATATCAATTTTTTAAAATTTGCGGATGTGAATGGGGATGCGGATGCGGATATCAGTCTTTTAAATTTGCGGATGCGGATATTTGATGACCATACCCTCGCGGATGCGGTTGCGGATATTTTGTAAATCTAAATAATTTAGATATATTCAATTGTTAAGGACGACCTTCAGCCACATATTACATAATACTTTGATGTGCTCATTGAAAGCAGAAACATAAGTGACACTCGCGTACGTGTGTAGACTTTCACATGAACGCACGAACAGCAACAGCGGTACACGAGCGTTTTAGTTGTCTTGGCACAAGGTTATTTCATGCTCATTGCATGATCAGGGTAACAAAACTCAAAGCCATTCTTCGCATTAGAGAGAGAGAGAGAGAGAGAGAGAGAGAGAGAGAGAGAGAGAGAGAGAGAGAGAGAGAGAGAGAGAGTTTCCTAAAAAACGCAATCCCCTGCCTGTATGATTACAACTGTTGTGAATGACATCAAATTACTAAAACAAATATGCTTTAAAACAAATATGCTTTAAAATAATTATGCTTTATAACAAATATGCTATAAAACAAATATGCTATAACAGACCTACTTATACAGTATACACTGTACGAAATGTGTAACTGTGCATCATGTATTCTGTATAATAAAACGAAAGAGCCAAATTTAGTAAAAAAAAAAAAAAAAAAAAAAAACTACTTTTAACCACAATGTATGAGTATGAACTCTTGAACACTGAGTATGGGGTGATATCCGCATATCCGCATTCTCAAACTGCGGATGCGGATGATGCTTGCAATGCTAATGAGGATGCGGGTGCTAAGAAATTGTCAATGCGGATGAGGATGCGGATTTATGAAAAATGCGGATAATCCGCGGATACGGATCCGGATACAGGTATATGATACATCTCTAGTAGACAGCACACAGCCAACCACCAGCGATGCATGCAGCCGTCAAGCGCCGTCGGGAGAACGGGAGCGCTTCGTAGTGGTTGCCGCTGGCTCAACGGAAGCATTTGTTGAGAATTCTTTTCTTTGTTTCGTCACAAAAAACACCAGTGGTGACTACCATGGGGGAGATGAATGGCCACTTGTTCCTCCGATGGCTGACATCGCTACTTTTACCATCACTCCCTGAGCCATCGGTCCTGGTAATAATAGACAATGCGCCATACCATACCTTGCTAACATAGGATAGTCATTGCCCCACATCTGCCATTAAAAAAACAGGATATAATAAAATGGCTGGAACATCCCGGCATATCCTATCTACCACATGCCATACGCACTGAATTGTTGAAGATTTGCAAGCAAAGCAGGCCAGAGCCACAACACCTGGTGGATAACACCATCCGCTTGTGGGGGCATGAGGTCGTCCGCCTTCCTCCCGCTCATCCTGAACTCAAGGCATAGAGCTGGTATGGGGCCATATGAAACGATATGTAGGCTCCTCGCTGCGACGTTTCACCCGGGCAGACCTGCAGGCCACATTGGAGGGAGCCAGGCTGCTGTTACTGAAGAGGTGTGGGAAGGGGCGAGCGGTTCGACGGTCTCAAGCTTTCGAGGACGAATACAGGCTGACAGACAACATCCATGATCGCACAGATCCCACCGTTATCAACGTCACCAGCGATGACGAGGACGATCTCTTTCTAGATAGTGAAGGGGACTGAACTGAAATACCTTGGGTATTCTGTTTATGTATAAGTATATATATAATTCATTAATTTTGTATATTTCTTCATCACTTTTAAATGTTGTATGTCTGCTATTTTCTTGCTTAGCGTAAACATCGCATTATGCAACAATCTGTCAAATTTCTGTATATACTGCACATACTTTTTTGGATATATAAATATCATAATGTATATAGTGGTGGTGTTAAAAATACAACTATTATTTCGTCCATTTTTCTCTTTTTCATTTCCACGTCTGCAATATCTCATATTCAAAACTAGCCCGCTACCACCCCATTCTCATGGTAATAAATAAAAACATACATGATATATAAAACCATACAAATGCCTTTATGAAAGATACTGAATAGGAAATGGTTACTGTCGGTAATTCAAAACGCAAAAAGCCAAATCGTACTATACTCTTCCTTCATAAGTTTGAGACAGAGAGAGAGAGAGAGAGAAACGAGCGGGCGGGGCTACCTGTTTAGCTAAGCCAAGGACAGGTGTTCGGATATCTACATCGAATGTTAAGGAAATTGAAAAGTTCAAAAGTAAATTGCCTTAATCAATAAATTCTGGTACTTCATTATATTGCCTAAAATTACCGGAGGGTTAAAACATGCTGCGCCAAAATATCAAGAAGATACAGCTGATATATAAAAATATATTCAAGAAAACATATGCGACAAC
>JANJGK010001347.1:27500-42500 GCA_039081455.1 Macrobrachium rosenbergii
ATATTATATAAATATATATATGAAAAGCCTATAGGTCACAAGTACGTTATGAATTACAATGCTCAGTGAATGTTGATTTAACAAGTGGGGAGGAAAACTCTCCCAAAATCTTGCAGAGAATGTTTAGCTATCACCTGACATTTCCTCATTAGGTAAAATGGTGGCGTTAGGATTCTCGAGACGTAGGAACAAGTGACGTGACTTCGGATGTGCATTCGCCGGAAATGTCGGTTCCGGTGGGGAACGTGCGTTCATGCGTTTCTTTTGGGCGAAGTCCCAAGGTGTGACAGGATTTGATATGGGAAAATGAATCACTGGAAGACCAACACTGAACATTATTAAAAGTCTTCAGTGAAGACTGTGGTTCGTGATTTATCGTTCTAGACTGTGAGCATTGCTGTTTGGAAGTAGGAACCACCTTCAATTTCCCAAATTGTTGATTGTTTTTCTCCATTTTCATAATGTCTTTTTTGTTCAAGCATTTATGGCATGATACATATTTTATGAGTAACATGGGAGGAATTCCCATATGTTTATTTTTATGATTTTGTGAATTAATGAGGAATTCATTTGACTCCTCCATATGTATTGCTGAGAAAGAGGTTGAAGATGTACTCATTGGAAATGTACTGGACTTTGGCTTATTTTGACCTTTGCAAGTTACAGTGAACGATCTTTTGGGAACTTTAATATTACATTTTAATCCATCTCTTATTTCTTCCAATCTGGTTATGTTAGATTTTGTCAAATAAATTATTTTGGGTAAAGCTTGTTTTGCTGTAGACCTGAGAGAGAGAGAGAGAGAGAGAGAGAGAGAGAGAGAGAGAGAGAGAGAGAGAGAGAGAGAGAGAGAGAA
This sequence comes from Macrobrachium rosenbergii, assembly GCA_039081455.1. Classification (NCBI taxonomy): domain Eukaryota; kingdom Metazoa; phylum Arthropoda; class Malacostraca; order Decapoda; family Palaemonidae; genus Macrobrachium; species Macrobrachium rosenbergii. The sequence goes on from JANJGK010001347.1 coordinate 28,357, forward strand.
TGTAGAGGAGTGATTGGGTCTGAGATGTGCTACCAGCAGCCGTCGTGTGGCTACTACCAAGCCTACCAATAGATGGGACGTCTCGACTTTGTAGTAACAGGTAAGCAATGAAGTTAACTCTCTGCTGGACTACATTATATATATATATATATATATATATATATATATATATATATATTATATATATATATATATATATATATTGCAATAAGTCGCTAAAACCCAAGCCTTTAGAATGTTAAAAGTGGGTTTGTCGCTGCATAGCCAACCCAAGTTGACCCAGATACCAACACAAATCTTATCAGTATTTTGATCTGTCCCTTCTCCTCACCTGGGACAGACGTTTGGGTGGCACTATCAAAAAGGGACAAGGAAAAGAGGTGAGTACCAATCCCTTAAGCAGCTTAAATGAACTAAGCTGCTTAAAACAACCATTCTAAAGGCAGATTGAGCTGGCTGAATTGTCTTTCCACAGTATACCTGGGGAGATACAAGCAGATGGTCAGAACACCTCGAAAATGACACATCTTCAGCCTGGCCACCACATGGGCCCGACATTGGGGCCCCTACCCTTGGCGGTTGCCTTAAAAGGAGCTTGGGCAGGAAGATCGTTGCAGTTAGCAGTCAGAAATGGGAGTTAGCAGGAGGATGCTATGAGTTGCTGAGAGGCCCCCTCCCCCACCCTACCTACCTGTCCACACCAGACTTCAGACTTGAATCCAGTTCTACAGTCATCCTCGAATGGACTGTCCATGTGATGAGGGTACAGTGCCATGCGTGCAATTGCCCCTCATCATTCTTCGCCAGAGACCCGCTTCCCCTAAGGTAAAGTATGAGTAAACAACTTTCAGTCACGACAGTTTGCCATTAGAAGTGTTTATTGAGTGCCAGTATCAGTGCCATTTCCAGTGTTTTGTGCTCCAGTGTAAAGTGTTCATTCATTCCTCGAGTCCTTGGCACCATCAGTGCAGCCTCGAGTCATTGTATGTGTTATATTTTCTTTTACTGGCGTGTAATGTTTAACTCTCTCTTGCAGAGGGACCAATTTGCTGTGGACTCATCTTGGACTGTGCCTTGCCACCATTCAAGATTCCAGTAGGAAGATCTTCAGGCTTTGCCACCCTCTTAATAATTCATTTAACCATTTTCTTTTGATTCTTTTCTTGTAAATATAATTACTTAATTTAACCAAAGTGTTTACGTAACATTCCCTCAGGAAGTAGAGCCCTTTTTCTTTTCTTTTTATGATTTCCCTTAACGTAACGTCAGATTTCCTAGGCCAAATAAATAAACTTCCGTTGCCGGCCTGTAAAGGTATTCTTCAAATCTAGAAATCTATAGAAATACATAAAAATATATATACACGGACCCTCAACCTGTAATAAGAAGCAGGTTTATTTACGTACCGGTACATTTCAAGTATTTATAAAGAAAAAATCTTTCCCAGAATGCCTGTCTTTTGCCTTGAGCATTATTAAGTATCGCCAAACAATAAAGCTTTATCTCTGGAATAATTTTCTTTCTTGTAAATTTTCCCTTCGATAAATCAGTACAGTTATCAGAGAAAACTTTTTTATATATTTTGTTCATGCATGCATCATTTTGCAAATTAACAAAACAGAAATTAATAATATTTTCTAACTCCAAAACTAAACATTCATAAAAAAAATAAAGCGAAAACTAAACAGATGTCGGTTTACCCTGCGCAAAATTTCTTCAAGGGCACCAAAGGCATAAGATGTACCCAGTTCATGAATTATTCATATTAAAATGTCTATGTAGCCTTGGCCATTTCTGAAAATCAAACGGTTTTGTGTTCATATTTAAATAATAAAAATCAGCGAAAGTATCAAAGACAATCTGGATAACATGTTACAGAGGTAATTAACATCAAATTATTTTCTTAGGAGTTTCTGAAATCTATTAGTAGTACCATAAAGTTTTCTATTTATCTATCTATTTACACTTGCTTCACTAAAAAAAAAAAAGTGCTTTTTATGGGATAGTTGTAAGACAATTTTAATAACGATATTTCATTTCGGAGTGACTCTTTGCCTAATTCACATTTTCTGTTCTTTCACTTAGAATATTTAACATTATTTTAAATGATGATATTCATTCTGACTTTGAGTGTGTTCTTGTATATCCCATCTACAAGTTTTGAATGCCATGAAGCAATATTCAATCCGTGGATCATGAAAGCAAATCATTTTACTTACGAAACGGATTCTGGCTACGACAAAAAAAAAAAAAAAAAAAAAAAAATTATTTCAAAGGATACAAAATATGTCCCAAACTCAGTAATCACAAAAACCATTTTCCTTCTCATAATATTCACTCTAGTTCCCTTATTCATTTTCCTTGAATTACTAAAAATATGCTCCTAATCTTACTGAGTTCAACAGGATCATCTTTTTCATTCTAAGTATATTGCCAAGGCTTCTCTTTCCGTTCTCATAGCACTGTCGAGTATCTTCTTTTCACTTTCACAGTTCTCTGAAGAACATTTTCTCCTTCCAAAGAAATTATCTCACAGAATTTAAGATATTCCACCTTTCCTTATCATGACTTTTTCTAGTTCTCTTCTCCTGTGTACAGACTGAAAAGCACATTTTCTCACTAATGTTCTCTTTCGCTCAGGGGAGGAATTTTACTCCCTATCATGGCGTCCAGTCGACAGATATGGAATGATTTTGACATCGGTTCCGCGCGCCTAACCCCTCCGTGACAGTAATTCTTCAAAGCCTTGACGGGCGCACTTGATGATGTCCAGGGAAGGAATTGCCAGTTAATCTTAAGAAATTAACCATTCAAAAGACAACCACTGCACACACACACACACACACACACACAAAGAGAGAGAGAGATTAACGTTCCAACTTTTTTGCTTTGCCTGTAAAGTTAAAAAGGCTATTTCAAGCGCAAATGACGAATTTGATTATTATAAAAATACAAATAAATGTACGAAAAAGATAAGTAAATATAAAAAAAAATATTAAGAAAAACGTTACAGAATTCTACATTAACGGATCAAAGGAAACGGGATACAGTCAGAAAAGAGAACAGATAAAATGAGGGGAATGGAATCAAGTAAAAGCAATGAAGGAATAAAATCATAAAAAAAAATTATTCGAACGTTTTACTAATATACAGAGAATTAAAGGATTTACATGAGAAATGGAATACCAAAAAGAAAAGGAATTAGAGTTTATGCATATTTCGTGGTGGATGAGTGGAAAGCATTTGGAATGGAGGGGGAGATGGGTAACGGGGAAGAGATGAAATGCCGCAATTAGCTGCGAGGAATGAAAAATTTTATAATATAAAAATGAATAGCAAAACAGATGCATTAAAATATGACGGGAAAGATGAGATATTAATTACTATGATGTAATGAAACGAAAAGTTTTAAATGTTTAAATTTAACCGACAAGAAATTCTAAAAATATATAAGGACCTGAGTTTAGCTCAATGAAACCCACGTGTCATTTCACATGTCACTGGGAGGGTGTTGATATGATTTCCTACACCCCACCGCTAAATTGTCTAAGCAATCCCAGAACTTAGGAAATAAAGAAGAAGCGACATTTATACTCTGGCCAAGGAAAGGAACAACTCTAAAGGTGATGGGGACGGATAAATCAAATGTACATCGTTACTGAATTACAACTGATGATAATTTGAAATATATGAATGAAATAACCATTTCAGCCAACAAACAAAATAAGTTGCTATGACCTTCCAAATGGAGGATTTTAAGAGACAAACGTTTACTATAAGTTCACTTCCTGTCTTGCTATATCTCTCCCTCACTCACAAGCATTACTGCTTTTGTCAGATTTAGGCCTTAATTCTCTTATGGTTACCATTACCCGCACGGTACTTGTATGATACACGTGTTTCTGTTTTAATGTATTCCTCAATCTGTAAGAATTTCTAAGCCTGTGACAACATTTCGAATGTTATTTGCTTCTTTTTATTACAATAATCATAAATAAGTAAGCCTTAAAACACTTAAGTGCATTTTTATACCTTGCTCTTGACTTATTTAAAACAGATCTAATTCTAAAAGGTAACACCTAGCGGCCTTATTACTAATCCTGGTTCTACCTATCGGAACTTCGAAACTAGCCTTCGACTGGTCTATCTTTAACATCGGGTTCACAAAACCTACCTTTGAGAGTTATGTTCTTTTGATTCCATTCTAAACTTTACAATAGTGCAAGATACAAGTCTTATTTAATATTTTTAAATGACCTCACACATATTTTATAATCGGTAACGGATCATGAGATGACAAAATACTAAAGTCATTCAAATTTCATGATACTTTTAGAAAATATCAACTAAAGAGGAAACACTTAGTATAAGAGATTATAGAAAAGGAAAAAAATGTGGAGTCTGCTTTAGTCAGAATCTGGAATTCTACAATTATGAAAGATATAAACGATATCTCTAGCATTTCGAGCAAAGCTTTGAAATGCATAAGGAAATAAAAGTATTAAATTCATAAAGAAGTGAAACAGTCACTGTATTTATGTTTGCATAAAACGATATTGCTCTTGAAAAGTAAAAAGTTGCTAAGGAAGAAAATAGAAATTATCAAAGAATCAAACTCAAACTGAGTACGGCAACTTATTAATACAAGAAATAAATGTTTCCTCAAACATATAACATTAATAGGAAAGAATCGATGAAGTTTCCCAGAAATCTTTGAGTGTGGACGATATCTATATACCATTAGAATACGAAATTCAATTGGCTAAATGGGAGTCAACGGACTCGAGTTGTATTTTCAAGCAGTCCCTTCTCCGAATCAGTTAGTATATTTTCATTGTGCCGCGGCGTCTCGATCTCGATTCGACAATCCCGGAGAATTATTCTGGTCGTTGGCTAAAGTGAATGAAAAGACTGAGGTTGTATAATCCTACAAAACAGTCTCTGAAGTAGCGATATTTCTTTGCATTTTGTTTAATACAAAAGATGCCAACATACAGGACAGCAATATTCCTTCTATTTTAGTGCTCGCTCTCTCTCTCTCAGAGAGAGAGAGAGAGAGAGAGAGAGAGAGAGAGAGAGAGAGAGAGAGAGAGAGCGACTCTATTCAACACAATTCGCCCTAATGTCCTTAAAAGGATCTAAGCATTAAAATTTTTCAAGAGAAGAGAAAGAAAGCATGGCTGGCTAAGTCAAACCTGATCACAACTTGGTAAATAGAAATGAACAAATACAAATAAATGCCTACATCAAAGAGAAGAGAAGTTAAAATGGAAAAAATGTCAACACAGGTTCATAAATCTTTTGTAAATTTGTCCGAGTAAAGCTTCTAATTCGACATCCCGAAGCCTTTACAGAATATGGATACTGATGTTCACTGATACGATTATCAGGCACTAACGTATAAGGAATTGGTACTAAGCTGACAAAATGAGAAATATTACAATGAGATAAATATATACAATTCTCTATAAGGAAAAACCAGGTTGATGTCAATTAATGTAGCTAATTAAAGGTATCATCTCTGCTGACATTAGGGAAATTTCGAATGATACCTAGATTGATATCAGCAATTGATTATAAATTTAAGTCATATAAGTCCTGAAAAGACATACTTATACCCTTAATCCTGAAGGAAACACGTAGTGGAGTTCAAAAAAAGATACGCTTGCTAACAAAAATCTCAAGTTTTGCTGCCAGCTTTACTTACAAATATATTGCAGGTCTGTCATAGCTAATAATGTCTTTTGTCCGTTGTATGGGATGTTGAATAGTTTCAAGATGGACTGCTTATGTATGCAGACCAGACAAAAGGAAAACCTGAATGCAATACTCGAGTAACAGGCAAATAAGAATAATGAATAAAGTCCAAAATTCGGATCAGCTTTTTAAAGATGAATCGAATGGTCTCCGACTACAATTCGGCCAAGGTCACCAAGCAGTAACAGGGTGAACAAAGATCTGACTTCGACAAAAACAGATTTGCAGATCAGTGAGGTCAAGTTACTTCGTTAACGACGACCACATAGCTCTAATTGATCGAGTTTGTGTCATAGGTGCTGCAGCTAAGCGCTTGCTCCCCTTCACAAGATTTTAGTGATCCTGAACCCACCATGTTTAGAGTTCATTTAGGCAGTGCTATGAATTTTTGTTTGTTTTGTCTTAACTAACAGCAAGATATTTTGTCTCGCAAATGTAGATAACATAATTGTTGCTTCAATTATGTTCCATTCTCAACCCGCCCCACATCCCCTTTTTCCTTTAACAATACAGATGAAGTGAATGCTAGCCTTGAACAACATTACAACACATCGGCAAATCGCGCTGTCACAGGGTTACGAAGGTTATCTCCAATGAAACAAAAATTTCACTGTTTTGTCGAATTTGTACTTGGCGCCGATATGCATGCGTAGCCCTGCAATTAAGATTTTATAATACATTGTTTTATTGTCAACCCTACTGTACACTTTCTTTTGCACACAGCAAAGTTCATCATTTTACGGCGCCAGACAACTAATCAAGTTTCATATTGCTTCCTCATTGAATGTAATCATGGTATTAATGTTATATGTTTCAAAGATTTCGTTCTACACCTAACAGGATAATGTTCTCCAGTTTGGATGTGGAATGGGATGAAAGCTAATCAACTACATAAAACTTTACGGAGCAGTTATTTAAATTTGTTTTTCCTATAGGTGTTCAAGTAGTTTTCATTTGATGTTATTTATGACGTATGATAATTACTGGTGTTCACAGCATATTAAATCTGCAAAGTAGAGTAAAAGTCATAAGTGATTTCTTTTGTTTCTAACTGACGTTGATCTTTCGCAAAGATATTACATTTTGAGTTCTGAGAACCCCTTCAATTCGTTCAATTAAGAACCTTACACTAAGAACCTGTTACACTCTTCAAGCTACCAGTACTTCATTGAAGAGCAGGTTCTTTGAACCGTTTATTAATTATGTTCAACTAAGAACCCATTAAGCTCTTCAAGCTACTAGTTACTGGATTTAAGAGCACGTTTTCCAGCCAGCTGACACAAGGAACTGTCCTTCGAACCTGCGAATTATGTTCAGTTGGGATAATATAGCCTGCTCCCTGTAAAAAGAAAACTTCCCTCGACACCTCGGCAATATGGCTTCTTACCCCGACGACATCACAGCCCTTGTCACCGCCAGGGAAACCATGGGGCTCAAGGGTCAAGAACTGCTAGACTTGGTCGATAAAAGGGTGAAAGAAAGAGAAGCCAAGGAAGAGAGGGAGAGGCAAGAAGGAGAGCAAGCCAGGCTAGACAGGTTAGAGCAGAAAGAAAGGGAGAGGCAAGAAAGAAAGCAAGCCAGGCAAGACAGGGTACCTAAGGAAGACTGGGATCGAGCCCATGTACTCACCATGACCGCCCAAGTGGCCCGTAGCCCTGCAACCACGCCTTCACCATCCTCTATCACTGCCGCCAGCTCCATGATGCTAAAATGGAATGACCTGGAGCCCGAGGCCTGGCTCAACCAAGTGGAAGAAGTCCTCAGGAATTTCAAGCCCCCGCCCACAGAAATCTCTATGCTGCTGTTAAAACATCTGGAAGAAAAGGGCCAAACCACGTTCTGCTCCGTCCCATTAGCAGACTGTGGAAATCTTGCAGAGGTCCAGAAGGCCATAATTAAGGCCTACAAGCTCACCCCTGAAAGATGGAGACAACGTTGGAGAGGACACCCAAAGGAGGCAGGTCAAACATAGGCCGACTGGGCATGCTATAAGTCCCGAGCGCTCAAGCGGTGGCTAGAATCCTGCAATGCTTCCTCTGCAGAGGAAATTCTAGAAACTTTCCAGCTCGAGGACTTCCTGTGCTATGCCCCTCTGGCCCTCGCTACCTACCTCTGCGATAAGAACCCTCTGACATTAGATGACTGCTGTCGTTTGGCAGATCACTGGGACATGCACCATCCTACAGCCAGTTCCTGGGGCCGTAAGATTTGGCCCTCTTCCCCGACCTCTGGTCAGCCTCCGCCCAAGAATGGGCACCCTCACAAGAAGTCCATGTGTGGCTATTGTAAAAAAAAAAAAAAAAAAAAAAAAAACCTGGCCACTCCACAGAAAACAGTGCCTCTCAAAGGCCAAAAATCAGCCAGAAACTCACACTAAGTCCCCTAATGAGATCATAACAAACCGAGCCATGGCCGGCTCTGGAATGAACAATAAAGGGCCTGCCCCCTCCAATGGAACAGTGCCACGCCGAGACTACAGCAAAAATTATTGCACCGCTTGTCAGGTTCAAGGACACTCTGCTCTATGGGCAAAATGCCCTAGTAAAACAAACCAACTGTCATTGCTTTGGCAGTGACAAATCCACAAACCTTAGGCCCTCCAGCCAAAGGCCCTGTATCTGTGGCACCTCCCAGAGGTAGCTACCCTGCCTGCCAGGTCACAGCATTTGATGACATTGGCGCGCAAATCTCCCTCATAAGAGAAGATAAGGTCCCCTATGGGGCCACCATTGACAGATGTAAACCTATTACAACGGAGGGCATCAACCAAATCAAGATGATTCTCCCCACCGTCAAGCTAAGGGTCACAAGACCTCAAAGATAAAAAATCTGCACTCTTGCAATAACTACTTACCTTCCTGGAGGCTATGACCTCCTCCTGGGACAGGAATTCCAGTCCACTTCTAAGTTACAGAAATTCAGGGGTCCTAACCCCTCAACAAATAGATAAAAAACCAAGAGTCCTCAAGGACCTGCCTTAAACCCGCTGCCAGTGCCACTTGAGAGCCCTGAGCAGTGCCAGGCTCCGACTGTCGAGCCCATGATAAATCACATCCCAGTGCCACTGCCAAGGGGCACCCTGAGTCTTCCTCCAAGGATCCCAGTCCAGGTCGCCTCTCCCCCTTCGGCTTGGCATTGCTACCAGTGCCAGTGCGAGAGCCAATCCAAAATGTACTCGGGTTTCCTCTGGATTCCTCTGACCACAGTGGAAGCTCACCGAAGAAAGGTCACGGTCACAGATAAATCCAGGTAGTCCAATAAGAACTGTTGAGCTCTCCTCGCACTAATTCCCTCTAGTACAGTGCCTCACCTTTATCTTGCAAAGAACTCTGGCACCTGTGTCCAGAGGAGGATGCCGGGTTTCTTCCCCTATTTATTCTTCTCAGAACTGTGTGACCTAATTTTTTCTTGTAATGTTTCCTTCTACCACTCAGATCATTTCCATCTCTCTCTTACCAATCTTCTAATTTGATATTTTCCTGGCAATCTTGCCCCTTCATGAACCCTTTGTATAAGCCTATAAATGGCTCCTCATCTTAATTTGCTTCCCACACTGCCAATTTTTTCTATACAGCAAGTCTTTCGACATCCTATTTAATGCCTACAACAGCATAGTAACTTAAATTGAATATAACAGAGCCTTTTGGCCTAACTGCATGCGTGCCACACCTGGCACAGTGCCATTACCATCGCCATTGGTAGTTGCTTGTGCCAGAGGGGTTGCGCCCTCTGGCTGGCCTTGTGTTGCCCTATGGGGCTAAAGAATGACTTAGACAGCCTTCATAGGCTAAGAAATGTAATTCTGGTATATTAATCATAACTTTTACTTACTCTTGTCTCTGACATTTATTTTACTTGTGACTCGGAAAGCCCATGTACTTCACATACTTGACTGTTCTTCATTGTACTTAGTTTCATGCCATAAGGCACCCGTGTTGTTAGTGCCACATCTGGCACCATGCCGCCACATAGAAGTATTGTGGCATCACCTACCCTAAGCCCATGAATACTTCCTTGTAATGCCTCCTCAAGGCCCTGTAACAGCATGACTTTGGACTGTCAAAGTAACCTTATTAATTAAGTGCATGTCTAACCTGAAGTTTAATGCCGTACTAATCCTATTATTGTTCTCTGTGTTGTTACCTAGTTTCTTGAAATATTAATTCATAGACCTTTGAATTTTGTATTTGCTATAATGCTGCTTTAACGTAATAACATGAGAGATATATGACTTTAACTTGCAGCATAATGTAAACTACATAAAGTCCAATTTAAAAATCAGTGATATGTACCTTGCTTTCGATTTACTTGCAGAATCAATTATTTTTCTGAATGTAATGTTATCACAAAAGGGAAGTAGAGAGTTATCAGTTTGTTCAGTTGAATTCACTTAGTTGTTGACATTTCCACCCAATTCAATGTGCAATTGCCAACTTTGTGGGGGAGCTGTTAAGTGGGAAACCACTTCTGAAAGAAAACCCAAACCTCCAAACTGTTTTGCACCCCAAAATGACGTAATTTCGCACTGATACCTAACTGAGGAGGGCGTGAGAAACTCAGCCCCTATGTAAATTTCTCTCCATGCTCCCCTTTTTGGTGCATCTGTTTATCTTTTGTAAAGACCTGGTGACTGCTTGAATTACCTCTTTTCAGATAAAAGGCGAATGATGACGAAGCCTGCCAAAAATCCACCAGAAAGGTTGAGTACCCCATAAACACTGGCCAACATGGGTTGCCAGAAGTCACCAAGATTTGGGAAAAATCCCAACATAGATAACGAGGTGACACAACCGCCATTTTACGATCCCAGTAACCTCTGGTAGGAGCAAGAAAATAAGCCCTTGAGGTCATATAAGGCGAGAAACACCCCATCAGCAGATTGAGACACTACCCCCTTGCATGGTCTCTTTACTGAGCTGACCCCTCCACATGGTCACCTTTTGACCACCCAGTCACATTACCTGTGCATTTCCCATTAAACTCACCTCAAAACTGGTGAAATTCGACGAGACTCCTCCATCTCTCCGTTATAAGGTAACGTCCTGACTAGAGTTTTTTTCAACAGTCACGTGTCTTTAATCCTTCACTGCACTCTCATTTTCTTTTCTGAAGTGCGAGTTATCACAAAGACCTGACTCACTTAGCTCAGTGTGAATTTTAATGCAAGTATATCGTACCAGAATTGAGTTATCTTGGCACCCTCAATTCACCCGAGATCGATATAATTATCCTTGTGTAACCACTGGCATTATCAAATTGTAGACAGTACATTGGCTGTGGAAACATCGACTTGTCTTGTGCTTCTTGCATTGAAAAGGCCTCGGCAATCAATTCTTCAGTATCCCTTTCAAGAGGATTAATCATAGACTATTCAAATTTTCAACTGTGATGGCATAACTAACCACATGGCAGCCCCTGTTGTATCTGCCTATCATACCCAAGTCTTCTGACTGATGTGTTTAATTCTAAACATATCCCATTTAAAGTAAATCTAAGTGTTTATCTGCAAGCCCCTTGTTGAAGTATGGCCCTCAGCCCAACAGTTTTTTTCTTTTACGTTTCCTGCCTGACCTAGCAATTGCAGTCAGATTTCTTCAAGGTGTATACCTACGACCCCCTGTTCAAGAAAAAATGGAAAAATTTGAAAAAAGTGTAGGTATATATAATGGGCTTTAGTTTCTATTTGTCCATGAATGCCAGTGCATGGCACTTGTTGATCATCCGAATGAGTACAAGTGCTGGGTTTGATTTCATCTTGTTAACTAGACACAAGATAAACCGGTTGCAGATAAGTGCGTGATGTATATATGTATATATTTATGAATATGCGGAGCCATACGGGAGATAGACAACAGGAATCTAGAGAGCAAAAGAAGGCAACTAATAAACCTGAATGAGAATTGTACAAAAAATATTTTAGAGCACCAAAGAAGTGGTTCTACAGATATGTAAATCCTCAGAGATTTTTTAATGACCATACAGACCTGAGAACAAAACGATAGGCAAACGAAAAGATGCTGGTCTAGGTTGAAGAAATGATATGCAAACGGAAAGATGCTGGTCTAGGTTGAAGAAATGAGTATTCTGAAGATTTGTTCAATGTGAAAGACAGAGACTAGGTACAGCTGAGTGATGTGAGTGGAAGGGGTACCTTAAGTCTGAGAATGCTCGAGTAAGCAGCTGCTGAAGATGAAAAATGAGATTAAGTAGCTCAAGAATAAAGAATAAGTAAAGTGATGAAAGTGAGAAAGTGGCTGAAAAGGGTATATGAAATACATCCGAGTGTGGAAAAGTTACAAAGGAATGGTTGAGAATGAATAAAGAAAATAAAAGGGACTAAAAATATATATCATTACTCAATACACAAGGGCAGATGTACGAAAGATATCACCAAGATTGATAGTGGAAGTAAAGTGTGGACTTCAATAATTAACACTGAATGTGTGTGTGTGTGTGTGTGTGTGTAAAGCATTTTCTGCGAATCAGCTAAGTATGAAGTTTAAGACTAAAGGGTTTAAGACAGAAGTTGCAAGCAAACCTTAAATAGGAACACAACAGAATATATGACTATGCAAAGTTCTGAGAAGCGAGATATCCAACTGTAAAATAACTGGAGTATACTCGTGTATCTTTTCCTATCCAATTTTTTTTAGCCATTTGTTATTTTTCTACTCAATTTACAAAAGTACATTAATTTCTGTAATCAGACAAAAAAAAAAAAATACTCTAAAATCATCCGTTCCTTCAATTTCAACTTGAGAACTATAACTTGAAAAATGACTTGAGAACTAGGGACTATTATAAAAATTCCAATACATACACTCCCAGTAAATACTAAAAACATAAAGGTATAAACATAAGCGAAAGAAAATACTTCCTTCACCATTACAATCTAAGGAAAGTAAAAGAAAAGATCCTCCAAGCGAACCGTAGAGATTAAATAAAATAAAGGAGCCAATTCTTTCAAAAAAGAAGTGTTCCTTTGTCCCTCCCTGTGCTTATCATCGCCTTTGAAGGGAGAGCCGTTCTATTTTTGTTGTCCGTAGTGGTCTTTCTCCCCCTTGTGTGAATGGTGCCATCTATTCCCCTCGCCCCGAGATGGAGTACTCAACCTGACGAACACGACGGCTTTTGTCATATTGGTTCTCTTCTTTACCTCTCACAAAACTTCGTCGGCACAAATGAAATACGAGTCTTTGAGACCTTGGAGCGAGACTGGGCTATTGGGAAAAATATAATTTCTAAAAAAGAAATTTAATCATAAAAACTACTTTCTGGGAGCTAAAAAAAGCGAATATTTAATAACACATTTCATGGCAAATTATTCTCTCTCTACTCAGAGAATGTGCGTTTCTTTTTTTATATTTACATGCTATAGGTCTTTTTTTATAGAAATAAATACATTTATAATTAAAGCTCAGATTTAGTTTTACCGAAAATCCTTATAATTCTTAACAAAAGCTTTTATACAACACATGCTAGGCTGGACGCTTAATAAGTTAGAATGGAAAGGAATTGTGAATTTTTTTTTAAAACACTTGAAATGTTATTGCAACATTCTAATCAATCATATCTATTTCCTTTTATGTATTAGTGGACATCTTTCATTCTTATTCTTTGCGCTGTTCATAATCAACTTAGATTAACTCACTTTATTCAGTCTAAAATTTCACATACAACTGAGAGCGTCAACTCCTACAACCTTCAATGGTTGCACTTGAGGGTTTTTCTTCATCTCATTCAAACAGCGACAGTCATGTATGCCGATAGTTTGGGCTGGGGTTTTATTTCTGTTATTTCGCATATCCAAAAGATACACTGCCGGAAATGAGAGTCCCTCTCCATAAGATAATATTCGTCTTATCTAGTTTTTTTTTTGTACTGTACCAATTCTTAAATGTCATAAGTATGAAATTCTGACCTCTAGTGATCCTTAGAGCTTTGCAGATCTCCAGGTCCAAGTTGTCATTTTATTTTCATTTTTTAGGGCCAATTTAGATGATAACGGACGTCATGAATACGGTTCCATTGACATTATTACCTTCAAGTCTTTTCTAGGCTCCTTGGAGAATTTATTTGGTGGGATCTGTTGAACCTTCAGAGGATTCCCTGCCGTAGGTTTGAGTAGAGAGCACTCACTCTTACCGTTTAGACAAGAGCTGGCGTTAGGGCTCCAGCACTGATGACTGCCTCAAATCCCCCGTTGCCTGCCTTTAGTGTGATAACAACGTCTTGTGTATATATATAAGGAAATCCGGTGTCCTCAAATTACCTTAACACTTGGCGCATTAGTCCATCGTGCCTTCGCACACTGTTTCATTTCTGTCTCCTTTGGCTAGCGATATCGCTAAAGTCCTCTTCAAAACCGGGTAAAGCATGACTGAACT
>JANJGK010001347.1:47500-65000 GCA_039081455.1 Macrobrachium rosenbergii
GGGGCGCAAGCAGGGTTGCCAGATGGTGCCTATTTTTTTTTTATTTGTGATATTAATTGCAAAATTGCCAAAAACATTATCACTGCTTCCATCTGTTTTCTAATTATTATCTCAAAACATGGCAACAATTCAAAATATAAGTAAATTTTCATTTAAAGTCTTATTTATGAATTGAAATATAGAACAGTGGATAATTATAAAAAATTTAGCACCAATAGAACAAAAATCTATCATTCATCCACATACTGTATTCATATAAGCAAATAGGCAACATATTGTTTACAGTTGGCAAAAATTTCAGGGGTGGGGGGGCCGTGGGATCTAAACATAATGTAGAGGGGGGCGCAAGGCAAAAAAGTTTAAGAACCACTGCTCTAATGTCTCTTCTTCCTTCTCATATACAAATGACATTTGTTAAACAACGACCATGGACATGCAGTTCTACCATAAAAGGGGTCGAAGCTAAGCCTGATGGTAGATCTGGCCTTATCTCCTCCGAGGCCAAAGTAAGCAAACTTATCGTTTAGTTTTCGTTGTCTCTTGCCTATATCTGTCTAGCTATAAACTAGGAATACTAGTGTAAAGCTAGAGCTCGTGCAAGGAGGAGCAATCTAAAACTAAAACAAAAAAAATCAATCTTTTCTCTGCAGCTAGGCTATTTCCTAAAGAATGACATTTTATGTATACGAGTATATATTGTAAATCAAAACCTAAACATGCTGATACTTGCTGAATAATAGTTCGACAGAAGAAAAAATTCTGAGGAAAGAAATTGGTAAATGCTGATTTTAGGTGTCTTGAGAGAAAAATGTACGCAGAAATTTTTCCGACAGTTTTCCCCCCCCCACCCCCTCAAGCGATGAAACTTGCAAACACGGTGAAGTGAAATTGCTTTAATCGAATCCCCATGTTAAAATGAGTGTACAGTACAATAATTATTTACATCAGATGTGTGCAAGGATACGTTTAGTTAATGATGTTTCATAATAAATGCTATAGGCAATCTAACCGCTACCTTGAACTGAAGCTGAGCAATATCACATTCTGTACCGCTGTAGTGTTAACTCGCAATCACGCTGCCAAATGAAATGCCGTACGCGCAATTCCTTTTATTTCTCATCGACACTGACCAACACTTATGTATCGGTAGTCATGAAATCACAGAAAATTGTGAAAGCGCTTCCAAAAATCACATATATGACTGTGGCAAATACTTTTTCTCGTGGACCTTGATTTCTCTGAATTTAACTGAACCAAAGAGGAAGCAAGACTCACAGAAGGAATGACATGATAGTTATCATTGAGGCTAAGGAAATCGCAACTGCAGAGCGGAGAGGCACTTTGCTTTCCACACCTCGGAGTCTCTGTAAAATAATGATAGCGTGGGTTTCATCTCCTAATTGCGTGCAATGCAAACAAACTTATAAACTCGAGAATCCTAGATCAACCAAACAGCCCACAACTGACAACAAACTGATGCATCTAACTCAAGAAGCTTTTCGATTCTTTTGCCCCATCGTGACCTTACATATTTTTAAAATCTCTTCCACAAAGTTAATATTAAATTCACATTAGTCTTCTCTACCCTAATATCTTTCAAATATTTTACATCAAACACTCACAAATTATATATACACACATGTATATATATATATATATATATATATATATATATATATATATATATATATACATATATAATATAAATACGCACACACACACAAAGTATTCCAATTTAACTTTCACTCGTAACTCCCCTCGTATGTTACAACATTCGCTGAATTGCAGATCCGCGTTGCGAGTAACCTGTTGTGTGAAATCACCTGTAGCTCAATGGTGCCATCTTCTTGCAAACTACATGTGCCACATCCTGTCATAATTTTCCAGATTTTACAGTGTGACCAATCGCTTTCCCTGTAGTACCCCATTTTGTACTATCTAAGGATCCTATCCCCCTTCTACGAAGTGCGCGAGCCTAGTCAGGCATAGATACATAGCTTGCAATAGAGTGGCACTCATGTTTGTTTACTGTCATTTAGTACAGTAATTTTGATAGTGCCACAGAGCTCTACTGACAGCTCCTGTATATATTTTATCTTCTGATACCTTTAGTGAATTAAATGTTTTAAGTGGACCCCCCCCCCTAAGTTTACCTAAAAACACTTCTTTGATTGATATTGAGTTGTGTTAATTTCCCTGGGGTTGGAAATTTAATTAGCACCGCTTCCCCCATACTGTGTTTACAAGTATGATAATCCTATTTCCATACATCTCTACTGCATAACTTAATATTTAAACAACCAAATTTCTTTTGATATTAGAGGATCAAGTTTATACATCCCTTGACTGATATTCTTTTATACAGCTAGATTCAATGATATTCCTTTCCAGGGTGTTATTAGAATACACAATCCTTTTTGCCCCTTCCCAGTTGATAGCATGATTATTCTCACTAACATGTACGATAACACCACTGTTCCCCTGTGCAAACCTCACACATATTTTATGCTGTTCTTTTCTCTTCTCCAGTGCTTTACCCTTTTGGCCAATATAAAAGTTGTTACAAGACTTACATGGAATTTTATACACATCCTTTAGTACCGTCGGGAGAGTTCTTGATCAGTACATGTTCCATTGTTTTATTGTTCTTAAATGCGACATTAACACCCAAATTCTTAAGAAGATGGGGGATATCTTTCATATTATTATTATAAGGCAGTACAAGCAAATTCTTTGTGCTGTAAGGTTCGTTTTTGTTTTGATGCATAATCTTTTTTGCCGCTTCTAATACATTCCCTGGCCATACACAAAAGTGCCAATTGATACTGGAGTTTTTATCGGAATTATTAGAGAATGCACAGCTAGATATCCCATTTCCTAAAAGCACCCTAACTGAACTGATTAAATTATATGGGTGAAAGAATGTAAATTTGAATTTAATGGTAAATTTTACTCCCAAACTTTTGGTATGCCGATGGGAAACCCTCTACCCTCAGTGTTACGTAACTTTTATACGGAATTTTTTGAAAAGAAAATATTAAACAACCTAATTCCACACAATGTAGTATGGTTCAGATAGGTTGACGACAAAATTTGTGTATGGCCATCAATTAAATTCATATGGAAATGGAAAATGATGGGTGCTTACCCCTGTCAGATGTCCTCATACGAAGAAATGGTAATGGGTTTAAATACAGTTGTTTACAGAAAACCTACTAATATTTCCTCCTATTGCAGACAAAGCAATAGGCTTAAGAATCAGCGTTTACATCTATGTTTTTAAGTGCATTACGCGTATGTAGCCCTGAATATATTGATGAGGAAATAGATAAGATTAGGAATACAGGCAAGAAATTGAAATATCTTGACAGCATATTAAACAATGCATAAGAAGCGGCAAAAAAGACTATGTATCAAAACCAAAAAGAACCATACAACACAAAAAAATTTGCTTGTACTGCCCTATAATAATAATAATATGAAAGATATCCCCCATCTTCTTAAAAATTTTGGTGTTAATGTCGCATTTAAGAACAATAAAACAATGAAACATATACTTATCAAGAACTCTCCCGACAATACTACACGATGTGTGTATATAAAATTCCATGTAAGTCTTGTGACAACTTTTATATTGCCCAAACGGGTAAAGCACTGGAAAAGAGACTAGAACAGCATAAAAAAATGTGAGATATGCACACGGGAACAGTGGTATTTTTGTACATGTTAGTGAGAATAATCATGCTATCAACTGGGAAGGGGCAAAAAGGACTGTGTATTCTAATAACACCCTGGAAAGGAATATCATTGAATCTAGCTTTATAAAAGAATATCAGTCAAGGGATGTATATATATCTATCTAATATCATAAAAAATTTGTAAATTGTTTAAATTATAAGGTAGGCAGTAGAGATGTATGGAAATAGGATTATCACATTAGTAAACACAGTAAGGGGGCAGCAGTGCTAATGAGATTTCGAACCCCGCCTCCTGACACCTGTCAGGTGTGGATCTGTAGCCTCCTGTGGTCGGTACGTTTATCGGTATTGTCCCTTGAGAATCTACTGTGATATCTAGCCAAATGAGTATTGAAAGCCACTCCTACCTTGACACCCGCCTGTGGGTGGATCTGTAGTCTCAAACGGTTGTGTATGCTCGTGAGTACTGTCTCTGTAGTATATACTGTATATTTGTGACTTCTAATACTATATATCATTCCTTCGTCAATTGCTTTGAAATAAAGTCGAAACCGGTCAGGTAACGTGCGATAAATGAATCACGTACAAAAGTGATTATAATCATATATATATATATATATATATATATATATATATATATATATATATATATATATATATATATATATATATATAATGTGAGAGAGGACGCGCAAATTTCCTTCGACATTTACTTTACCCTTAGCAAAAGAATATGCCTGATGGAAGAAAGGAAATCTTACAATCCCAGAAGGTATAATTTAAAATTACGACGCCAAGACGCTACAAGATTCCAGAGGGTAAGGATGACGCCATCTGTATTCCTAGTGCTTTCGGGAGACGCAAAACACAGTGAGGGACACACTGTTTATCATATTCGCCTTTATTCTTTTTTTTCAGATGAGGGTTATGATCCTCGTGGAAGAAAGCGGCGACGTCTGGAAAGGTCTTAAGAGCCTCACACGCTTTCCTTATTTGGCGAGATCTGGCTGAGCGTGTTAAGAATGAAAGGCACTGGCGTGGACGTATTTCTTTTAAATATTTGACTTGGATACGTCGTAATATTCAAAACAATGGTTATATGCATATAGCTCTAACCTTAGGTAATACACAGATTCTCCTGTACGCTATTTCCCGTAAAAGCGCATTCCATTTTCTTCTGTTATTCAGGGGTCCTTTGATTATTTACATTCTGACATTTCTTCCCACCAACAATGCTTCTTTTCCCTCTATAGTAATTCCTGTCCATCTTGCTTCACCATTTTTAGTAAACAATAGCTTACAATTCGTACAATGTACACCACCTGCACACAATTATTCAGATTCCAAACCCTATCTCCCTCTGCTGCGATAACAGATTACATCTACGTAGGTACGTGTTCATGCATAAATTTAAGCGCGCACTGAACAATAGACATAACAGTTTCATTAAAACCCCCTTAATGACTCTTGGGCTTCATCAAGAATTTGATCGTCCGTTTGCTGACATGAGGATAAAATATGCGGCATTTAAAAATGTTCAGCATTATTCTAAGCGCAGTAGAATTTATTTCTTTTTTAATGTGATGGAGTACAAAAGCTGACCAAAGACCATTATCAACAACCATGAATTTTATCATGTCCATGACTAAGAAACCTTTGTAGACGCCAAGATCTATGTAAAGATCTTTAGAAAAGTTTACAGCACTGGAGACGGAGATAAGCAAGAAAGCACAGAGCAAATGTAGGGACCAGTAATTTGTCTCAAATCAAACATTTCTGATTTTGTATCATAGGAATAGTGCTAATAGAGACATTTTTGCACCAATGATTTCATCGCAAGAAATGTAATATCAGCTGTACCAATAATTACAACAACCATGGCTCTACCCCCAAGCACTTAAAGAGTATAAAATGTTCGATCAACAGGCTAGCAATAAAAGAAAATAAAAAAAAAACAATAAAACATGTAATGTAACACTTACCACACTCTGAGCAGCGAAGAATCCGATGGATGGCGAAGCGTTACCTTGGGAAACGGTTCCAAGACAACAAAAACGTACTAAGAAGCACTATTACAACGCACACCTGCAATAATAAAAATAAGAGAATAATTAAGAGGAAAATCAATCTTTCAGACGTCTTGGTTGTTTTGGGATTATAATAAAATTCATGAAATTACTCATATTAATCCTAACTGCGAACACCCTCCTTACCCCAAGGATAGATTTATTCTGTAGGTCCATGAATAACTTTGGACAAGTTAGAAGTCAATGACTACAGATGAAGCATGCCTGTAGAATCAATATATATTTTACATATCGCACCAAATGATTACATACACCAAACATTTAATATCACAACTGTTTAAATTATATCGGTTAATTTGTCTAACCGTAAAAAAGCCATTATTCAAATTTCCAAAGGCAACAACTAGAACTGCTAATGGTTCCGAACAAAGGGGGAAGTTATCAGTACACATCGGATAAATAAGTTCCTTGTTTATCCGCAATGTCACTTGACGCAGAAAAATACATTTAGTCGGAAAACAAATTTCTTACAGAATTGCTGTTTGACAATTGTTTCGTTCAGCAACAGCTTTCCAGCGGAGATTATTCATACTAAATACGTCGTTCTACAACCTGTCTCAGTTGCATATATGAGTCGAAAAATTCGAGTATATCGAAAACCATCCATGAACGTCGAAGTAGCTAGTATTTACACAACATTAAAACTGCAACAATACTGCCATTATTTAAAATACTGATAATAAATGCCATTATTACTGCTATTAGAATGATAATAAATATCATTATTAAAGTAAAAAAAAAATAGAAAATCTTAACCGAAACACACAAAAGACAGTGAAATATAACGTTTTATATATTAAAATTTCATGCACTTCTTGCCTTCAAGACTTTATCTAATCATTCCATCTGTGCAACCTGAAACTTCCAGTCTGTTCACTCAGGAAACAAGTCGCTAAGAAAGCCTTTCCTGATAGTTGCTTACTCTAGTATTATATTAAGTTACACACAAACACACACACAAACACATTATTAACTGGAATATTATCATATAGAATAATCCGAAAAAGGAAATGAACAATAAAACTTTGCCAACAGAAAGCGAAAAAAACAGTAAATACCACAAATGACGATATGTAAATAAAATCATTGCTAATAAATCACATTTAATATACATACACAGATATATAAATACACACATACTCCATATATATATATATATATATATATATATATATATATATATATATATATATATATATATATATAATATATATATATATATATATATACATAATATATACATATATATATATATATATATATATATATATATTTACATTTACGAAACTGTGTGCGTATATTAAAGAGCTACGTAAACTGAGGAATCCTAAAATACTGATAAAATGGACAATGAAATAAATAAAATTAATTAGAAAATCATTTTGATGCGATATTTGGACTCTGAAATTATAATAAATAAAATATCTGATAAAGAAATAGAAAAGCTGAACTACACAATGAGAAAGGTTACAAGTTTTATTGAAATGAAATCCTGTTAAATACGACCTTTGCACAGAAACGGCCTGATCTCATCAGTTTAACATCCATAAGGATGAGGTTGGAGTATTTATTTTTAATGCTCAATGTGCCAGAACTAAAAAAGGCTGTGCATATATTTCATAGTGTTCTTATCTATAAGACGCTGTTCTAAGAATATCTGAAATAAGGACAGACTTCCGGTGCTTGTCATTATTAAGACTTAACATTGTATATACTAAAAAATTTAGGGAGACATCAAGTAAAGGGAGATATTACAAAATGGATGTTGCATAAAAAGGTGTGTAGTGTGTTGTTTCCTAAGATTAGTAGATTCAATAGATTTTTTGTTGACGTAGTATCTCGGCGGATGAGCACAAGCTCTTAGCAATACAGTGCCTGTTCCAAAGAATGGCATAGCTGCAGACAGCAGTGATTACAGGCCAATTTCTATTCTCGATGTGCTCCGCAAAGTTGCAGAAAAATTTATTTTTAAATTCACTGTATAAGGGTGTGGAATCTAAAGGATTGTTTGCTGATAGTAAACATTCATACAGGAAGCAGTTAGATACCTGCGATGCTCTTTTAGATTTGACATGCCATTTGCAAGAGAACCTTGATAGGGGTTTTGAATGTAGAGTAATTCAAATAGATTTTAGTGCTGCTTTCGATTTTAAAAATCACAAGGAATTTATTTGTAGACTTTAGAATCTTGGATTGGGTGGATATGTTTTAGGTTTACTTCAAGATTACCTTACAGGTTGGCAGCAGCGAATTGCTGTTGATGGGATCTTTAGTGAATCAAGACCTACTGTGTCTGGAGTTTCACAGGGTAGTGTTCTTGGTCCATTGTTATTTTTAGTGTATACAAGTGATATGGTTGTTGGCCTGGAAAACATGACTGTTCAGTATGCCAATGATGCAACACTTGTGGGTGTAGTAAAGTCTCCACTTATGGGAAATGAACCGATGATACGGTTGGAAACGTTGGAATTCCGCTACGCCCTTAGAACAACGACGAAGATTCTGCTTGAGAATACGACAAATCCCGATTTCCTGAAACTCTACGGCGATCAAACGGCCCTTTTGACTTCCATTTCTTTTATGCAATAAAAATTAATCATTCAAGAAACCAGTCCCTTATCCAGACTATGAACATCGGCTAGTTATTAGCAAATATCAGCCCTGACGAGAAGAAAATAATATGAAGAATGGAGAAGACTATATATAAAATCAATTCCACTGATGTTCCCATCCTCTTTAACAAAATAATAATAATAATAATAATAATAATAATAATAATAATAATAATAATAATAATAATAATAATAATAATAATACCGTTTTTACGCGGAGCATCATGAAAAAAATTAGAATATGTAACCTGGCTCAGTAATCGAAGAAAAACGGAATGAAGGAAAGAAAAATGATCCGAGAATTTAGTTCACTGAAAAGAGGAGACATCAAGATCCCTGAATTCAGGAGACAAGCTTGCAAACTGAAATGAAGTTTTAAGAATCGACTGGGGGCCAATGCCATCTTTTTTTTTTTCAGATCGAAAGCGGACTGGAAAGCCCGACGCTTTTCCACAGGAACACCTAGGAAAAAAAAGGAAAAAAAAAAAATCCTTGGGTCTCACCTTGAAAAAGGCAGAATGTTATGAGAACAAGGAAAACGGAAGCATGAAAAATGACAATAAAAACTAACGAAATGGAACGTAAATGATATAACCGAAGATGAACGAGTTTAGTGATAAGAAGATACTTTTAATGGCCGCACAGCAAAAATAAAGTAACCGGCTCTGGAAAAAATTGTAAGCAAGACTGAGATTTTCAGGGCATGTATTAACAGTGTGCAGGTATTAAAAATCAGAGAAGATGGGTCTGCCCTATATCTATTCCCGACTACATCGCAGTTTTCTTCGTTTCTCCTAAATTCCAAATGTCTTCTTTTTTTTTTTTTTTGGTTAAACGACTGCCTCTACTGTCTCCTGCTCAGCCAAAAGCGAGGAAGGAACTGCACAATACGATGAAACAAAGCTGACACAAAAGATTCGAGACTGTATAGAAGGTGACACATCAAAGAACAGTGGAAAAGGAACATCAAAAAGAGCGACCCAAATTACTAGTGAATGGAGTTGCAGAAAAGAATTACAAATAAGTTGCACGGCAGAAATTCTGATAAACAAAAAGCAACGAGGTTACAGCATACAAGGCACAAATTAGTGAAAGGAATATGAAAATACGCCAGTTTGCAAGAAAATTCACTTATATCAGCAGCCTACAAGTTAAGGCAAATAAATCAAGCACCCCACACCATAAATGACCTGCGGTTGACGACCTCTTGCAACGAAATGTCTGTATACACAGAAAGCAGAGAGCGGACAATGCTTTTCCTGTTGGTGAACGATATAATTCTGAAATGTTAATTAACTTCAAAGTGCACTAAATAAATATAGGGCATTAGTACATACCAGAACATCAATATATCTAACATTAAAATTATCATTTTGACTCAAACAATGCTACACACATTCAGTGTTTGTTGTAGGTATGACGAGATCATTTAAAAAAAAAATAAATGGAGCCCAACCCTGAACATCGCCGCCCACGCACGAATTTATAATGACTAATCAAAACACTCACAGATAACAGGGAATTATAAGGACACAATGCATACCTTGACGAACATCAACAAACATTAAAATCAGACAAAAAAAAAAAAAAAAAAAAAAAAAATGTCGTTTTGCACAAATGTCTGGTTATATGAGCCCGATTAATTTAAACCTAACGTACATTGAAACATATTTATCATTTAGATTTAACAATGAAATATATACTATGTATAATCAAATACGATCATTTATATGCATGTATGTATGTAGGCGCGTATGTATGCAAGTGATGCACACAAGCACACGCAATTTATATTATATACATATATATATATATATATATATATATATATATATATATATATATATATATATATATATATATATATATACATAGTGTGTGTGTGTGTGTGTGTGTGTAGCCTATAAATAATGTAAACACGCAATTCCACAAAATCAATTTAGCTCTAACAATGAAACAGATAGGTATAATCAAATACGCGCATACAAAATGCATGATATATATATATATATATATATATATATATATATATATATATATATATATATATATATATATATATATATATGTGTGTGTGTGTGTGTGTGTGTGTATATGTATATATATGTATGTATGTGTGTGTGTGTGTAGCCTATAAATAATGTAAACACGCAATTCCACAAAATCAATTTAGCTCTAACAATGAAACATATAGGTATAATCAAATACGCGCATACAAAATGCATGATATATATATATATATATATATATATATATATATATATGTGTGTGTGTGTGTGTATATGTATGTATATGTATGTATACATACATACATACATACATACATATATATATATATATATATATATATATATATATATATATATATATATATATATATATATATGGTCAAGCGCGTGTAACTTCGCGTTTGTGCATGTTATTTACAAATGGCAGACTGTAACATTTCTCGTTTTTCAGGTTGCACGGACAGCCTATCTTGTAGGTTG
Organism: Macrobrachium rosenbergii; assembly: GCA_039081455.1. Classification (NCBI taxonomy): domain Eukaryota; kingdom Metazoa; phylum Arthropoda; class Malacostraca; order Decapoda; family Palaemonidae; genus Macrobrachium; species Macrobrachium rosenbergii. The sequence continues at coordinate 58,387 of JANJGK010001347.1, forward strand.
CTACAGCCTCTGCTTCTTCTACAGTTCCTGCTTTACTCTTGGATTATTCAGAGAAACTGATCTACAGCAAGACCTTCCAACAGACATCTCCACTTTCGGGAATTCTCTCGACCTCGTCTGTAGTGGCCGCTCTTCCTAGTCTCTTCCCAACCCTCTTCCATTCGTCTCCCCTCACCACTCTCCAGAAGTTTTATACCCGAAGCCCCTAATGCATTGTACATATGTATGTATGGAGGTATGTTTACACATAAATATATTATTTAACTGTCTTTACTTTGATCATAACTACCTAACGTATGTTCTTATTTCTTGACTTATCACCTTAATATATATATTTCCATAATCACAAAAGAAATTTCTCACTGAAAATGTGTACAAGCACACCGGGGGAAATTTGCCTTTGGCCACTGGCAACATATTCAAATAATTTTTAAAGCTTATACGCAAATGTGTGGGAAACGCTTTTTGTTTGGAAATGATTATTACCTTTCTCATGGGAAACTGAAAATCCTATTCAGCGGTGTATACTAACAAATAACTAAACAAATCCAGTTTCTGTGCATGGTTTTTGGTGGGTTCTGGCAGTGAGATGAATACATTTTAATTTCATGAGAATAACAGACCTGGAACAATGATGGTGAAAGCTGTTTTGGCTCTAAAATAAAAACCTTTGTCAAGGAAAGCCTGTAAAAATAATACATAAACTGAACAATTATAACAAGTACAGACACAGAGGCAATACAAATACATTTACAGCTAATGGCAAATTCCTCAGAGTTTCAACTCGAGATACTTTTTGTGAGGCCTCCTGAAATAAGGAAAAAAACGACTCGCAATGCAATCAGTCGAGTCACTGAGACACATACGTCTCCAAATGCCTCTGTGCGGACTACCCATTGGGCGTCTGGAAAATAAGAGCCCTGCAAAGCCAAAGAGGCTAAAACTAATACAGAACCGGACACGTACAGTATATCTTTCATAGCCAAGTGTTCGCTCACTGGATAGACTCTGGGCTACTCTACTTCTCAGTGTAAGATTATGTGCTAATCTATCTACACGAAGAGTATATCCTTAAACTGCTAATACATATCAAAGTTACGAGAACACTGAACGATGACACCATCATTTGACCCAAAGACAAGGATCAATTAATTATAGGAAGTTTGTGCTAGCTTGAGGTCCTCACACAACCGGACAGGTCATGTTCACCTTCAGATGATCCCTTTGTTCGTTGAACAAGCAATACGCAGTGATAATTTTATAGATGAAGAACTTTTCTAACCACAGCGCAAATGACATCATGAAACTTTTAGGGGATTCAGGCAGGTTCTCTTGGACTCAATACGGGTGATGCATACTTAAATAGAAGTGCGATAAATTGCTGAGGGCCGAACTCTAATGAATTATCTTTCAGAAGTAAGCGTCATGATTTTTTTTATATGAGGGAAAGGTTATCCCTCAAGAATTAGGCACAAGTGAGTATAAAGAACAAGCAACTTCTTGATCATGCATCAGAAAGAAAACGTGGAAACCTCCACACCTGAATATCAATTCCAGATAAACGTGTGACTCTATATCACCTAAAATAATTAATTTAATTTTTAAACTTGAGGGCAGCGCCGAAAATCTGTTACAAGCAATAAAGCCCCAGCCAAAAACAAAGCCCTACACAATAGTCGAAAAGAAATATTACTAAAATTTCAACCCAGTTCTGTTCTGACAATAAGAAGTTTCAGTGTAATTGTCCTCTGATGTGATCAATACACCAGAGCCAAGAATTTCCACACTTTTATGTTATAAACCTTAATAAATATTTTGTCTGTCAAACTACTTCCAGAGGTAATACTGTAGCAGCGCCTTGAAGGATATAGGAGTAAATGATTTAGGGTACTCTAAAGGGAGTGAATCGCCTCACCCTTTAAAGGTGCAGTTTCACCCGTAAGCACTTGTACATCCTGACATCAATTATGTAACCATAATACTTGCTGAAAATTTGAGAGAAAATGCTGAACTCTGTATTCTAAATTTTATTGTAACCTTGAAAACAGGTCTTGTTAAAAGATATCTAGGGTATGTCATCACCAACCCCCAAGATACTGCTTTAAAAAAAGATAAAATTTTGGATTTTGAGAAGACCCCTCTTCTTGAAAGATCGATCATGGTCAAAATTATTTTTTCAAACAATCACAAACCGTAACACTATGAAGTCTGTCCAGTCTCTTCAAAACCGGAAAAAAAGGACCTTCTACCGAGATAATGGGCCAATATAAAAACTGCGACTGTAATCACCCTTAACCCCCAGGAACATATGCACCAAGCTTCACTAAAGCAGTGACATAAAACGTTGAAAAATAAAATTTCAGCTTTCCAACTGATCTGTGACATTTAAATAATAGTCAAGATAAAAATACTTTGCAAATACAATCACTAACCCTAAAGGTACCGACTTGTGACCTTAAAATATAGGTCTAGGTCAAAAATATATTGGGGAAATAACTCATACCAACCTATCAAAATAGTTAAAAAAAAAAGGCAAATACAAGGTTGATTGACCTTTATATAAACCTACCATCAAAAGAAAAATTCTATGACCAAAAATACCAAAAACCCTGTATTTTAGAAATGCTACCACTCCTAAGAATAATGAAATTTACATCACAAATTATAAAAAAAAATAAGTAAATCACTTACCAAATTTAAGATGATCTGCAGCAGGATTTTTCCACAATATATCAACCTGACGAAACGCACTCGACGGTAGCACCTTTGCACTCCCCCTGTACACACCCAAACAAAACTTTGAAACGCGCGAAACTGCACTGGCTCATCAAATGTCTTCTATCTGGCAAAAGCTACAGTATCTCATGACCTCTTGTTCTCGGACGCTGGAGATTTTGTACTTTGTTAATACCCTTCTTACATTTATCATTTTTTCGTGAATTATCTTTCGGGCTCAACACGAATATGGATTGAACATATTTACAAATGCCTTCTCAATTTTATGGAATTGTCTGATGAATCCAAATTCGTGAAACACAGATCTCAATTTCCTTTTAAATGTTACGGTGATCTTGACTGACTTAAGAAATCACCGAAAATCAAGCATTATGCAAAGTTCAAAGTTGTCAACGAGAAATATCCTCCCAAAGCAAGCAACATCGTACGCTGAACACAATATCCTGAAGTTAAATAATTACTCAGTCATGGAAACCACGTTGAAGTTCACTTCTGTCCTGTGGTAACTCTTCAAAATACTTATGCATGACGTTGCGCTTCGCGCTCGTCATTTGTTTATCTCAGGTTTTTTTTTTTTTTTTGCCTTTGATTTCTCCTGCCATACTGGTCTACATGATCAACATCCTGAATGTTTCTCCTTCTATGACGGACTTGTGTTCGATGAAGCCTCAGATCTGAAAGGAAAATAACGAAATCTGTTGCGTTATCTTACTATAAAATGGGAGCCACTATCATTTAATTTGAGTGCACTGGTATTGATTGACAGATTGATTATTAAATCTAGGTCTTGAAGACCAAGCGCCGGAACCCATCAGGAGTGGTATTAAGAACGTTATTTAACAAACAACACAATAAACTACGATAATCATTTTCACTTTGACAAATCAAAAGCCGTCTCAAAAATACTATAATAAGCTTTTTACCAGGCCATCATCAACAAGGGAGGCTCCAGAAACATCTGACACAAAAGCATAAGGGGAGGTGTGAGGTCTAAAACCAGAGGCTGTATATTCAGTGTCTGCAATTTCCTCAACTCCTTCAAACTTCTTGCCGTGGACTCTACAAAAGGAGAGAAGGACATTCTCAGAAAAAGTCCAAAGATCAACAGATGGCAGAGAAATAGACACAATAGCTTCGGGTAAATTAGGCCTCGTCCAAACGACCATATTGTGTCTGGCAGACTTGCCCTGTTCCCAGACAAAGTCTGTGCAGACAGCTGTAAAAGCTGTAAAAGCGGCCGTCAAAGACTCGCCGCTCCTGTTCCCCATGCACATCACCGAAGTGTATGCAGAGCGCTTTGAGCCACTAGCACTGGGAACACTGACACTGGCAGCACACCAGACCATGGTCTAAGACCAAATTTCTTAGACCATGCACCAGACTTTGTCTGGAGTGAGTAACGTAAACGGCTGCCAGGCAACGAACGTGGCAAAGACCGATCCAAAGAAAATAATTTTTTTTTTTTACTAAAATAATTATATAGGCTATTATACATGAAAATATTGACTGGAATATACAGAGAACGTGAATATGAGTATCACTGGAATCAAATATAACTTGATATCCATGGGAATATATATATTCTTATAATTTTCTATCTTAAATGTTAGCTATTCTACATAATACATGTGTTCAATCCGTATACATGGTCATTTGTTATATGAAATTATGATGTATATTGTCCTTGCTTTTCATGCATTATAATATTTAATATAAATTTATTTCATTTTAATTCTTCACATTAATTTTCCTTTCTTTTAATTTTTCTGTTATATTACTTCTCTTATTCCGCTCTTTTGGCGCCGTTGAGTCTACAGCATTTTGCTCTACTATTATTACTAAAAATAATAATGATAATAATGGTAAAGACAATGTAAACCTGAAACACGTAAAACCAATTGTGGAGATTGTAGGGTTGGGCTTTGAATGGTTTTCAGTTCCGCCTAATTAACAACGTAAACGAAGGCACAGTCCCATTCATCATTCCGATGACACTTCTACCTACCATTCTCACGGCACAAAGCTAGAGTTAGTTATCATTTCCATTATTCCAAGTGCCGTTCGCTTTCTGTTATCCTGGCTATGAGCCATGCTGCCGTTACCTGACTTGTTTATTTACAGATTTTGCCAACAGACTAAGGCTGCCCATTCACTAGCGATTTGATTGGGAAATCAGATCGTAGTGGGCGGGGCTTTGGAATTGTATAGGTGAACACTCACACTACGATCAGATCTTCATAAACAAGTCATTTCAGTCTCAGCAGTAGAGCAGTTAACACCTGTGGCAGAACCTCTCTATAATTACGACCTTTACACCATTGCTTTTTTGACTTGTAAATATGTGAGACTTGAGAAAAAAGGACAGAAGCAAGAAGGGACGACGACGAGGAGGAGGATAATTTTATGGATTATTTTTTATGACGAAATATTTTTATTTCTAGTTTCCTGATACACACCAAGAATGGATTGCGATTGCCGAAGATTTCCGTGAGATGTGGCAATTCTCGAATTGTTTAGGAGCTGTTGACGGGAAACATGTAGCCAACACGTCACCAAAAGATGCAGGCTCCTATTTTTATAATTATAAAGGGTTTCACAGCCTAGTATTGCTGGCAGTCGTCAAATGCAAAAGATGAATTTATCATGTGTGATTTTGGAACGAATGGAAGAATATCTGATGGGGGTGTTATTGAAAACACAAAATTCGGTGAAAAATTAGCCAAAGGCAGTCTTTCAATACCCTATGCTGCCCCTCCATCATCCTCGTCGGAACCTTTACCTTTTGTGTTTATAGGATATGAAGCTTTTCCAATGAAAGAAATTTTTTAAAAACCTTATGCTCTAAACCAGCTTAATGAACAGAAAAATGAATATTCAACTATAGACTGTGCAAAGCTCGCAGAGTAGTCGAGACTGCACTCGGAAGATTGCGAGCAGTTTTTCCAATATTTTCAGCTCCAATTAATTTGAAATTAGAAAACATATAAAAGGTTGTAATGACGTGCTGTTTGTTGCACAATTATATACAGAGTCGTGCTAAAATTCCTGATATGTCAGAGGATTTGTCCTCAGATTATTATGAATCATTATTACGTGATGAAAATGGACAAGACACTCGAGATGCAAAAAAAGGTCGAGAAATGTTTCTGAACTATTTCATAGGCAAACAGAGATGGTTTGAAATATATTTTGTATCTGAACATTATAATGATTGTGGTTTTCTGGTTTATGAATATTAAATATCAAATATTTCAAGATAACTTTGTGTATAATTATTATTTCATATTGGTATTGCCTTAAAACGTTTGGTTTATTAATATATATAAATTGTCACGGTTTCAATTAACAGGTTCTGTTCATTAAATATAATAATGCAATGTATATTAATTTCCCTTACCTCTTGCACATTGGACACAGAAGGACGTGGTGCTTCTAAATCCTTTATGAATGATAGAAGATCTTAATACCATAGAGATGGTTCATACACCTCATCAGTTCCTATGCCAGATTTCTTGGAGGCCTCAAACTTTTTCCAGTTCCTTTCGAAACACACTGCGCATATTGTTAATTTTTTTAGTGACCATGTCTTTATTGGCTTCAGGAGACTTTTCTTTAAATTTTTCTATTAGAACTTCGTAATCCTTGTTTTTAGCGTTTCTATTCGAATACATTTTACTCTTTACATTCCAAAGGCATGGATGACTCTTACAAAGTTCAATAAATTCGCCCCAAAAAACTTTTTCCACCCACATATCAAACATTTTCTCTTCCACTTTTAATTTACACTCAAAAAGAACAAAATAATGGGGCTCCCGATATAGAGACTGACCAAGTTGACTCACCTAGCGACAAACCAGCATTTCCAGCAGATGCAAATT
>JANJGK010001347.1:70000-152500 GCA_039081455.1 Macrobrachium rosenbergii
CCACGTTTGACAGCGAGCTGCTGGCAGTCCACCGCGCCATCTGACATTTCAGGCATATGCTTGAAGGACAGCAATTTGTGGTGCAAATGGACCATCAGCCCTTGGTCCATGCCTTCACAAAAAAGACAGATTGCTGGTTGCTGAGCCAACAACGACAACTATCAGCAATCTCCGAGTTTTCCTGCACCACCAGGTACCTGAAGGGTTCCTCCAACAACATCGCAGATGCCCTTTCCAGAAACACAGTTCACGCCATCCAGATCAGGATATCATATCCGAAGATTGCAGCAGCCCATAAGGATGATGCGGACTTACAGAGTCTCTGGTGGGAAAGTTCCGCCATTTTGTGGAGGAATTTTGCCATTGATGATGGAGAAACGACCACTGCCTGCGAAATAAGTACCAGACACCTTCGCCCTTATCTACCACTGGCCTTGAGGAGAAAGGATTTCAGTCTTGCCCATGGTTTATCACACCCATCAGGCCGCTCCTGACAGAGTGATACATTTGGTGGGCAATGAAGATGTACATTAAGAAATGGGCCTAATGTTCAAGGTCAGGAGGCACACAAAATCAGGGATAGGAGAATTCCAAGCAACCAACTGCTGCCTCGCCCATATTCACGTCAACATGTGGGCACCCTAACCCCCTCCGAGGGGTACAGATGCCTCTTTGTCTCTCCACCATTGTCAACTGAAATACCAGATGACCTGAGGCAACACCTGTCAAAAGCAGACCGTAGAAAGTTGCGCAAAAGCTCTAATCAATTTTGTTAGCCAACACGAGTCCCTCAGTTCATCACCAGTGATAGGACGCTAATTTCACGTTGGCATTATGGAGCTCCCTTGCCACCAGCAGAACTGACATGCAGCTCAGAACTACTGAGGCAAATGTAATGTGTCTGAAATTCTAACACTACCGACCACCTACACTACAATACCCTCTTCAAGGGAATGTTACAGGAACCAGCCAGTGTTGCCAACTTAAAGGGAGAAAAATGCTATGTTTAGCGGATTTCAGATTGTCACAGTTGGCAACACTGGAGCCAACTAACGCATGAGTTAAACCACTTAACTCATCTGGCCGGAGCTGCGCAGCAGATCGGGTACCAAACTCAAACCCGAAAAAAATTATGAGAGCGTTGTCAAAGGCCCCATGACACACCCTATTTCCCTGTAAGAGAAGACAACCAACTGACGCAGGGCAGTCCAGGGAGTGGGCTACAGACAGAAGCCAAGGTTCCGGCAACTTCCTTCTCATGGGGGAAATCGAAAAAAGTTGAAAATGGGGGGGGGGGCAATTTTGGCCCTAATATTTCGATCAAAAACCTAACTAATAAAAGAATATACGTCAATTATTATTATTTTTCTCCTGGACCAGAGAGGGAGAAAAAGCAAGCAGAGCGGAATGAGAGACAGGAATTAACCTAGGCTATCAGGTAGGCTAATGAAGGAGGAGAAGCAATACTGGGACGCAATAGGAAAAACTGAGTAGACTGCTGGTGTGCCCTAATTGTCTACATAAACTATCGGCCTCTAACAACTTCCAATACTTCACAAAATTTACATCCCCTCTCATCAAAACACTCATAATCTACATATCAAGAAAACCACACTCGAGCCTGCGCAGCCAGCCTTACACAGCTGCTAACATAGGCTACATTGTTATCAGCAAAACCTTAACAAACTCTTTCCTATACAGCCTAATGCTTTCATCTCCACTTGTTGTAGATGACAAAGCAAAAACAGAAAACAAGCACAATACTGTACAGGAGAAATGAGCCAGGAATCATTCAAAATATTCTAAAGCCAATCGAGACCATGTGTTTAACACTACAGCATGAAGAAATATGACAGAACGTAAACATTCCAGCACCACCTGGTGGGAACAGGTGAACACAATGACAGTCCTAACAAGTTAGCCAAGAGATTTTGAGTTTTTTAAAATGCTGATCACACCAAACAGCGTGAATGTAAAACTAACTTTGGTAATTCTAAGCCGGCTGTCCACGGTGAGATAGCCTATGGCAATTGACGTTTTCCTATGTTATTTTACCTGGTGAACAAGATTTTAAAATAATATTTTGTCGGTCAGCTGTAACTAAAATGTAATTGACCCTTGAAAACTGCATGTCTGTCCCAATGGGTCGCATACAGCTCAAGGTTAAATTACAGTTTAGCAGCAGCCGACCGCCAAATATTACCTTAAACTCTTGTAAAGCACGTAAAATAACATAGAAAAACATCAATTGCCAAAGTCTAGCTCCACTGCACATTGTTCGAAGCTTTCGTAAACGGGAAACAAAACATTACCATTTCCACTTTCAACTTGGGTGGCCTCTATAGGTCACCGTAGCAGAACGGTGCTGCGCGCCTTATCTGCATTTTTAAAGATTACTGCAAGCTCGTATGTTCTGGCAAGAGGTAATGACTTTAAATTCTTGTTCAGCAAGTAAAATAACATAGGAAAACGTCAACTGCCAGTCTGTCGCAGTTCTTGCTAAGCGCAGAAAACTGGCAACTGCTGATTGGTGAACCAAAAGCTAGAGCATGCGTGTTAAGGCTTAGAATCAGTAGTACTAGTAATGAATGAAAAGTGCCTTTGGAACGGCTCCAACTATCCATTTATTCGCCATTCTTTTTATACTTGTTTTTCGTGTTCCAAAAGACATATATAACAGGGAATACAACAATAAGGTACCAAAACCTTTTCCCAAGTTATTTACCCCACCAAAAAACCCAAATTCCCAACGGGTCTCCCTTATTGTTAGCTATTCTCGAAAGGGTTTTACCACACCAGTTCTAAGATAATTTACAGCTTAATTACAGCTGAGCGACAAAATATTACTTTAAATTCTTGTTCAGCAAGTAAAGTTCTATAGAAAAATGTCAACTGCCATAGCCTAGCTCACCGCGGACAGCCAGCTTAGATCTACCCTAACTTTAACAGTAGGTAACATTCATTCCAAATAATATCTCTTTATATAACTGAGAAACACAGAACCTCTTAAAGCCTAAAATTTGGCAGGGCCCCAAAAGGAAAGCGGGATTTTTTGGAGGGGGGAAAATACAATTGCAATACTGTATAAGATTGTATTCAACCTACCCAAACATTTGGTGCTTGTCCCTGACTTGGCTAAGAAGAGCGTCAACCCCGTGTACCCCTCACATAACCTAACCCAGGGAACTGTAGGTTACTAAGTAAACAGTTCCAAATAAACCTGACTTTGGCTATCGAACCTAGCCTGGGGTGCATGATCCTTACCTGGCCATAAGGGCTTTATCTACTCTTGACTTCCACATAACCTAACCTAGGGCACTGTTAATTAAAATAAAAAAGGCTGCAACCTAACCTGGTTGGGTAAGGGGGTAGGGAGGAACTGGTTTTGCCAACCTGGACTTCCCCAGCTAACCTAGCCCATGGCACTGTGGATAAATAGGAATAGGGTTGCAAATAAACTAAGCCACACCAACCCTAATATTAATAGCCTAAACTTCCCCGTAATGTAACCCAATGCACTGTAAATTAAAATAAGGATGCAACCTAACCTAACAAAAACTATGGTGCTGGATCCTTACCTGGCTGGGGCATGAGGAGGAAGAGATGGCTTTGTCACCCTGGATTCTCCAATTTAGCCTTGTGCACTGTGAGTTAATGTAACAGGGTTGTGAGCTAAAAGATCCGTAAACTAACTTAACTAGGGTGACCAGTCCTTACCTGGCCCCAAAACTAACATGACCCATAATCGGCTTCATTTCATATGAAAATGCGGCACAAGCAAGGGTTAGCACGTGAGTGGCCAACAATCAACGTTTCTAATATTGTTGGTTTATGATAAATATTAAATTATATTTCTTCAATAACATATTTCTGTGCTTATACAAATAACCCTGATATTTTTTATAAATCACAAGGATGCCAATTTGTATCCATAATATTGGCACACAAAAGACGAGCTTGCGTCAAACAGTCTACACAGATCAAACATAACGAACAATGGACTACCAATAATTATGATTTATCTCTGTATAGGCCAGGCTACACTTACGCATACGCTTACAAGCTGTTCAAATCACGATCATCTTATAATTCAAACTTTACTTTATGTACATTTTCACTGCATGTATATAAAAATAACGTTATTATGATACCAAAATAAAATCTACGTCCATAAATAGAAAATAACCTTTAGCATTGTTTACCGTTTGACCACGAAGCTTGGACTAATGAAGATGGTACTGATTCGCCCGATATTTTATTTTACTGTCCTTGTTCTAAGTACACATTCATTCAATTTCAGTCAGAATTACCTTTTTTTTTACTCATTCTGTACAAATACCGTTCCAATGCCCAACAATGTTAAAAAATTATGCATGTCCAGGCTTTAATGTCGTATGTATGTCATCAACGCTCTTCTAACGCTAACTGGAACTCAGTGGATTTCAGACTTTTTTTTTTTCCATCAGACTATGTATTAACTGAAATTTTCCGACCTTCAGCCAGTACGGCAGTGGTTATCCCATTCACCCCCAGAGGCCATACAACCTCATATACACTGTTTACAATATTAACTCAAGTAATTTCCATGCGAGGAATTATTAAAATTCCTTCTATTCACATTCGGATAACATGATGTCTTTTTATGTAGCCTACCTACAGCAAGATAAAAAAAAAAAAATTTATTTGAAGCCCATCGTTCGTTTGCGTTTGACCGTAGCCACCGAGATTAGGGAGGCCTGACTCACCCCAAGGCCATGCTCCTTTAGTAGGCCTTACCTGGGGATGTCTGGCGTTCCTTTCTATCTTTCTTATTTTTGTTTCTCTCTCTCTCTCTCGCAAATTTTGTCTTCTATTTTCTCCAATCTGTATATATATACATATCTGTGTGTGTGTGTTTGTGTACATACAAGTATATATATTGGGAGTTTTGGCAGTAATGTCAGTTTTCTTACTGTTATTTTTTTTTCTATCGTCTTTATGTCTATATGACATTTCATTGAATAAGGATAAGGATAAAGTAAATTTCTTTGATGATGATTTTATGTTTACTACGAATATGTAGCATATACCTATTATTTTATTATGATAAGTATTATTCAGTAAATACAGATAAAAATAATTATAGACAAATTTTGAATACAAAATATGATATATACACTGGACATTAATAATTCATGAAACTGCTGCTATTTTTGTCAAAATTTTCTCAATATAGAATAATAATGGTAACTATGAAGTTATGCTATATTGGCAGAGAATTATATCGAAAATATCATTTACTTAAAGTTTGTAATTTGCGTTTTTTACCATCATTTGCATTGCATGTATTGATTAAAATTAAGTCATTTTCCCTTTGACAATAACTATTTAGCAGGGAGTTGGTGGAGGCCCAAATGATCATCTGCTGAATTTTATTTAATGAATGTCCATTGCAACAGTAATCCATGGGGAAACCAACTCCATTTGCTTCAAGAATGCTATTAGTGGTGTTCAGTGTAAACATTCTTTGGTTTTTTGCTTTTCTGAATTGGTCATTTTGTGTTAATTTGTTAATAATGATGTAGTTATACTGCACAATATTAACAGTTATAACATCAGGAGAGCAAAGAGATCCTCTACTTATGCCATGAAGGTAATCATAACTGGCTGGTGGCTCATTAGCATAATCACTGCGCGATATTATTTCATAGCAAGATGTGCATTTCATTTTCTTATTGATTGTATGACAACAATATCCAGCTAAATAAACTATAACAGGAAGTATGTCTTTACACTTATCAAAATCATGATTGGTTACATTTATATTTACTTCATAATGTTCAGGGCATTCCTTGATTTCCATCATTTCCCAGTTTGTTTCTCCAAAGTTACTTAATAATACCTTTTTGTCCTGAATTGGTACAGCCATTTTTAAAACTGACATTTGACGAATTTTCTTCTCACACTCAAACATCTGGCGCACTGATATATTGTAATTGCCACCAGCAAGCTGACGGTATTGGCCGAATCTACTCTCAAGATGATCTGTTTGAAATTTACCAGGTAAAATGTAACGCATTTTAAGGTCATCTATGCAGTATTTGCAGACTTTCAGCAATGCTTCACTTGTGTGTTTCATGGCAGTAAAAGTCTCTTTACTCAACCTCCCTCCTTGCCCTGGTATGCTTTCCCAAATATCTAACCAATTACAGAAATTATTAAGAAATAAATACTTTACATCATTTTCATCAGTTGTGAGAGGGGTGCAATATTTACAACTGACCACCAAGTCAAGATTATTTCTATAAAAGTAACTACATTATAGTGAAATGATGAATTTCTTTCTTTTGCAATTTTAAACAATCCTTGAATAACATATTCATTAAAAATTTTCAGTACTAAATTTACATTTTGTTTATCAAAGGAAGGTCTTAGGGCTTTCATTGACAACCTATAAGAGTATTTTAGTAGCAATTCTGATTCTAACTTATGAAGCTCTTGCAAAGCTTTCCAGGGAGCAAATAGGAGGTTTTCTTTTTTATGGTCTCCATCGTGTGAGAATTTTGGGAACATCATACCATTCTGTCCAAGCCAGTTATTCCTAACACATTTCAAAATATGTACTCGTACAGTGTCAAACATAAAGAACAAAGGTTTATTGCACTGTGCAGGGTGGGGGTAATCTACTGATAACTTGGGTGGATTTGCAAAATATGACATTGCTTTTCCATTGATCCTATTGTTACCTGACACAACACAAAGTACATTAAAACCAATTTTCTCTAAGCCTATTATTACTTTCTTTAGAACCATATGAAGAATTTCTGCTTTTATTGTCTTGACTGGAATTATATGGACAACATCACGAAATTTTGAACCAATACTATTTAGCATAAAGGCATATGCACTTGTTGCTGCTTCATTACTGTTAAATGCTGAGCCAACAATACTACCACCTTTATAATCCAAATATGATGATAAGTGAATCTCATCAACCATTAATATTACAGTCTTGTCTGATGGTAACAATGATTTTGCTTTATTTTTAATGTATGATAGAAAACCATCATCATGTTCAATTTCAGGACTAAACTGTTTTGACATGAACACTTTTCTAATAGTTGTACAACAAGGTAATATCAACAACCGTTTATCCCTTATAAATCTGTAGGCTCTAGGAGAAAAATTATATAAAAGAGATGACAAAACAAGTAAATCAGTTGAATATTCATATTTTTCCAAAGTTAATAAATAAAGCTGTTCAGAAACAAATTTCAATGTATTTATATGCTTGTATGACTGATCCTGCAAAACCGCTGTCAGCAGTGAGATAACTAACTGTGATACACTCATTACGTTCAGTGAACTACTGCTCTGTTTGTCAAACATTCGCAACCTATCAAGGATTGACTCTAAGATGTTAGTATCATAAACGTGAGATGGAATGACATAATTACCCCACCTATTCACTGCAACGCCCTCAACATAAGCAGCAACAGAACAGTCATCAGAGTGCACAACTAAAGATAAAGCAATTTTTGGTACTGGCAGCAAAGTAGTATGACTTATCAATACACTTTCATCAATCTCCTGAATTTTCCAGTATTTATCTAACTTAAGTTTTCCAAGTAGTTCACTGGAGCTTTTGAATTGAATTTTGTTTTGATATTCATTATCATCAGTGACACTCTTTTCAATTGCAGACTTAATAGCTGCCATTTCTAATCTTTGCTTTTTAGAATCAGGAGATTCCCTTCTGCAGGTGTCTACATTAAGATATTTAGGACAACCTGGCAACAACGAGGGCACTGCACCTTTGCAAAGCCGAGGGCGTTGTAACTTTGCTGTTATTGTCACGCCGGTCTTTTCATCAACTGCCGATGTTTCTTTCCTGATGTCTTCGGGTTTGAAATGTAATTCACACACCTGGAAAGAATAATTGTATTCCATTTAGACACTTTACTGGTGCCATAAACGATTTGGTATTCCATACTATGAATTTGTAGTGTGACAGGGATGTGACAATAATTAGCAATTCTTCACGTATTATGCGACTACTTATTCACACTAAACGTACAATAGCACATAATGTTAAGAGAGAGAGAGCGAGAAATGTAGACACACTAACAATATAATGAGAAAGAGTTGACATTAGAAAATAAAGGATACATTGAAAGGGAGATGGAGGAAAGGGATGGTTTGGGAGAGTAATAGGGTACGATTTGAGATAGACATACATAGGAAAATAGATAGATAGATAGATCGCTAGACATATAGATAAAGATAAAAACGCTAGTACTGTGAAGAGAAAGAGAAGAGAAGGTGTAAGAGAAAAGGAGACGATATTGGAGAGAGAGTAAGAAAAAGACAGGCGATATTGGAGAGAGAGAGAGAGAGAGAGAGAGAGAGAGAGAGAGAGAGAGAGAGAGAGAGAGAGAGAGAGAGAGAGAGAGAGAGAGAGAGAGAAAACAGTAGGAAGAGATAAAATGAACTTGAGATGAAACTTACTTTGCTATGTTCATTAGCAGTGAAATTCTCTCGATGAATGGCTATGGTCCATTTTTTACGCTCCTCTTCATTTTTGGGGAAAGAGAAGCAGTGAACTTTCGGTCCCGTAACGTAGTTGCCGTTACACTTGGGGACACAGCATTTATACGGCATTGTCAACGGACTTTTTATTATTCTTCACTATAAATATAGATCACAAGAAATCCACTTCTTCTTTGGGGCACTAGTAAACTTCCTCAGGTATTTGAATTAAAAATAACGGAAAAACAAAGGTCCACACAGACGAAATTTGGCCGTGACCTCCTCGTACGACAGGTCAAGAGATACTAATTTATGGTCCTCCTCTAGGCCAACTATCGCTGACCTCACCGGATTTAAAGGGAATACCCATGCGGCCTTCCTAATCTCGGTGGCTACAGGTCACTCGAGTTCCCGATTTGTGAAAGAATGGTCTCCCTCGTCTCTGGGGCCCAGCCCTTCTCCGCCTCCTCTCGCAAGTGGGTCATTTTTTCAACCCAAGTTTGATAAACTCGGTGAATCAGTCTTTAATGCGCTTTTCGGCAAGGGGACTATGTTGACGACACAGAAGAAATGAGGCGCCTTGTATCTTATATAAATGTACATTAATCAGCGACCGTCCAGTGTTTTTTGGATTACAAAAAATTTGTTATGTTTATTGTTATAATTATTAATGTATGGACGTTTCAAGTGTACATTTTCGTTACGGCTGTGGCCGAGGTGGCTGGGTGCCAATTCAAGTCGTGGTCCAAATGGTTTTGAGCCGTCATGACTTGTAATGATAATGTTTGATGAAGACACCTAAAACCAAACCTCTCTCTCTCTCTCTTTCTTTTTCTCTCTGCTACATCTTTACAGAATATAGAAGCACGTGTCACTTTTCGACAGCTAATTCATGTTACACGTGTGTGCATTATGAAACGATTGGAGTTGTCAATCGTTGCCATGTATTTGATATTCACTCTGATATCTGATGGGTCTCGTGAAATTGCGTGGTGCAATCGGCGGAAACATAAAGAAATTATGGGTCATTCCAAATCAAAGGGATTCTTCATGCCTAGATCGAGCATGGCATGAGAGAGAGAGAGAGAGAGAGAGAGAGAGAGAGAGAGAGAGAGAGAGAGAGATGGGACTTGTGGTGGATTTGTAACCGTAAATGACGGCTGCTGCTTCCTCGCACTGACGTTTCCATGATTTGTTGCAGATTCGTTGCTCGCTCTCTCGCAGAAGAGGATTGCTCCTGGATTACAAGGAATTTATTTCGCACGTTTGGCAATATGTCTGCTTCGCAACATTCAGCTTGTAAAAGAAGGAAAGAATCATTATCTTAAAAAATCTTTGTCTTGTCTTATTCAAAATTCTTAGTGCATAATGGTGTCATATATTATCTGTTGCGTTCAGCCAGGTACCCATCTTTCATATGTAAATCTATGGGTCTTTTTTATAGATTGCGTTCTTTATTTACAAAATATATTTATTGTACTCTTATCAATATATATATATATATATATATATATATATATATATATATATATATATATATATATATATATATATACATACACATACACATATATCTCTAAATGGTATGTATGACTGAAAGAAATTCTCGACTTGCGTATTACCCAATTTATGTCGGCGATATAACTACGTCGGGAATGGATGCGTGCTTATTAGACGTTCATAAAGCAAAATGGAGTTCGATATCAAAATTTTACACTAAATTTTGACTTAGTATATAAAGCCAACAGAAGTAGTACAGCTCTCTCCTCTCAAAAAGCTGGGAATGAGAACCATCGGAGTGACATGAAGTGATTTCCTGAATGAGATGGAATCTGAAATGGGGATATGTTTGGTGCTGGCAAAAGGAGATTCACACACACACACACACACACACACTGTGAGGCTTAGTGCCTGTTTTGTTTATGGAACAATTGTTTCCTTGTTGTGGGTGCACTCCTTTTCCCGGTGGTGATTATTTTTCTGTATACAGAGTTTACGTCTGTTGTCTTCGCTTTGGTAGCGATAGTCAAGTCTGGGTAATCATCGAGTCAGGGTCCAGACAGTATAACAGCATGGACAGGTAGTTGTTACCTGTTGGCCCCTACAGTTTCGAGGATGTGGAGTTCGAGTTCGAGGATGAGTTGATGGCTAACCCTAGTCATCTGTGGAGAGGAGGCATTCCTCTAGGACAGCAATTTGGCTGTCGCATCGACTCTGCGTGAACGTGTGTGTTTCGTGGAGATGTTCCTGTTTGCCGTTATGGGGCGGGTTTTTTTACTTCACGGCAGTTGTTTGGTGGTCATCCTCTGTGACCCTTGTTTAGTGGTCTTGACATCTCTGGGTAGATGTTTATGTATTATCTGTAAGAGGCTTGTTAATTATCATTACAGATGTTTATGTATTATCAGTGTAATTGGCATTTATGATAATTTGGCTTATTTGTGCTGCTTTAATGATTTTTTAGATATTTGGGAATTTTTGGTTATACCATTATGTTAATTGATGCTACTGGTAATCATTATGCTGTCTGGAATGTTTGTGTTTTCTTGGTGTAGCCTGATGGTAATGTTTTATTTTTTAACTAATTTTGCTACATCTTTGTTATATATGACTGACTCTTTGGTTGTGTGATGTGGTACATTTATTTATTGATGTACACCTGACTTGACTCATTTGTAAATATGTACATATCTTAATGTTAATAAACCAGTATTAAGGTTATTCTGCTCGTTTTGTTGTTCCCCTTTCCCCGTTGTCTTTCTCAATTTCTGCCAGTCATTCCAGTCCGGATATTTTTGTTTTAAAGAACCTGCTGAACCGACTGCGGTTCATTACAACACCTACACACATACACACAGGAGAGAGAGAGAGAGAGAGAGAGAGAGGGCGTGCACTCTCACTGGATAGGCTGATGCTTTTCCTTGTCAGAATATTGTGGTCCCTCGCATCCATATACCAAACTGAAAGATTTCCTTCGTGACCTGAGAAATGAGAAAGTACGTTTAGTTGATCTCTTATAAAACCTGAAGACCACCTTATTTTGTACAGCGGTAAAGTCATGTGAGTGGAATGGGAATCAGAACGTATAGTTGATCTCTTATAAAACCTGAAGACCACCTTATTTTGTACAGCGGTAAAGTCATGTGAGTGGAATGGGAATCAGAACGTAATCTGGATGTTATGTACTGATGGCTATGTACAAGATATGTCACGACGTCTCAAGCTGTGATGATGTTTTTCCTGAATGTCTCTATGCTTGGATGACTGAGTGATTGAGAAAACAATTCTGTGCTGTGTTGAGGAAACGGATATGCAGCTGTCATTTAGAAGCGGATGAGAGAGAGAGAGGTCCGATCTCTTTGAGCGGATTCTCATCTTTAAAGGGAGTCCGAAGTCTTGCCTGAGATCCTCGGGTAAACCAGCCTTCCAGATCCTAAGCTCAGCTTTGAGTGGAGTCTGTAGGCGTACGTGTCAATACTGACCAATGCTTCTTCGGGGCTAAAACAGAGGAAGGGAGGTGGAGGAGGAGGGAAAGGAGGTTGTTGCTAATTTTTTTAGACAGCTTTTGCTGCAAATAAGGTTTACTGAATAAATTCAACCTCATTTTTTTTGGTAACAAGTATGATAACTGACACAACTATTCATTTCTCTATCTTTTAATTACATATTCTGAACGAATCGTCGAAGCTGAAACCCTAATTACCCACTAATGTCAGCAATCAGTTACTGTACTACTTCGTAAAATCTACTCTCGCCAAATAAGAAAACCTACTTATCACAACCCCCGTTCAGTTTCCTAGTCTTCTGAACATCTTTTAATACATACAAGTAGTGTCGCTACTGTCCGTGACATTGTGTGGTTCTTAGCGCAAACGTAATGATTTTTGCGTAGTTGAGAGGGAGGTCTTCTTCAGTAAATTACCTGTCATTTCTTAAAGTGGGTCAATTTGCAGGCCACAGACAGGCTCTCCAAAATTTTCTCGGCACTGTTGAAAAATACAATCTATCCGCCAACACCTCAGGAAAGAGTGATTGTGGAAGGAAGAGAAAGTCGGGCAGGGAACTGCATGAAAGGTCCCCACGGTGCCTTCACTCCCAATTTATCATTCGACCAAACACTTTTTTTTTTCAACGTAAGTGTGCAGTACCATGGAAAACTTTGGCAAAAATTAGCTCAGTCATTTATGAGTTCTCAATGTCCTGGTTTTACCGTTTGTCGTGTAACATTATTATTTTACGCTGGAAGTTTTTATTCTCTCTCTCTCTCTCTCATTCAGGTTTCATTAAGTATAAAAATCTTCACCGCATTTTGAGTAGGTTGCATTGACGTGGATACTACAGTGCCTATTGAAAAACTAGCAGATCAGTAAGTAAAAAGATGGTAATACTATAAATAAATAGCAATGCCCCTAGTAACATAAAATATCTGTGACAATTATATTATTTCCAGTCATTATCTCAGTTATTATTATTATAAACATTATCCTTTCGAGAAAAATTAACTACCAATTTGCTATATACGCTTTCCTGAAATTACCATGGAGAAACTATGAAAAAATAACGGCGGTCAGCAGAAAGAATATTTGCGCGCGCGCTCGAGAGAGAGAGAGAGAGAGAGAGAGAGAGAGAGAGAGAGAGAGAGAGAGAGAGAGAGAGAGAGAGAGATTCCCAATGGAATTCCTTTTTTCTATTAATTATCGTTGTCTTTTTTTTTTTCAAAGCAACTGGCAATACGTCATTGTGACTTTCTCTCTCTCTCTCTCTCTCTCGTGATACCATTCTTCCCATATAATTTCCAGTCATGTATGAAAATCCCTCTCGCTCCACGATAATTCCAGAGCAAGAAAAATAGGTGATTACTAACGTAATCCTCGTGACGAAATTGGATGCAGCTGTGAAATGGAGGATATTATGTTAAGGAATTTTTCCTGGGCATTAATGAATTCCTCTTGTTTAACGACATGTTTTTTTTTTTTTTTTTTTTTCAGAGAAAAGATGACATAATCTCTGGGGATGAGCTGTTATTGTCATTATCATTTCTGATACTTTCACAATTACTGGTAATTTCTTTCAAGAAACATAATTAATGTGACTATCGTATTTTGTTATGCTGTTCACAAGATGTTAATTACCTTCTTTTATGATCAGCCTTACTTTCATTGTTCTTTTTCTTATTTTTATTACAATTATAACTATAATACAGGCCATGATGTGCTCAATATTTTTTTTTAAATATTTGCTAGGGTGCTATTTTTTTCCTTACATACCCTGCATTCCTATCTTTAACTGCTATGGTATTTTGAAGGGTACTGAGATATTTTGCCTTCAAAATCAACAACTGTGTATTCGAAAAAATCATCTTGTCTATCTACGGACAAGGCAGTCTGTTGTTCAAGAAATATGAGTGATTCATTACCTACCTAAGAATTGGAACTTATTTTATTTTAGATCGTAAAGACGAGAATTCTCGTCGAACAACTGAAACTGGCTTCTTTACCGGAATCGTAATAAAGGTCGGAACAAAATTGTGTCGCTCCATATAAGGATAACTCTCTCTCTCTCTCTCTTAAAATTTGAACGAACTAGGAGGGAAAAGGAGTTCTTTGTTATCTCATATGAAATTCAGGCTTCCATTGCCGAAGGAAATTTGAATAAGGACCTGCACAACTAGTGCTCTCATCTTGTTTATATATTTTCCACCGTTTATAATAACTCCTGCTTACAAATGTTTCATTACATTTTTTTCTATTAGCTTTCTTTTGTAGTTTTTCATATGTATATCCATAAAATTCATAGGTCTCGCGTCTAGAGGTAACCCTCGTTAGTCATTCCTTTATTCAAGTATCATATTTCTAGTGAGGAAGGAATGTCTGCCGAAGCAGAATATTAATCTTTTTTTCTGTATCTTCCTTTCATTCAACCAAGATTAAGGTTCGTTCGAGGGGTAGAGGTAGAGATCGTCTCAAGAATAAAACGGTCTTGATTCTTATCTAAACACATTTAGAAGCAGATGGGAGTAGTCGCAAGTAAGCTTCCTCGACTTTAATACTTGTTGGGTTATTGTTGCTGGCTAGGAGAAGCTTTGGGTTCAGGACTCGCCTCAGGCAAGGATTTTGAAATGGAGATAAGCAATGTTTTGTCTTTCTTTCCTTGATCATTCTTTTTGGTGCACAGATCATGACGGTTTCTCTATATTAGATCTTTCTGAGTTTCATTTATGGATTATTTTTATATCTCGGTAAGTAAATTTACATATCCACATAAACACATACTATATATATATATATATATCATATATATATATATATATAATATTATATATATATATATATATATATATATATTTATATATATATATATATATATATATATATATATATATGTATATATATAATATAGACATATTATATATATACATACACATATACACACACACATATATATATATATATATAATATATATATATATATATATATATAATATATATATATATATATATATATATATATATAGAGAGAGAGAGAGAGAGAGAGAGAGAGAGAGAGAGAGAGAGAGAGAGAGAGAGAGAGAGAGAGAGAGAGAGAGAAATGTACGGTTTTTAACCGTTAGAAATTCAAAGGCTATACATGCAAAAGCAGATACTGATCGTTTTCCAACAAAGCAATAAGTATGCATTTTATGTTTTCAGCTAACTATTGTGCTTCATATTTATATTAATACTTTCATATGCATTGTGATTGCTAATAGCAGTAACGCTCATGATTTTTATGCAGCTGATATTGTCATGCCACTGCCAGCTCCATCACCGCTACCACCACCACCGCTTCCACCACCAGTACTGTTACTATTGCTATCATCGATAATAACCACTGCATTTTCTATGTAAATAAAAAATATACGTACGTTGGCATTTCGTCTTTTTCGTAATGGAGCAAAATCTTATTGAAATACTACACAAACCTAGTTACGTTGCATAAGTTCATTTATTTCAAATTCATAACTTTACATATTTTACCTTTGCTTCCAGTGATTCAAGATTCAGTTTCACTTCGTTGCTCTTAATCAACCCCTCCCCCCCCTTTTTTTTTTAGATAGTCATTGATACTGCACTTGTTCTCGAGATATTGTTATTCTCTAGAACAAATTCGAAACAATTTTTCCTAGCCACAAGCCCGTCAGCTTCATGAAAGGGAGACTTTCCTTCCCAATGGCTTCAGAGGATTTCAGCCTGTCACCCGAAAACTTCGTTGGCCACGAAACTTGACGACTGCGAAAACGATAAATGGATCGCAGTACGCATACTTAAACTGAGAGTATAAGCAGCGCTATACTTTTCTCAATTTGCTCTAATATATACAGTATGTATATATATATATATATATATATATATATATATATATATATATATATATATATATATATTATATATATATATGTTGTGGTGTAGAATAGATAGGGAAATTAGAGAGAGAGAGAGAGAGAGAGAGAGAGAGAGGGAGAGAGAGAGAGAGAGAGAGAGAGAGAGAGAGAGAGAGAGAGAGAGAGAAATAAGAATAAAGAGAGAGGCAAAGAACACAGTGATAACGCCCAAATGCTGTTGTGTCGTGTTATCAATACGCGGGATGTTTACATGAACCATTGCAGTATATCGTGTTGAAGCCATAAAAACAGTCGTAAAAGTGAGAAATAATGGCCTCGCGATTGAAGCTAACCAAAACATGAGTCAGCACAGCCTAAATGCTTACAGTAGCTGATTCTATAGCCCCGCCTTCTAAGGAAGGTGTTTTCGTGGAAGTTACAGGAATTTGGGGGTTGGCTCAAGTGATGTACTTCTTCAACCTCCAATCAATTATGTGTGGGAGGGGTCTTTCACACACCCTCCTAAGATCACCTCCTATCAAGTCCTCTAAGGAGAGATATGAATCACACCCACTACAGTCCTTCCAATCAGCTACTTGAAGGGGAGGCCTTGCTGATTAATCCTTCCAATAAGGCTAGAAGGAGGTGGAGATTGCAGGTAGCAAGTTCTTCTTAGGGTTCGACGAGTTAGAGACCGACGAGGAGAGCAGAGTTCAGAACTGTGTCCTTCAAGGGAGAGTACGTCTCCCCTCGCTTCAGTGTTCCCCATATAGACTGAGTCAAGAGTGATTCGTTTCCCATCATTGTAACTTGTTAATTTTGTACTGATCTTTATAATACTAAGTACTAATTAAAGTGAAGAAATTACCGATCTCGCCTCTATACGCCTTTCTGAGAGATATCAATACTTAAAAATAATAAATATACAAAGATAGCACATCATCCGCATAACAATCTGAAGGACACCTCGAAAGAAACCAGGGTAAGAAGAGAGAGACTAAAATCTATACAAACATATAACAAAGAACATAAAAAGGGAGATAATCCCTAACAAATGGTGGCAGCTTACTTGGATCCAGAAGGAGAGACGAAACAAACGAACGTTAATGAAATTATCAGTTCAATTATTTAAGTTACAGTGAAACGAAATTCTACAAAACGAACTTAGAAATAAAAACACTCCAGCGAACAAAAAGTCATGAATAGCAGCTTACAACAAGAACATCGAGTGTGAATAAAAACAGTTTTAGTGTGTCCCGAAGCAAAAAAACATTTTGAACTGTTACTGTCAACAAATTGAGCAAGACGCCGACAGCGATAATAAGCCCAGTGTTTGCGACATTGCATCGAGTGATTGAAGAAAAAAACAGCGCACAGACTTTCAACAAGATTCCGAAGGAGAAAAACCACAGTGGAAAAACAACGCAGACGTAGTGAGATTTTTTAC
The DNA here is from genome assembly GCA_039081455.1 of Macrobrachium rosenbergii. Taxonomy (NCBI): domain Eukaryota; kingdom Metazoa; phylum Arthropoda; class Malacostraca; order Decapoda; family Palaemonidae; genus Macrobrachium; species Macrobrachium rosenbergii. Next base: position 87,316 of record JANJGK010001347.1, read on the forward strand.
GCGGATCCGACAGCGAAACACTCACCGCAGAAGGCACAACATTTAGCGATATCATGATATCAGCAACACAATACAGTAAGGAATTTACTGTCCGCTTTCTCTCTTAATAAATAAGTGAAGATATATATAAAAAAAATTTTTTGCATCTTGCTATAAGATTGAAAATTACGAAAACTCTCTCTTGTGAATAAAATTCCTTTTGCATAAATACCAGCATTACTCTCTCTATGATAATTAATTATTTAGTATATAATTTAGATAGGGAATTAGTTATTTTTTTTCACTCGGTTGGTGATGGTTATTTGAGAAGTTATATATATAAAATTTTGTGTACTTATTATGATGAATTTTGATGATATGATGCCCAATTTCATATAAGAATTTATTTTATGTAATGAAAAAGGTTTTAATTGTGCACTTGAACTCAATAGAGAATTTAATTTTTTTTTGTGTGTGACAATTTGACAAATTGTTTTTAATTTTGGTACAATATAACGAAAATTTCTTTGATGATTGATGTACTCTGAGTGAATAAATTTTTTGTGTGTGGACATGCAACGAGTGTTTGAAGAATTACTGAACACTGTCAGACATTCACATTACGATTTAAGACCGTCGACAATTAGAAGAAGTCGAATTTCAAGACTAAATTCCCACTCCGCTGTAGTGCAAGGAAATACTAACAATAATTAAATTCCCACTCCGCTGTAGTGCAAGGAAATACTAACAATAATAACACAAATAACCACAACCAAAATAGTGTTAATCATTCTAATACTACTAACAATAATAATAATAGTAACAATACTAATAATACTACTAATACTCGCACCTTACAATTTTTTAACACGAATCAGGCGCCCGTCATAACAACCGCCACACGCTTCTGTGGACAGGTGGATGATTCCAATCCTGACAAAGGCAGACTCGAATCCTATACTGTAAATCATTGGCTAGCAGATGCAGATAGTCGTATAATTTCAGGGGGAATAACAGATGAAAGAGCTAAAATAAATGAAGCCTTGTTGCTCGTCAGCTCAGAACATGGAGACGCACATAAAACTTTGAATTCCACAAGTTTTAGCAAACTTAATAACTATGTAGAATTTAAAGAAATTTGTTTATCACTCCGGGAACCAGTAAATCAGACTGACGGTTTATATACCTAACTAGATTTCTTAACTCACAATATAAAACAATTGCTAATTTGTACGCAAGCGTGGAGAATGCAATAGAGAACAAGCGTGGAGAATGCAATAGAGAAAATAACCGAAGACTTAATGAAGACAGGTATTACTATAGGAGACAAGGATCAGTTTGGGGCTAGTGCCCATAAATTAGTTGAGCTACGACGTGTATTAAATTACTTGTCATTTGGAACCATATATAATATTCTTGGAGAAGAGGAAAAGAAAGCTTTCAGAAAAATAAAACTTGATCCCAGAAAAACAAGCCTTCAAACATTGAAGACAATGAGAGAAGGAATCCAAAGGAAAGAGATAAATCTATCCAAGGAATTCGTGGGAACAACAGAAGCACAAAATGAAAGGAAAGTCAGAAATAATAATCCTAATTTTAAAATGAATAATAAATTCTATGATAATTCCAGACAAGTAGGAAATAGACCAAATACCTTCCAAGGGAAACATGCCCAAAATACTAAAAGAAAATGGAATCCAGGTCAAAGGGGAAGAAACAATCTAACAAAGAGTGGAACACACAAACCTTATAGATATGGTCAAAACTCAAACACAAACAATTCAACCCCAGTGAACTATTCCGCTCAAGGGGCAAGACCAAAGACAGCCTGCGAAAACTGCGGGTATACAAATCATTTTACAAATGAGTGTAGAAAACCTAGAATCTGCACGGTTTGTAAGAAAGTAGGACATTTAACAAAGAATTGCTGGTTTTAAACACAAGAAGGAAATAAAGAAATAGTTGAATTAAGTAGTAACCGCTCAACATCAAATAAGTCTTCAAATCAATGACAATTTATCCCTACACAGAATACCGCAAGAAAGTCCCTTCAAGAAGATAAATTAAGAGTTGAAGAATTAGCAAAAAGGAGAAGTGAAGGTTCATCCGCACTATCCATATTGCAGAGTAAAGAAGTTGTATTTTCCATGGATGAAGAAGAAATAATCAGAAAGGATTTACCTATCATTAAAATTCCAATACAGAATAAATTATGTACTGTCCTTATGGATTCAGGTAGTACTGTAAGCATAATTGATAAACACACATTAACAAATTACTTAGGCGTTAAAGAAACGCTAATTCAGGGTCAAAGCAAGATAATAAAAGGAGTAGCGAGTAAACAGATAAAAAGTTTAGGCAATGTGAACTTAGAAATAGACCTTTCGTCACATAAAACTGTTGAAAGTTTTATAGTTCTAGAAGACAGGTTCTTTCCCGCACAGGTGTTGTTCTCATATAAATTAATGAAGAAATGTGGAATTATACTGAATTGCCGAGAAGGAAGAATTAACCTTACACAAGATAATAAAAAGAGCGTATGCTTTACGCTTGAAGAAGAAAAGTTTCACCCAAATCTGATCAATTTGTCTGAGACGACTTCAACAAGCGACAAAGACATACAGAAAATAACCTATCATCAAGAGAACAATCAAATTAAAATGAATGGTAACGGAAAGGAGGAATTTCCACAATTACAGACTAGAAAGTTAAGATGTGCACATCCAGAAATTATACCCTCCAACAAAAGAAGTGACCCAGAAATAAATAAAGGTGATCTCCAGTGTTCTGAATATGACAAGGAACAAGACATTTATGAGGATAATTATGCAGAGATAAATACAGAACATTATAGCAATGTAGTAATCAGCTATGATAATGAAGGGAAATTAGTAAATGAGGTACTGTTGTTAAACAAAATAAATAAAGTAGATATAAATGATATAATAGCAGTAACTGAAGAAACTAGTATAGATGCAGAACATTGTTACTTTGCAGAAACAAAAGATGAGGAAGTATGTTGTGTAAGCACTGCTGATGATAATAAAGTACAATTAATACTAAACAGACAGGTAATTTTGCATCCAAAGTGTTTAACAAAAATACATCTAAGGGGAAAAGAAGAGATAGGAGTTAAAGATGTTCTTTTACTAAATGAAGAGTTACCAGAATTTGTCAGAATGGATAATTCTTTAGTCCACATGAAGGGTGATACTTGTGAAGTTTATGTCCAGAACTACTCAGATAACAAACTAACACTTTATGCAGGCATTATCTTTTGTAAAGGAATACCTATTAACAATCCATTACTAACATTAGAAGAAGAAGCATTTTTCTCTGTAACTGGTCAAACATCTGAATTAAGCAAAGAAGTGAATAAAACAGATTTTTCAGAAAACAAAGATAGATTAATTCAAGTATTAGAAAAATACAGAGATGTAATAGCAATAGAAGGAGATAAATTAGGTAGAACAAATGTCCTAAGGCATAAAATTGTATTAGATTATGGAACAAAACCATTCTTTATTCCTAATTACAGATTACCAATAAGCCAAAGACCCATAGTTGATAATTTGATAGAAGAAATGAAGAAAGATGGGGTAGTCATTCCTTCTAAATCTCCATATAATTCTCCATTACTACTTGTTCCAAAGAAAGATGGAAATTGGAGACTTGTGATAGACTATAGAAAGTTAAATTCCAACACCATCCCCGATAGAATGCCAATGCCAGTGATTCAAGATATGTTAGCTCAGTTAGGAGGTGCAAGGATATTTTCATCTTTAGATTTACTTAGTGGATACTGGCAAGTACCTTTAGACGAAGAGTCGAAACCATTCACAGCCTTCAGCACACACAAGGAACACTTGCAATTTGAAGTCATGCCATTTGGACTCACTTCGGCTCCTTTAACGTTTGTTAGATTAATGCTTCAAATATTAGGGGATATAGAAAATGTTGCAGTTTACTTAGATGATGTTATCATTTTTAGCAAAGATTTAGAAAGTCACCTCAAAACATTAGAAATAGTCTTGGAAAGATTAAGAAGAGCAGGATTAAAAATCAAATTAAAGAAATGTCAATTCTTAATGAAATCCTTGGAATACTTAGGACATGTAATTAGTGAAGATGGTCTGCGAATGCAAGCAGGCAAGATAAAAGCAATAGTTGAATATCCAGCTCCTACCAATTTGAAAGCATTGAGAAGATTCCTAGGAATGGTAGGCTACTATAGACCTTTCATTAAAGGCTTTGCTACAATAGCCAAACCATTAACAGAATTAACAAAGAAAGATGTCAAATATGAATGGAATAAAGAACAAGAGACAGCTTTCCAAACACTAAAGAGTAAAATGACCAGGAATCCCGTACTAGTCTACCCAGATTTCTCGAAGGACTTTTACTTAGCCTGTGATGCATCAAGTACCGGGCTAGGGGCTGTATTATTACAAAAGGACAAAACAAGAATGAGAGCAGTATATTATGCCAGTAGAGTTTTGAATGCTGCAGAGAAAAATAATAGCACAATAGAAAGAGAATGTTTAGCATTATACTGGGGTCTAAGGAAATTTAGATACATAATTTTAGGACATAAAGTCAATGTACTTACTGATCACAAACCAATTTGTGATTTGTTTAAGAAGAGAACTTTTACAAATAACATGAAGTTCAATAGATGGTTCATTAGTGTGTTAGAATTTGCACCAGAATTCAGATATATCCCAGGAAAATTTAATACACTAGCAGATGCATTATCCAGAGCCCAAGAAGAAACAAAGAAATGTATTACCACTAATACTTTTTGTTTTAGCTGTCAAGTGGTAGATTTAGATTTGGAAAGAGTACAAATACAGCAAGGAATGGATACAGAAATCAGGCATATAATAGGACAACTAATGACAGATGAATCTTTAAAACCTGATTTTGTTTTAATCAATGGATTATTGTATAAAAGACCAACAGAGAAGAATGGTTATTCTCGACTATACATCCCGAAAACACTAATCAGAGAAGTTTTAGAACTAACACACTTATACAAGTTAGCAGGACATCCAGGAATCAAAAAGACAACTAGAATCCTAACCAGAAACTATTTTTGGCCCCATTGTAGTGAGGATGCCAAGAACTTTGTACAAAATTGTGTAGTTTGTAATCGACATAAAGGTAACGTAAATCCAAAAGCTCCACTTGAAAAATACCCATCAGAGTTGAATCCATTTCAGGTCGTATCTATGGACTTTTTAGGTCCATTTCCTACAACTGTTAGGGGGAATAAACAAATATTAGTCTTTTTAGACTATCTAACAAGATATGTAGAGATTGTACCAGTAAGAAATAGAGATGCAATTACAGTAGCAGAAGCTCTTAAATCTAGAATTATTACGAGACATTCATGTCCCCAAGTTCTTCTTTCTGATAACGCAGCAGAATTTACTAGTGAACTTTTAAGAAAATTATGTGAATTTTATGAGATAAATAAATGTCAAATCACAGCATATAAACCAAGTTCAAATGGAGCAGTAGAAAGAACGAATCGTAAGATAAAGGATATCCTGAAAACTTTAGTTAAACCTAATACAGAAGACTGGGATTTAGCTTTGGAAGACGTACAGTTTACTATAAACAATACTGTAAATGAGACAGTAGGAGAATCACCACACTACTTGTTATACGGATACGAGAAGAGACTACCAAATACGTTACTAGATGATGCAACACCACCCCGACATACTTATAACTACGATGACTATATTGCCTGGAAAACTAGACGTACATATGAAACGATCAAACAGACGAGGACTAGACTTAAGGAAGCTCAGAGTGTCCAAGCAAAGTACTATGACAAAAATACAGCTAAACCGAAAATTGTAGTAGGTGCTCAGGTATATGTTCAGAATCATGTTCCAGAAGGTCCTAATGTAAAAGTATCCGCAAAGTTCCAAGGTACTTATAGGGTATTAGAAGTGTTGAAGTTAAATAAGCTAAAGATCATAAGTGAGAGTGATCTCAAGGAAAGAATTGTTCATACCAATCATGTAAAGGTAATAAAAACAGACTCTTGGTCCAATAAGAGAATAGTTGAATTATTGAAAGAAGTTGAACAGGAACCAATAAATAACAAATACAATTTAAGAAAAAGATAAATTTATGTAAAGTGTTGAACTATTAGATATAAACAATGTGTAGGCATTAAAATACCTCATGTATACAGAATATCTGATAAGGCTTATTCTTACAGATACAAACATGCGGTTCTTCTTGGTTATCATAACACTGCTTTATGTGTCATCTGAGGTGGTGATCCGGAAGGGTGCACTACTAGAGAAAAAGGGATCTGTGAAATTAATAAAGGACTTGGGCATAGTGAGTATTGACATTACATCAGTGCTTATCAATGAAATGACATTGAAAGATGTCCAAAGGGAATTAAAATCATTAATTAGGAAAAGTGAAAATAACAGTGTTTTACCATTGTTGGAAAAACTAGATAATGACATAGGAAGTGTGTTAAATACAAGATCCAAACGATCCCTCTTACCTTTTATAGGAACAGCACTTAATCAATTATTTGGAGTCGCGACAGACTCTAATGTAGAAAAAGAAAGTGCCCGTATAGACAAACTGGAGAAATGGGCAGCAACAAGAGGCATTGTGTTAAATAAGATTATAAGCTCTCAAAACTTAAACAGTGATGAATTGAAAAAAAATAAAGGAATTTATTAATCAAGTGAACACAAATATTACCAAAGAGATTAAGATAATAACAGATGAACAACATTTAAGTACATTTATGAACAATGTTAGAATTGTATTGCAAGACCATAAAGATCTATTAAATGCCATTTTGTTAGCCTATAAAGGAATATTAACTCCAACATTAATAAACCCAAGAGAATCAGAGGGCATAATTAGTGATTTTTTGGTAGAAGGACATTATACCCCTATGGTAAAGGATATAATGGTCTATTATAATTTGATAACCACCAAGGTAGTTAAGAATAAGATCCTTCTAATTCTACCTTTTAATCAAAAAGAGGCAGATGTACTGATGTCCATACATCCTTTTCCCATGTTGATAAAGGAAAACGTAATTATCTCAAATGTCAACCACATCAATTTTGCATTAGAAGAACATGGACTAATGATGTCATTTATTACTGATGCTCAATTAAGAGATTGTATACTTTTGAAAGATAAAGAGTATATTTGCAACCTTGACAACCTGTATGAAACTACTAATGCCTATCCTTGTGTTCAAGAAATAATTGAAAACAAGAATCAAGAGACAGTACTGTGTACACAATTATCCAAACATGATTTTGTTTCCATTATAGTAGAACAGTCAGTTTTTGTGTTTTCACTACAGTTCAGTAACAGCAACTATTAATTGCCATAATATAAGTACTGAAATTAATTTCAATAATGTCCATGCTTTTGATAAGACTTGCAAGTTAGTTATTCCTAATAAATTATATTATGAACCTCATGTCTTCACAGAAATCACAATCTATAAAAATAAGCCCTACATGAACTACTCTAGTGAAGCTAAAGAATTTAAACTGTCTCAGTTAGAGTTAAAACAAATAAATGAGTTGGCTTTAGTAGATGAATTTTTCTATTACAAAGAAAATGTTTCACCAATTCTGTCTCTGTTCAATTTGGTCATAATCATTATTGTAATAATAGTGTTTGCAATTTTGGTCAAACGTGTGGTAATTTCAAATGTTGAGAAGATTATAACAGAAATAAAAAGGACAAATGAAGAGTAAAATGATCTTATACACATAATTTGCTGCTGAATTCTTTATGTATTATTGTTTGCATTGTGTGTTAAAACAATTAACCATTTTTACAGTATAACAATTCATTATGTATATATATATATATATATATATATATATATATATATATATATATATATATATATATATATATATATATGTATATGTATCTCTTTTGATTCATGATGTAATATATGTGAGTTTTCTACCATATATTCTTAATTGATTTTTTTGCATTAGTGCATTGACACAGTTTGTGCAATTTAAATATTTTTTGAGAATTGACTTGATGGGCAATCATATAAATGCTTTATTTTATTTGTGATTTTGCAATCATCCATTGAAATATATTCTTTTTGTCACACTGAGGGCAGTGTGAGGTAGCGTGACCGAGTGATGTTGTGGTGTAGAATAGATAGGGAAATTAAATAGAAGACAGAGAGAGAGAGAGAGAGATAGAAAGAGAAAAAGTTAGGAGAGAGAAGGAGAGAGAAATAAGAGTAAAGAGAGAGGCAAAGAACACAGTGATAACGGCCAAATGCTGTTGTGTCGTGTTATCAATACGCGAGATGTTTACATTGCAGTATATCGTGTTTAAGCCATAAAAACAGTCGTAAAAATGGGAAATAATGGCCTCGCGATTGAAGCCAAGCAAAACATGAGTCAGCACAGTCTAAATGCTTACAACAGCTGATTCTATAGCCCCGCCTTCTAAGGAAGGTGTTTTCGTGGAAGTTCCAGGAATTTGGGGGTTGACCCAAGTGATATACTTCTTCAACCTCCAATCAATTATGTGTGGGAGGGGTCTTTCCCACACCCTCCTAAGATCACCTCCTATCAAGTCCTCTAAGGAGAGATTTGAATCACACCCACTACAGTCCTTCCAATCAGCTACTTGAAGGGGAGGCCTTGCTGATTAATCCTTCCAATAAGGCTAGAAGGAGGTGGAGATTTACAGATAGCAAGTTTCCTGAGGGTTCAACGAGTGAGAGACCGACGAGGAGAGGAGAGTCAGAACTGTGTCCTTCAAGGGAGAGTACTTCTCCCAATCGCTTCCGTGTTCCCCATATAGACTGATTCAAGAGTGATTCGTTTCTGTCATTGTAACTTGTTAATTTTGTACTGATCTTTATAATATTAAGTACTAATTAAAGTGAAGAAATTACCGATCTCGTCTCTATACGCCTTTCTGAGAGATATCAATATTGAAAAGGAATAAATATACAAAGATAGCACATCATCCGCGAAGCGATCTGAAGGACACCTCGAAAGAAACCAAGGTAAGAAGAGAAAGACTAAAATCTATGCAATCATATAACGAAGAACGTAAAAAAGGAACAATAAAAACATTACACTACATTGCTGCAATCATAAGTACAGGCGCCTTGATTTTCGTGAGATTCAGTGTTGTGGTGACCACCATTGTTCATATCTGAGTAATTATTGATATTGGAGTATATATCATCTATATGTGTATTGTTGAGATGTGCACTTCTGAACAATTGTGTATTCTAGGATCATGGGAATTCCTCTTTTCTATCTATTTTCATTTTATCTTGCTTGCTATTGTTATTTATGTCATTCCTGTATGTTCGTTTCGCTTGTGGAAAATGTCTCAGACAAACTGATCAGATTTGGGTGAAGCTTTTCTTCGTCAAGCGTAAAACATTCGCTCTTCTTACTATCTGGTTTCAGGCTAATCTTGCCTTCACTACAATCTAATATCATTCCACATCTCCTCAGTGATTTAAATGAAAATAAAACTTGTGCGGGAAAAAATCTGTCTTCTAAAACTAGGAAACTCTCAATAAATCTATGTTATATAAATTTCTAGGTTCACATTCCCTAGACTTTTAATCGGTTTCCATGATACTCCTTCTATTACTCTACTTTGACTCTGAGTCTGAGTTGCTGCAACCAACAGTACTTGGTTAAATGCCCGATCTTTTTGCAAACTGCACAGATTTTAGGCTTTGTGCATTCAATAGTGGAATGGTTTGTATACCCGCAGTTTTCACATGTTATTTTTGGTCTAGCGCCTTGAGCTGCGTAATTCTCTGGTTTTGAATTATTCATGTTTGTCTATCTGTTTTTTGTCGTAATTGGTAAGGTTACTAATTGCATCCCTCAATGCATCAAACAGACTCTGCATTACACTGGTATTTTAAAATCATATGAAATTCTATACCCAAAGTACACAACAGTAATCAAAAATGCATCATAAAAATCATAGTATGTAAAGAAAAAGGCCTATCTATCAAACACACAAAAAAAAATCAATAAGATAAAAAAAATGTTTGAGAGAGAAAACCATAAATTTTATATATCTTTTAAGAGAGATTATTAATAATAAAATACACTCACTGAGAGAGAGAACTTTTGAGAGAATTAATTTTCCAACTTACGTATTTTCTGTTGACGTCTTCCAGTCGTAAACTGTCGTGTGGTTTCGTTAACTGTTTTTCGCTTCTGCGACTGCGTCGTATTGGTCGCTTTCTGTAGGTGCTTCATTCGCTGCCTTTTTATCACTTTCGCGACCAACACAATTTCGTTGTCGCGTTCGCTGCCGACGTTTACTGCTGCCGATGTTCAAACGTTCAGGATGCGTTCTGCCACTGCCTTCAGGGTACGTTCAGGATACATTCACTTGTAGACGTTCTGACGTTCAGTCGTTCAGACAGTCGTTGTTGGATACTCTGCGGGGTTTTGACTAGTACGTTTGGGTCGTTGTTTATTCGTCATTCGCCAGTGTTATGATGCCTCCGTCGTTATGTTTTCGGCTGTTAATGTTTGCAGAGAGGTGCTTGTTTTAGATTCTGGTATGCGTCTTTCACACTTGCACTGCGCTATTTGTCTTCGTTTTGGATCCGCTTCAGCCGGCACCATTTATGTGATGTCTTCCTTATTTATTTATTATTCTTCTGTTTATATCTGCTGTTAGACTGTTGATCTTTCTGACTTTGTTATGTAGTAGCGTAGTTTTTTCTTTCTTTCTCAGGAGGTCTTAAGAAGACACAATTGATTTTCCTTTCTTCATTAGTACCAAAGGAATAACTTTACAACTGAAGTATAAGGTGATAATTTGTACAAACATAGGGAGTGTCCAAGTGAGCCTGTCTTTTCTATGAGCCCACAACGGGTGAGAGGCTTGCAACCTCACCCCTTCTTCTTTGTGCCTTACCTGCTCCTTCTCTGCTTTCCTTACTCCTCTATTCTCTCTTCAGAACTGGACTTGAGAAGGATTTTTGGAAGTTTTTGTCTGTAGGCAGAATCTTGGTTTTGGTCCGGCCCCGTAGATGCTTGATAGGGATTGTCGTTTTAGAGCTTTTTCTTTGTGCCGGGATTCCGGGATAAAATGAGTCCTGATCCCGGGAATTGTCTGAAATTATACATTATACCTTGTTTCCCTTTCAGGTTTTCGATATGCTTAGCACCGCTAGATATGCAGAAGTATTACTGTAGGTTGACTGTCTCATTAATTCCACCTAGTGGTTAATGACAGCATACACTTTGTTTGTCAACAGATTAAGAGGAATGAGAACAAGGGCTAAAATATGCTTCGTTTACTCCTTTATTTTTGTTCTGCTTCCAAATTCCACTGCGAATGAATTGTAAATTATAGTTTAAACAAAAAGGCATTTGTTTTCGTTTATACTCAGTGAAATGAAAAGAGTACTTAATGACAGAAAATGTAGTAAAATAAGTGAGGAATAATTAAACGTATGCATTCTTTATTTATGACATGAACTAAATGAATAAGAAGTTTCTCATGGAATGAGATCTTATGTAACACGACACAGTGGACGGTACCCCCACACGGGCTGCAGTCACTCATCACAAACACTTCTTGTTCAAAACCTGCTGCAAACTTGTTCAGAGTATACACTCTGTTGGGACTGCTTCGCGTGATTGCCGTCCCAAATATACAAAAGAAAGCATTAGGTAAACAGTAACACTACGTTTCCACATGATAAAAAAGGAATATGTTCCTCTTGAAAAATCTGCAAACTTATGCATGATTATTTTGTCATGGTTTCATACCCCTGTCCCCTATAGATTTAGTTGCTGCAATAAACTGGAAACACTGGAACAGACGCTTATCTTCCCTCCATGGATTTATTTGACAGGCCTTATCTTGCAAAACCGTTGCAACTTGAAATTTTACAAGTTTTCAGCAATTTTAGCAAGATGCTGTTGATGGGAAAATATAATTCACTGAAAATATAAAGTATTTTATATAAGTATCAAAACAGGGACATAATCTAGACATCTATCATTATTATCATAAGGATAATGACAGAAATTCTCTGTATTTACAGTATATAAAAATAAAAACAGAACAACAACTACACAACCATCCTGCGGTCAATATTTGTCCCTATTTTTGCACTTAATTTTTATCCCGGGATTTGCAAAAATATCCTGGGATTATTAAACCTTGGAAATTGTCTGGGAACCCGGGATCCGGGAAACAAACCCTAATGCTTAATTGGTTAGGTTAATCTAAGGACAGCCCATTTGGGTGGATTTCTGGAAAAAGCACCGGCTTCAAAACGGGGGTGTTTTGACGTCACCGGAACTTATAATTTCCGGTGGCTATTTATCCCACTAAGGCCACCATGCGCTTTTTTGTTACGAATTCCTCGTGACTACGACCTCGATTAAGAGCAGTCATAATGGCTTCGTAACCACGACACAATCATAACACTTACCCGTGTTTTGCTTTTCTAATCACGACACTGTTTTGCTGTTCTAGCTAGTTTACAAACCTCTCTGTTTCTGAGTTCTGGCCTTGTGGTGACGGCATAGCCAAAACGCAGAGATGTTTTGAAATTCTCTCTCTCTCTCTCTCTCTCTCTCTCTCTCTCTCTCTCTCTCTCTCTCTCTCTCTCTCTCTCTCTCTATCAATGTGTTTCAATGAAAGGTTTCTCTCTCTTTGTCCCTTCATTCAGAATTTCTAGTTATATCCTTACATTACAAAAGAAGTGAATGATCTCACTCTTATTTATTTGATGAATTGAAACTTTACCTTGTTGACTGGTTTAATTACCCGAGAATGGACGAGCAGGCCGACATGGAATTATTATATATGGTCTACCCTCTTCTAGAAATAAAAAGCACACTTGTACCAGACAGCCATTATCACTGTAGGAGAGGTTGCTGGCCACACTTCGCGTCGGCGCCACTATAGTCGTTCCTTGGGGCATATAATCCCAGAGACATGTAGGTCAATTATTCAAGTTATGCAACATGGGTTTACAAAGTTAAAAAGTAACTATGTTGCATACACAGCATCCTGCATAGTCTAGTGGTATATAGTCTAGTACACAGTAGGTCTATGACCCGTTAAAGCAGAATAGGTCCTTAAACCTTCGTTTCTGTAGCCAAGGAAGAGTAAAATCATCAACTTTTTTGTACAAAAACTGTTTAATTTATACAAGGAAAATATTATTGTCACAAACTTTTATTTTATGTACGGAAAATATTACAATGTTATTTAAGCAACAGTGTAATACATACATACATACATACGCACACACATATATATATATATGTGTGCGTGTGTGTGTGTGTATTAGTGCTGTTGTTTAAATTACATTCTTATTTTCCGTACATAAAATAAAAGTTCATGATAATATTTTCATTAATATTTCAATTTTCCTGGTATATATTAAAATTATTTTTTGTACAAAAAAGTTGAAGATTTTACTCTTCCGTGGCCACTGAAACGTAGGTTCAAGGGTCGACGGACTCCGCCCACTTTTGGTCGGAAGGGAACACCAGAGACAGTGAGGTTTACTTCCGGTTCAGAAGACCGGATCCAGCGATCATAACGTCTATGGCGCCCTTAAGAGTGCCTGACAGCTGCTAATTTCGTTAAGGAGACAGGCCACCATCCAAAAGGTGGGCAGAAATCCAGCTTCCATGACGACGGCAAAGTTGCCTATGTCTAGAACTGGTATACCCAACCTTAAGTGGCCCTCACAGCTGCTGATTTCCTTAAGGAGACAGGCCACCAGCAAATAGGGTGGGCAGAAATCCAGTTTCGATGACAGAGGCAAAGTTGCCTATGTCTCGAACTGGTATACCCAACCTTAAGTGGCCCTGACAGCTTCTGATTTCCTTAAGGAGACAGGCCACCAGCAAATAAGGTGGGCAGAAATCCAGTTTCGATGACAGAGGCAAAGTTGCCCAAGTCTTGAACTGGTATACCGAACCTTAAGTGGCCCTGACAGCTGCTGATCTCCTTAAGGAGACAGGCCACCAGCGAATAAGGTGGGCAGAAATCCAGTTTCGATGACAGAGGCAAAGTTGCCCAAGTCTTGGACTGGTATACCCAGCCTTAAGTGGCCCTGACAACTACTGATCTCCTTAAGGAGACAGGCCACCAGCAAATAAGGTGGGCAGAAATCCAATTTCGATGACAGAGGCAAAGTTGCCTATGTCTCGAACTGTTATGCCCAACCTTAAGTTGCCCTGACAGCTGCTGATCTCCTTAAGGAGATAGGCCACCAGCAAATAAGGTGGGCAGAAATCCAGTTTTGATGACAGAGGCAAAGTTGCCTATGTCTCAAACTGTTATGCCCAACCTTAAGTGGCCCTGACAGCTGCTGATCTCCTTAAGGAGACAGGCCACCAGCAAATAAGGTGGGCAGAAATCCAGTTTCGATGACAGAGGCAAAGTTGCCTATGTCTCGAAATGGTATGGCCAACCTTAAGTGGCCCTGACAGCTGCAGATCTCCTTAAGGAGACAGGCCACCAGCAAATAAGGTGGGCAGAAATCCAGTTTCGATGACAGAGGCAAAGTTGCCTATGTCTCGAACTGGTATGCCCAACCTTAAGTGGCCCTGACAGCTACTGATCTCCTTAAGGAGACAGGCCACCAGCAAATAAGGTGGGCAGAAATCCAGTTTCGATGACAGAGGCAAAGTTGCCCAAGTCTTGAACTGGTATACCCAGCCTTAAGTGACCCTGACAACTACTGATCTCCTTAAGGAGACAGGCCACCAGCAAATAAGGTGGGCAGAAATCCAGTTTCGATGACAGAGGCAAAGTTGCCTATGTCTCGAACTGTTATGCCCAACCTTAAGTGGCCCTGACAGCTGCTGATCTCCTTAAGGAGATAGGCCACCAGCAAATAAGGTGGGCAGAAATCCAGTTTCGATGACAGAGGCAAAGTTGCCTATGTCTCGAACTGTTATGCCCAACCTTAAGTGGCCCTGACAGCTGCTGATCTCCTTAAGGAGACAGGCCACCAGCAAATAAGGTGGGCAGAAATCCAGTTTCGATGACAGAGGCAAAGTTGCCTATGTCTCGAACTGGTATGCCCAACCTTAAGTGGCCCTGACAGCTGCTGATCTTCTTAAGGAGACAGGCCACCAGCAAATAAGGTGGGCAGAAATCCAGTTTCGATGACAGAGGCAAAGTTGCCTATGTCTCGAACTGGTATGCCCAACCTTAAGTGGCCCTGACAGCTGCTGATCTCCTTAAGGAGACAGGCCACCAGCAAATAAGGTGGGCAGAAATCCAGTTTCGATGACAGAGGCAAAGTTGCCTATGTCTCGAACTGGTATGCCCAACCTTAAGTGGCCCTGACAGCTGCTGATCTCCTTAAGGAGACAGGCCACCAGCAAAAAAGGTGGGCAGAAATCCAGTTTCGATGACAGAGGCAAAGTTGCCTATGTCTCGACCTGGTATGCCCAGCCTTAAGTGGCCCTGACAGCTGCTGATCTCCTTAAGGAGACAGGCCACCAGCAAAAAAGGTGGGCAGAAATCCAGTTTCGATGACAGAGGCAAAGTTGCCTATGTCTCGAACTGGTACACCCAACCTTAAGTGGCCCTGACAGCTGCTGATCTCCTTAAGGAGACAGGCCACCAGCAAAAAAGGTGGGCAGAAATCCAGTTTTGATGACAGAGGCAAAGTTGCCTATGTCTCGAAGTGGTATGCCCAACCTTAAGTGGCCCTGACAGCTGCTGATCTCCTTAAGGAGATAGGCCACCAGCAAATAAGGTGGGCAGAAATCCAGTTTCGAAGACAGAGGCAAAGTTGCCTATGTCTCGAACTGGTACACCCAACCTTAAGTGGCCCTGACAGCTACTGATCTCCTTAAGGAGACAGGCCACCAGCAAATAAGGTGGGCAGAAATCCAGTTTCGATGACAGAGGCAAAGTTGCCTATGTCTCGAGCTGGTATGCCCAACCTTAAGTGGCCCTGACAGCTGCTGATCTCCTTAAGGAGACAGGCCACCAGCAAATAAGGTGGGCAGAAATCCAGTTTTGATGACAGAGGCAAAGTTGCCTATGTCTCGAACTGGTATACCCAACCTTAAGTGGCCCTGACAGCTACTGATCTCCTTAAGGAGACAGGTCACCTGCAAATAAGGCGGGCAGAAATCCAGTTTCGATGACAGAGGCAAAGTTGCCTATGTCTCGAACTGGTATACCCAACCTTAAGTGGCCCTGACAGCTGCTGATCTCCTTAAGGAGACAGGCCACCAGCAAAAAAGGTGGGCAGAAATCCAGTTTCGATGACAGAGGCAAAGTTGCCTATGTTTCGAACTAGTATGCCCAACCTTAAGTGGCCCTGACAGCTACTGATCTCCTTAAGGAGACAGGCCACCAGCAAAAAAGGTGGGCAGAAATCTAGTTTCGATGACAGAGGCAAAGTTGCCTATGTCTGGAACTGGTATACCCAACCTTAAGTGGCCCTGACAGCTGCTGATCTCCTTAAGGAGATAGGCCACCAGCAAATAAGGTGGGCAGAAATCCAGTTTCGATGACAGTGGCAAAGTTGCCTATGTCTCGAACTGGTACACCCAACCTTAAGTGGCCCTGACAGCTGCTGATCTCCTTAAGGAGACAGGCCACCAGCAAATAAGGTGGGCAGAAATCCAGTTTCGATGACAGAGGCAATGTTGCCTATGTCTCGAACTGGTGTACCCAACCTTAAGTGGCCCTGACATCTATTGATCTCCTTAAGGAGACAGGCCACCAACAAAAAAGGTGGGCAGAAATCCAGTTTCGATGACAGAGGCAAAGTTGCCTATGTCTCGACCTGGTATGCCCAACCTTAAGTGGCCCTGACAGCTGCTGATCTCCTTAAGGAGACAGGCCACCAGCAAAAAAGGTGGGCAAAAATCCAGTTTCGATGACAGAGGCAAAGTTGCCTATGTCTGGAACTGGTATGCCCAACCTTAAGTGGCCCTGACAGCTGCTGATCTCCTTAAGGAGATAGGCCACCAGCAAATAAGGTGGGCAGAAATCCAGTTTCGAAGACAGAGGCAAAGTTGCCTATGTCTCGAACTGGTACACCCAACCTTAAGTGGCCCTGACAGCTGCTGATCTCCTTAAGGAGACAGGCCACCAGCAAATAAGGTGGGCAGAAATCCAGTTTCGATGACAGAGGCAAAGTTGCCTATGTCTGGAACTGGTGTACCCAACCTTAAGTGGCCCTGACAACTATTGATCTCCTTAAGGAGACAGGCCACCAGCAAAAAAGGTGGGCAGAAATCCAGTTTCGATGACAGAGGCAAACTTGCCTATGTCTCAAACTGGTATGCCCAACCTTAAGTGGCCCTGACAGCTGCTGATCTCCTTAAGGAGATAGGCCACCAGCAAATAAGGTGGGCAGAAATCCAGTTTCGAAGACAGAGGCAAAGTTGCCCATGTATCGAACTGGTACACCCAACCTTAAGTGGCCCTGACAGCTGCTGATCTCCTTAATGAGATAGGCCACCAGCAAATAAGGTGGGCAGAAATCCAGTTTCGATGACAGAGGCAAAGTTGCCTATGTCTCGAACTGGTATGCCGAACCTTAAGTGGCCCTGACAGCTGCTGATCTCCTTAAGGAGACAGACCACCAGCAAAAAAGGTGGGCAGAAATCCAGTTTCGATGACAGAGGCAAAGTTGCCTATGTCTCATAGTGGTATACCCAGCCTTAAGTGGCCCTGACAGCTGCTGATCTCCTTAAGGAGACAGGCCACCAGCAAATATGGTGGGCAGAAATCCAGTTTCGATGACAGAGGCAAAGTTGCCCAAGTCTCGAACTGGTATGCCCAACCTTAAGTGGCCCTGACAGCTGCTGATCTCCTTAAGGAGACAGGCCACCAGCAAATATGGTGGGCAGCAATCCAGTTTTGATGACAGAGGCAAAGTTGCCCAAGTCTTGAACTGGTATACCCAACCTTAAGTGGCCCTGACAACTATTGATCTCCTTAAGGAGACAGGCCACCAGCAAATAAGGTGGGCAGAAATCCAGTTTCGATGACAGAGGCAAAGTTGCCTATGTCTCGAACTGGTATGCCGAACCTTAAGTGGCCCTGACAGCTGCTGATCTCCTTAAGAAGATAGGCCACCAGCAAATAAGGTGGGCAGAAATCCAGTTTCGATGACAGAGGCAAAGTTGCCCAAGTCTTGAACTGGTATACCCAACCTTAAGTGGCCCTGACAACTATTGATCTCCTTAAGGAGACAGGCCACCAGCAAATAAGGTGGGCAGAAATCCAGTTTCGATGACAGAGGCAAAGTTGCCTATGTTTTCGAACTGGTATGCCGAACCTTAAGTGGCCCTGACAGCTGCTGATCTCCTTAAGGAGACAGGCCACCAGCAAAAAAGGTGGGCAGAAATCCAGTTTCAATGACAGAGGCAAAGTTGCCTATGTCTGGAACTGGTATGCCGAACCTTAAGTGGCCCTGACAGCTGCTGATCTCCTTAAGGAGACAGGCCACCAGCAAAAAAGGTGGGCAGAAATCCATTTTCGATGACAGAGGCAAAGTTGCCTATGTCTCGAACTGGTATGCTGAACCTTAAGTGGCCCTGACAGCTGCTGATCTCCTTAAGGAGACAGGCCACCAGCAAAAAAGGTGGGCAGAAATCCAGTTTCAATGACAGAGGCAAAGTTGCCTATGTCTCGAACTGGTATGCCCAACCTTAAGTGGCCCTGACAGCTGCTGATCTCCTTAAGGAGATAGGCCACCAGCAAATAAGGTGGGCAGAAATCCAGTTTCGATGACAGAGGCAAAGTTGCCTATGTCTCGAACTGGTACACCCAACCTTAAGTGGCCCTGACAGCTGCTGATCTCCTTAAGGAGACAGGCCACCAGCAAATAAGGTGGGCAGAAATCCAGTTTCGATGACAGAGGCAAAGTTGCCTATGTCTCAAACTGGTATGCCCAACCTTAAGTGGCCCTGACAGCTGCTGATCTCCTTAAGGAGACAGGCTACCAGCAAAAAAGGTGGGGAGAAATCCAGTTTCGATGACAGAGGCAAAGTTGCCTATGTCTCGAACTGGTATGCCCAACCTTAAGTGGCCCTGACAGCTGCTGATCTCCTTAAGGAGACAGGCCACCAGCAAATAAGGTGGGCAGAAATCCAGTTTCGATGACAGAGGCAAAGTTGCCTATGTCTCGAACTGGTATACCCAACCTTAAGTGGCCCTGACAACTATTGATCTCCTTAAGGAGACAGGCCACCAGCAAATAAGGTGGGCAGAAATCCAGTTTCGATGACAGAGGCAAAGTTGCCTATGTCTCGAACTGGTACACCCAACCTTAAGTGGCCCTGACAGCTGCTGATCTCCTTAAGGAGACAGGCCACCAGCAAATAAGGTGGGCAGAAATCCAGTTTCGATGACAGAGGCAAAGTTGCCTATGTCTCGAACTGGTACACCCAACCTTAAGTGGCCCTGACAGCTACTGATCTCCTTAAGGAGACAGGCCACCAGCAAATAAGGTGGGCAGAAATCCAGTTTCGATGACAAGAGGCAAAGTTGCCTATGTCTGGAACTGGTATACCCAACCTTAAGTGGCCCTGACAACTATTGATCTCCTTAAGGAGATAGGCCACCAGCAAAAAAGGTGGTCAGAAATCCAGTTTCAATGACAGAGGCAAAGTTGCCTATGTCTGGAACTGGTACACCCAACCTTAAGTGGCCCTGACAACTACTGATCTCCTTAAGGAGACAGGTCACCAGCAAATAAGGTGGGCAGAAATCCAGTTTCGATGACAGAGGCAAAGTTGCCTATGTCTCAAACTGGTATGCCCAACCTTAAGTGGCCCTGACAGCTGCTGATCTCCTTAAGGAGACAGGCCACCAGCAAAAAAGGTGGGCAGAAATCCAGTTTCGATGACAGAGGCAAAGTTGCCTATGTCTCGAACTGGGATGCCCAACCTTAAGTGGCCCTGACAGCTGCTGATCTCCTTAAGGAGATAGGCCACCAGCAAAAAAGGTGGGCAGAAGTCCAGTTTCGATGACAGAGGCAAAGTTGCCTATGTCTCAAAGTGGTATACCCAGCCTTAAGTGGCCCTGACAGCTGCTGATTTCCGTGAGGAGATAGGCCATGATCCAAAAGGTGGGCAGATATCCAGCTTCTCTGTATATAGTCTTCTCTGCAACTCGCAACCTTCCTTTCATCGTCTTGTGGCTGGTGAAAAGGTTCAATAAAGTTAAATAAGTGGCAGTCAGAATTCTTTACTGGCTGTTTGTTGGTGCTGCTCCGTCACATTCCGGGGGTGGTTGCGATCGCCTCGGGCCAGTCGATGAGGTTGGCTGGAGGATGGGTGTGTGGGAGGTGGGGGGACCTCCCATTGGCTGAAAGCATGGGGGGGGGGTACAGCAGCCAACACCCATCCCAAAGCCAACCACACCGTGTGGACCAAGAAGACCGCAATGCCTCCGGAACACGACGCAACAGCATCAACTCACAACCAGTCAAAATCCTTCCTGTTCGTCCTCTTCGTTTTTTCATCCTATTCTTCCTCTTCCTCTTCGTTTTCTTGACATCCTTCCTCTTCCTGTTCCGCTTCCTCTTCTTCTTTCGTCTTATTCATCAGAAAACTTGGGATCTTCTAACAGCTTATCTGCGAAGTCCTTGACGAAGTCCCTGAGAGTGTCGTACTTCTCTCTTTCATCAGCATCACTCAGGATGTCGTTGGCGAGGTTGATCTTCTGCATGATTTCTCTCTTTCGTTCTCGCTCTGCGGGAGACCCTTGGCACCTATCCGGGTTGAACCTGAGCGCCCTTTTCCTGTAGGCCCACCCTATCTCTTTCAAATTAGCATCCTCTGCAATGCCTAGGACGTAGTAGGGGCAGCCATGAAGTTCCATCCTTTCCAGGGTCTCGGCGGTAATGATCAAAGCTACCAGATCCTCTTGATGTTCGTCTAGCTCCTGCAGATGGACCATAGCTTCAGCGTGTCTTCCAAGCAGCAAGAGACACAGTGCCAGTCTTAACCTACAGTCCGCTTGATCTTTGTCCTTGTCCAGTACACTGAGGAAACATTCGCTTGCCTCTTGCAGCCGCCGAAGCTTACAGAAGATGTTCCCTTTCATCCTGGCCAAGTCAACCTGGACTTGTGGGGAGGAGGATTCCAGAGACTGGGCGTGTGCAATCCTTTCCAAGACAGCATCGAATTGACATTCATCTATCATCAATGGAATAGAGTCCCATATCATCCGCTGCTCCAGAAATTCCTTTCCCTCGAGTGCCCTTTCGTGGTTAGGACTCCGGTCTAGAACCTGGGTCAAAAGCATTTCAGCTTTATCCAACTCAGAATTAAAAGCACAACGTAGGGCAGACTCCACCAGAACATCACAGTCTTCCTGATACAGAGCGATCTTGTCTCTGAGAACCTTGTTCTCTTCAAACAGAGTCTTATTCTTATTCTTTTCACTTTCTGTAGAATTCTTTATTGAGGACATTTCCCGTTCTCGTTCAGATAGTTTATCCTTTAGATTTTCATTTTCCTGTTGGAGGAACTGAAGTCTATCTTCTAGGTTGCGGACATTCTTCTGCATAGCCAAATTTCCAGTTTTTTTTCCTAGATGCTTCCTTGCAAGAACAGGTTCTTCTCGCTGTGAGGCTTGCCACTTATCTTCGAGTTCTCTGGTCTCCTGTTTCATTTTTTTCCGCTCCGCTTCGTGAACCTTGACTTTCTCTTCAAGGTAACCACAGTAAAAATCATTGTCGGACGCTTGACGGAGCAGTTCTTCCAGCTTTTCTCTGTTCCTCTTGCATTCTTGTTCTTTGCCTGCGAGTTGCTCCTTCAGCTTGTCTACCTCCTTTCCTTTCCGGGTCAGTGCGTCTTCGTAATCTGCAATTGTCTTTTGCCTCTCGTCAGCTTGCTGAAGGAGACTCGAGTTTTCCTCCTCAGCCTCCTTCCGCGCCTCCTTCAGCAGCGAAATCATTTCCGTAGCGTAATAGACGTCATCTTCAAGTCGTGCAACGGCATCTCGAGCAAGTTGTTCGGTCGTCTTTTCCTTCGTGTACTTGTCATACACGTTTCCAAGAATTCCTCCCAAAATGAGAGCCATGGCGTTCTTACCAATAAAACGTACAAGGTTTTGGGTAATACTTCCACTTACAAACAATATCACTGATGCGAGACGGATCAGAGCCAATAAGATGTTCACAACAAAAGTAACTTTGCCAAATAGTGACATGGTTAACTTTCTTTCAACCTGATCGAAAGGCTAGAATCAGAAAAAGCCCACTGAGCTTCGGGGATTCCAAAGGACGTCATTTCGGCTTCAGCGCGATTCTTTCTTAGCTTCGGGAGATTCCTCGCGGAGCCTTCGAAGGCACTTGGAGAAACTGAGGGAATGGTAGAGGAGGCTCCTGATGACGTCGAAGGATTCACAGGTCATGTAAATGCAGAAGGAAAAATAAATGTCCTCGACGGACGAGTAACTAAAAAGGAAGTGAGGACTTTTATCATTTCAGCCGCGTTGATTATAAAAAAAAAAAAAGAGAATGAAGAAATAAAAATAAAAAAATAATAAAAATAAGTATTTCAGCAATTTTGATGGGAGAAGTCTAAATTTCTTTAGTTCGCATACACACACACGCACACACACACACACACACACACACACACACACACACATATATATATATATATATATATATATATATATATATATATATATATATATATATAAATATATATATATATACACGCACACGTTATAATTCTTCTTGGGGGTATGTTATCTTCGAGATAGAGTGAACTAGATATTATACATTTGCAGCTTAATATTTATGAATATATATATATATATATATATATATATATATATATATATATATATATATATATATATATAATATATATACTGTGTATATAAATTATATATGTGTATATTTATATATATATATATATATATATATATATATATTTTATATATATATGTATGTATGTATGTGTGCATGTGTGTATGTACAGTGTGTATTCACAAATATTAAGCTACAAACAAATATTGAATGACATCCATATCACTCTATCTCGGGATAACATACACTCAAGAAAAATTATGACTAATAAGTGACGCTCTTACCATCTGTCATGTCCTCTTAATTTATTCACTATTTTTCTATTTATATCTTCTGTTAGATTGTTGATCTTTCTAACTTTGTTATGTAGTAGCGTAGTTTTTTCTTTCTTTCCAAGAGGTCATAACAAGACACAATTGTTTTTATTTCTTCATTAGTACCAAAGAAATAACTTTACAACTGAAGTAGAAGGTGATAAGTTGTATTAATAGAGGGTGGGTCCAAGTGAGCCTGTCCTCTTTATCAACCCACAACGGGTGAGGCTTGCAACCTCACCCCTTCTTCTTTGTGCCTTAGCTGCTCCTTCTCTGCTCTGCTCTCTACTGATTCTCTGCTTTCCTTACTTCTATTCTATTCTTTCCTATTCTTCTTTCCTTCTTCTCTCTTCTCTCTTCAGAACTGGATTTGATAAGGATTTTTGGGAGTTTTCGTCCCGCCCCTCTGTAGGCGGAATCTTGGTTTTGGTCCGGCCCTGTAGATGCTTAATTGGTTAGGCTGATCTTAAGACAGTCCATTTGGGTGGATTTCTGGAAAAAGCACCGCCTTCGAAAAGGGGGTGTTTTGACGTCACCGGAACTTATCATTTCCGGTGGCTATTTATCCCACTAAGGCCACCATGCGTTTTATTTGTTACGAATTCCTCGTGGTTACGAACTCGATTAAGGGGAGTCATGATGGCTTCGTAACCACGACACAGTCATAACACTTACCCGTATTTTGCTTTATGTTCCAAAACATCACTGAACCCAGGCGTTTAAAACACAACGCCTTTTGTTTTGGTTTCTTGGCCTCGATTCAAGGCGAGTAAGCATTGAGGTCCAGCTTTGTCATGAAATTACAGTCAAAACTCCAAACTTATTCCTTTTTCCTCTGTTCGTCTCTCTATTCTCTCTCTTCTTTCTCTCTCTCTGTTCGTTTCTCTATCCTCTCTTTTTTTTCTCTCTCTCTCTCTAACTATCAAAGTCTAAATCAATGAAAGGTTTCTCTCTCTTTGTCCCTTTATTAAGAATTTTTAGTTATATCCTTACATGACATCACTCGGTCACCTACCAAACATTGTCCTCAATGTTAAACAACAACATGGATATAATATTAAAAAATCCAACTGGTTCCAACTCTGGAGTGAAAAATATGTGTATTAAATTATAATCATACACAATAAAAGTACAGCACCTCATTTGCATGAAAAAAATAAAACAATATTAATATAATGTATACATGATGTTAACATCAACAATCAATTATTTTTTTCTTCTTAATTCTGTCAAAATCTCTTGTGTTTTTCTGATCACAAGATTCCTTACTATAATTATGGATAAAATAGCATTAGATTGAACAATGATAAAACTAGGAAGACAGTTTCTTTGTAGTAGAAATATTCATCAACATAGTTCAAATTCTCAAGTTTTTTTTTTAACTCTAACTGAGACAACTTGAATTCATCGATATTGTTTGAGTAATTCTTATATGGCACATGTTTATTTAATTCATATGTCGTGATACAATTAGTTTGCTATAACAATCTGACATTATGTTGTAAAAGATTTAAAATTTTTAAACTTTACATCTGTACTAAAGTTGTGACATTTAACTCATTTTTAAACTTTACCTCTGTAGTAAAGTTGCGACATTTAACTCATTTTTAAACTTTACCTCTGTAGTAAAATTGTGACATTTAACTTATTTTTAAACTTCACGTCTGTATAAAGTTGTGACATTTAACTCGTTTTTAAACTTTACCTCTGTAGTAAAGGTGTGACATTTAACTCATTTATAAACTTCACCTCTGTAGTAAAGTTGTGACATTTAACTTTAGCTACAACATTTCCTATTGAAAACACAAACATTTCCCGATCAATCTAGTGCTTCAAAAGTGTTCATAAATTTGTCTGCATACATCTTTCTCTTGATTTTGTTTTAACACAATTTCTTGAATACATGGATATGCACTAGTACTTTTACACAAATGATTAAAATTACATATATATTCCTGTTCTCTTAATAAAATACACTCTCGAAATTTTTGTTCTGTAAAGAATAAGAACAAGCAAGCGTGTTCTTCTAATGCAAAAATGCTTGAGTGTTCCCTTTTGAATGACTACGCATTCATTATATACCATAGGAAATGGGTATACAGTGTATTGAAAGGTACAATTAAATAATCTTATCATAGAACATTTATTAAATCATAATACATGAATACATTTTTTACATGTGGCTGAAAGAGTTTTTCCATGATGCAAAACTTAACAATGTTTTCAAATTCTTTTAGGAGTGATTAGTGTTGGGTTCAAAATACAAATGAATAAACTTATTATCAGCCTTCTGAAAAGGTGATTTAATGCCTCTTTGAATTGCTTTTAATGTTTTATCATTATTTTTCCATGTCTTTCAACAATGATCCCTTTCTTATCAGATTTTCTATATATATATATATATATATATATATATATATATATATATATATATATATATATATATATATATATATATATATATATATAAAGTTTCATTTATGATATTTTCACTACATAAATTATATTTATGATATTTTCAGTACATGCATTGTATTTATGACATTTTATTTATATATATTTTTTACTACACATATTATATTTATGATATTTTCATTGCATACATTATATTTAAGACATTTTCTTTACATATATGTTTCAATACATATATTATATTTATGATATTTTTAGTTCAACACCAATATACATACACATACATATACATATTGAACTCTGCCTGTTTCGTAGATTATATCTTTTGTTCACAACATTATCTACACCATTTATATGTCTTATGTTATCTATATCTCCAGAGGACCATAGATCTGTTTTTACTACTTTTATATGATTCCAGTGAACTACTTTTTCCTTTAGATCACTTTCATCATTACTCTATATTTGTTTCATTTTATCACTTCACAACTCTATATGGTCCAGTGAATTTGGGAGATACCTTTACATTTGGCCCTTCTAGAACATGATTTTGTACATAAATTTGAGTACCTACTTTAATGTCTGGTTTAATGGTACCTTTATTATAATATTTGGCATGAGTATTATGACCCTCTTTTAATTTTTCCCTAGTTTTCATGATTGTCTCGTAAATACGTCTGATCTTCCATGCAATGTAGTCATCATAGTTATAAGTATGTCTGGGTGGTGTTGCATCGTCTAATAATGTGTTAGGGAATCTTTTCTGATAACCATATAGCTTAAAGTATGGGGATTCTCCTATTGTTTCATTTACAGTATCATTCAATGTGAATTGTCCGTCTTCTAATGCCAAGTCCCAATCTTCTGTCCGTGGGCTCACTAAAGTTTTCAGGATCTTCTTTATTTTACGATTAGTTCGTTCTGCTGCTCCATTAGAATTTGGTTTATAAGCTGTTATTTGACGTTTATTCATTGCATAAAATTCACATATTTTCTTTCAAAGATCACTGGTAAATTCAGCAGCATTGTCCGAAAGACGAACTTGTGGACAAGAATGTCTTTTGATAGTTCTAGATTTAAGAGATTCCCCAACTGTCGCTGCATCCCTATTTCTTACTGGTACTATTTCTACATATCTAGTTAAATAATCTAAGAAGACTAATATTTGTCTATTTCCTCTAATGGTGGTTGGAATTGGACCTAAAAAGTCCATAGTGACTACTTGAAAAGGGTTTAATTCTGATGGATATTTTTCAAGTGGAGCTTTAAGATTTACGTTACCTTTGTGTCGGTTACAAACTACACAGTTCTGTACAGAGTTTTTGACATCTTCACTACAATGTGGCCAAAAATACTTTCTGGTTATGATTCTGCTTGTCTTTTGAATTCCTGGATGTCCTGCTAACTTATATGAGTGTGTTAGTTCTAAAACTCCTCTGACTAGTGCCTTTGGGATGTATAGACGAGAGCAACCATTCTTCTCTGTTGGCCTTTTATACAGCAATCCATTTATTAATTCAAAGTCAGGTTTTAAAGATTCGTCTGTCATTAACTGTCCTACTATCTGTCTGATTTGTGCATCATTTTCTTGTTGTATTTTCACTCTTTCTAGATCTAAATCTACTGCCTGACAACTAAAAGGAAAGGTATTAGTGGTAATGCATTTTTCTGTTTCTTCTTGAGATCTGGATAATGCATCTGCCAAGGTGTTAAATTTCCCTGGAATACACCTGAATTCTGGGGCAAATTCTAGTACACTAATGAACCATCTATTGAACTTCATGTTGTTGGTAAAGGCTCTCCTTTTTAAATAAGTCATAAATGGGTTTGTGATCAGTAAGCACATTAACCTTATGACCTAAGAGTATGTGTCTAAATTTCTTTAAACCCCAATTTAAGCTAAACGTTCTCTTTCTGTGGTCCTGTAGTTTCTTTCTGCTGGATTTAAAACTCTACTGGCATAATATACTGCTGTCATTCTAGTTTTTGCCTTTTGCAACAATACAGCTTCTAGTCCTGTACTTGAGGCATCACAAGCCAAGTAGAAGTCTTTGGAAAAATCTGGACAAACTAAAACAGGGTCCCTGGTCATTTTGCTCTTTAGTGTTTGAAAGGGTGATTCTTGTTCATCCTTCCATTCATAATTAATGTCTTTCTTGGTTAATTTTGTCAAAGGTTTGGCTATAGTAGCAAAACCCTTTATGAAAGGTCTACAATAACCTACCATACCTAGGAACCTTCTTAATGCTTTCAAATTAGTGGGAGCTGGGTAATCAACTATTGCCTTTATTAAACCTGCCTGCATGCGCAGTCCATCTTCACTAATTACATGACCCAAGTATTCTAAGGATTTCATCAAGAATTGACATTTCTTTAATTTTATTTTTAGTCCTGCAATTCTTAATCTCTCCAGGACCATTTCTAATGTTCTGAGGTGACTTTCTAAGTCTTTGTTAAAAATTATTACATCGTCTAAGTATACTGCAACATTCTCTATGTTCCCTAGAATTTGTAGCATTAATCTGACAAATGTTAAATGGGGTGATGTTAGTCCAAATGGCATTACTTCAAACTGTAAAATTGTTCTTTATGCTTGCTGAAGGCTGTGAATGGTTTCGATTCTTCATCTAGAGGTATTGCCAATATCCACTAAGCAAATCTAAGGATGAAAATATTTTGGCCCCTCCTAATTGAGCTGACGTGTCCTGGATTACTGGCATCGGCCTTTTATCTGGAACTGTGTTGGAATTTAACTTCCTGTAATCTATTACAAGTCTCCAACTACCATCTTTCTTTGGAACAAGTAACAATGGTCAATTATATGGAGATTTAGAAGGAATTACTATTCATTTCCTCTATCAGCTTGTCAACTATGGGTCTCTGGCTTATTGGCAATTTGTAATTAGGAATAAAAAATGGCTTGGCTCCATCATCTAACAAAATTCTGTTGTAGAACATTTGTTCTTCCTAGTTTATCTCCTTCTATAGCTATCACATTTCTGTATTTTTCTAACACCTGAATTAACTTGTGTCTATTTTTTTTTGGAAAATCTGTTTTGTTTACTTCTGAGCTTAATTGAGAGTATTGGCCAGTTATAGAGAAAAATGCTTTTTCTTCTACTGTTAGTAAAGGATTGTTGAAGGGAATTCCTATGCAAAAGACGATACCTGCGTATAAGGTTAGTCTGTTGTGTGAATAGTTTTGGACCTAACTTCGCAATTACCACCATTCATATGGACGAGCGAGTTATCCATCCTGACAAAATCTGGTAATTCTTCATTCAATAATAGAATATCCTCACCCCTTACATCCTCTTTTGATCTCAAATATATCTTTTGTTAAACATTTTGGATATAAAGTTACTGCTCTGTTGAGTATAAATTGTACTTTATTATCATCAGCTGTGCTAACACAACATATTTCTTCTTCTTTTGTGTCTGAAAAATAACAAAGTTCTGCATCTCCAGTGGTTTCCTCTGTTACTTCTATTATACTATTTAGTTCTGATCTATTTATTTTTATCTAAGAATAATACTGCATTTAGTATTTTTCCTTCATAATTCATTACTACATTGCTGCAATCATAAGTACAGGCGCCTTGATTTTCGTGAGATTCAGTGTTGTGGTGACCATTATCCATATCTGAGTAATTATTGATATTGGAGTATATATCATCTATGTGTGTATTGGTGAGATGTGCACTTCACAACAATTCTGTATTCTGGGATCGTGGGAATTCCTCTTTTCTATCTGTTTTCATTTTATCTTTCTTGCTATTGTTATTTATGTCTTTCCTGTATGTTCCTTTCGCTTGTCGAAACTGTCTCAGACAAATTGATCAGATTTGGGTGAAACTTTCCTTCGTCAAGCGAAAAACATTCGCTCTTCTGACTATCTGGTTTCAGGCTAATCTTGCCTTCACTACAATCTAATATCATTCCACATCTCCTCATTGATTTAAATGAAAATAAAACTTGTGCGGGAAAAAATCTGTCTTCTAAAAGTAGGAAACTTTCAATAAATTTATGTTATATAAATTTCTAGGTTCACATTCCCTAGACTTTTAATCGGTTTCCTGATACTCCTTCTATTACTCTACTTTGACTCTGAATCTCAGTTGCTGCAACTAACAGTACTTGGTTAAATGCCCGATCTTTTTTGCAAACTGCACAGATTTTAGGGTTTGTGCATTCATTAGTGGAATGGTTGGTATACCCGCAGTTTTCACGTGTTATTTTTGGTCTAGCTCCTTGAGCTGCGTAACTCTCTGGTTCTGAATTATTCATGTTTGTCAATCTGTTGTTTGTCGTAATTGGTAAGGTTACTAATTGCATCCCTCAATGCATCAAACGGACTCTGCATTACACTGGCATTCTAAAATCATATGAAATTCTATACCCAAAATACACAACAGTAATAAAAAATGCATCATAAAAATCATATTATGTAAAAAAAAAAATTCCTATCTATCAAACACACAAAAAAAATCAATAAGATAAAAAAAATGTTTGAGAGAGAAAACCGTAAATGTTACATATCTTTTGAGAGAGAATATTAAAAAAAAAAAATTACACTCAGTGAGAGAGAGAGAGAGAACTTTTGAGAGAATTAATTTTCCAACTCACGTATTTTCTGTTGACGTCTTCCAATCGTAAACTGTTGTGTATTTTCGTCAACTGTTTTTCACTTCTGCGACTGCGTCGTATTGGTCGCTTTCTGTAGGTGCTTCATTCGCTGCCTTTTTATCACTTTCGCGACCAACACAATTTCGTTGTCGCGTTCGCTGCCGACGTTTACTGCTGCCGATGTTCAAACGTTCAGGATACGTTCTGCCACTGCCTTCAGGACACGTTCACTTGTAGACGTTCAGACGTTCAGTCGTTCAGACAGTCGTTGTTGGATACTCTGCGGGGTTTTGACTAGTACGTTTGGGTCGTTGTTTATTCGTCATTCGCCAGTGTTATGATGCCTGGGTCGTTATGTTTTCAGCTGTTAATGTTTGCAGAGAGGTGCTTGTTTTAGATTCTGGTATGCGTCTTTCACACTTCCACTGCGCTATTTGTCTTCGTTTTGGATCCGCTTCAGCCGGCACCATTTATGTGATGTCTTCCTTATTTATTTATTATTCTTCTGTTTATATTGCTGTTAGACTGTTGATCTTTCTTACTTTGTTATGTAGTAGCGTAGTTTTTTCTTTCTTTCTCAGGAGGTCTTAAGAAGACACAATTGATTTTCCTTTCTTCATTAGTACCAAAGGAATAACTGTACAACTGAAGTATAAGGTGATAAGTTGTACAAACATAGGGAGTGTCCAAGTGAGCCTGTCTTCTTTATGAGCCCACAACGGGTGAGAGGCTTGCAACCTCACCCCTTCTTCTTTGTGCCTTACCTGCTCCTTCTCTGCTTTCCTTACTTCTCTCTTCAGAACTGGACTTGAGAAGGATTTTTGGAAGTTTTTGTCTGTAGGCAGAATCTTGGTTATGGTCCGGCCCTGTAGATGCTTGATAGGGGTCGTCGTTTTAGAGCTTTTTCTTTGTGCCGCGATTCCGGGATAAAATGAGTCCTGATCCCGGGAATTGTCTGAAATTATACATTATACCTCGTTTCCCTTTCAGGTTTTCGATATGCTTAGCACCACTAGATATGCAGAAGTATTACTGTAGGTTGACTGTCTTATTAATTCCACCTAGTGTTTAATGACAGCATACACTTTGTTTGTCAACAAATTAAGAGGAATGAGAACAAGGGCTAAAATATGCTTCGTTTACTCCTTTATTTTTGTTCTGCTTCCAAATTCCAGCGCGAATGAAAGTGTAAATTATAGTTTAAAAAAAAATAGGCATTTGTTTTCGTTTATACTCAGTGAAATGAAAAGAGCACTTAATGACAGAAAATGTACTAAAAATAAATGAGGAATAATTAAACGTATGCATTCTTTATTCATGACATGAACTAAATGAATAAGAAGTTTCTCATGGAATAAGATCTTATGTAACACGACGCAGTGGACGGTACCCCCACACGGGCTGCAGTCACTCATCACAAACACTTCTTGTTCAAAACCTGCTGCAAACTTGTTCAGAGTATACACTCTGTTGGGACTGCTTCGCGTGATTGCCGTCCCAGATATACAAAAGAAAGCATTAGGTAAACAGTAACACTACGTTTCCACACGATAAAAAAGGAATATGTTCCTCTTGAAAAATCTGCAAACTTATGCATGATTATTTTGTCATGGTTTCATACCCCTGTCCCCTATAGATTTAGTTACTGCAATAAACTGGAAATACTGAAACAGACGCTTATCTTCCCTCCATAGATTTATTTGACAGGCCTTATCTTGCAAAAGCGTTGCAACTTGAAATTTGACAAGTTTTCAGCAATTTTAGCAAGATGCTGTTGATGGGAAAATACAATTCACTGAAAATATAAAGTATTTTATATAAGTATCAAAACACGGACGTAATCTAGACATCTATCATTATTATCATCAGGATAATGACAGAAATTGTCTGTATTTACAGTATATAAAAATATAAACAGAACAACAAGTACACAACCATCCTGGGGTCAATATTTGTCCCCATTTTTGCACTTAATTTTTATCCCGGGATTTGCAAAAATATCCTGGGATTATTAAACCTTGGAAATTGTCTGGGAACCCGGGATCAGGGAAACAAGCCCTAATGCTTAATTGGTTAGGTTAATCTAAGGACAGCCCATTTGGGTGGATTTCTGGAAAAAGCACTGGCTTCAAAAAGAGGGTGTTTTGACGTCACCGGAACTTATAATTTCCGGTGGCTATTTATCCCACTAAGGCCACCATGCGCTTTTTTGTTATGAATTCCTCGTGACTACGAACTTGATTAAGAGCAGTCATAATGGCTTTGTAACCACGAAACAATCATAACACTTACCCGTGTTTTGCTTTTCTAATCACGACACTGTTTTGCTGTTCTAGCTAGTTTACAAACCTCTCTGTTTCTGAGTTCTGGCCTTGTGGTGACGGCATAGCCAAAACGCAGAGATGTTTTGAAATTCTCTCTCTCTCTCTCTCTCTCTCTCTCTCTCTCTCTCTCTCTCTCTCTCTCTCTCTCTCTCTCTCTCTATCAATGTGTTTCAATGAAAGGTTTCTCTTTCTTTGTCCCTTCATTCAGAATTTCTAGTTATATCCTTACATTACAAAAGAAGTGAATGATCTCACGCTTATTTATTTGATGAATTGAAACTTTACCTTGTTGACTGGTTTAATTACCCGAGAATGGACGAGCAGACCGACATGGAATTATTATATATGGTCTCCCCTCTTCTAGAAATAAAAAGCACACTTGTACCAGACAGCCATTATCACTGTAGGAGAGGTTGCTGGCCACACTTCGCTTCGGCGCCACTATAGTCGTTCCTTGGGGCATATAATCCCAGAGACATGTAGGTCAATTATTCAAGTTATGCAACATGGGTTTACAAAGTTAAAAAGTAACTATCTTGCATACACAGCATCCTGCATAGTCTAGTGGTATATAGTCTAGTAAACAGTAGGTCTATGACCCGTTAAAGCAGAATAGGTCCTTAAACCTTCGTTTCTGTAGCCAAGGAAGAGTAAAATCATCAACTTTTTTGTACAAAAACTGTTTAATTTATACAAGGAAAATATTATTGTCACAAACTTTTATTTTAGGTACGGAAAATATTACAATGTTATTTAAGCAACAGTACTAATACATACATACATACATACACACACATATATATATATATATATATATGTGTGCGTGTGTGTGTGTGTATTAGTGCTGTTGTTTAAATTACATTCTTATTTTCCGTACATAAAATAAAAGTTCATGATAATATTTTCATTAATATTTCAATTTTCCTGGAATAAATTAAAATTATTTTTTGTACAAAAAAGTTGAAGATTTCACTCTTCCGTGGCCACTGAAACGTAGGTTCAAGGGTCGACGGACTCCGCCCACTTTTGGTCGGAGGGGAACACCAGAGACAGTGAGGTTTACTTCCGGTTCAGAAGACCGGATCCAGCGATCATAACGTCTATGGCGCCCTTAAGAGTGCCTGACAGCTGCTGATTTCCTTAAGGAGACAGGCCACCATCCAAAAGGTGGGCAGAAATCCAGCTTCCATGACAACGGCAAAGTTGCCTATGTCTAGAACTGGTACACCCAACCTTAAGTGGCCCTGACAGCTGCTGATTTCCTTAAGGAGACAGGCCACCAGCAAATAAGGTGGGCAGAAATCCAGCTTCCATGACAACGGCAAAGTTGCCTATGTCTAGAACTGGTATACCCAACCTTAAGTGGCCCTGACAACTACTGATCTCCTTAAGGAGACAGGCCACCAGCAAATAAGGTGGGCAGAAATCCAGTTTCGATGACAGAGGCAAAGTTGCCTATGTCTCGAACTGGTATACCCAACCTTAAGTGGCCCTGACAACTACTGATCTCCTTAAGGAGACAGGCCACCAGCAAATAAGGTGGGCAGAAATCCAGTTTCGATGACAGAGGCAAAGTTGCCTATGTCTCAAACTGGTATACCCAACCTTAAGTGGCCCTGACAGCTGCTGATCTCCTTAAGGAGACAGGCCACCAGCAAATAAGGTGGGCAGAAATCCAGTTTCGATGACAGAGGCAAAGTTGCCTATGTCTCGAACTGGTACACCCAACCTTAAGTGGCCCTGACAGCTGCTGATCTCCTTAAGGAGACAGGCCACCAGCAAATAAGGTGGGCAGAATTCCAGTTTCGATGACAGAGGCAAAGTTGCCTATGTCTCGAACTGGTATACCCAACCTTAAGTGGCCCTGACAGCTGCTGATCTCCTTAAGGAGACAGGCCACCAGCAAAAAAGGGTGGGCAGAAATCCAGTTTCGATGACAGAGGCAAAGTTGCCTATGTCTAAAACTGGTATGCCCAACCTTAAGTGGCCCTGACAGCTGCTGATCTCCTTAAGGAGACAGGCCACCAGCAAAAAAGGTGGGCAGAAATCCAGTTTCGATGACAGAGGCAAAGTTGCCTATGTCTCGAACTGGTATGCCGAACCTTAAGTGGCCCTGACAGCTGCTGATCTCCTTAAGGAGACAGGCCACCAGCAAATAAGGTGGGCAGAAATCCAGTTTCGATGACAGAGGCAAAGTTGCCTATGTCTCGAACTGGTACACCCAACCTTAAGTGGCCCTGACAGCTGCTGATCTCCTTAAGGAGACAGGCCACCAGCAAATAAGGTGGGCAGAAATCCAGTTTCGATGACAGAGGCAAAGTTGCCTATGCCTCAAACTGGTATGCCCAACCTTAAGTGGCCCTGACAGCTGCTGATCTCCTTAAGGAGACAGGCCACCAGCAAAAAAGGTGGGCAGAAATCCAGTTTCGATGACAGAGGCAAAGTTGCCTATGTCTCGAACTGGTACACCCAACCTTAAGTGGCCCTGACAGCTGCTGATCTCCTTAAGGAGACAGGCCACCAGCAAATAAGGTGGGCAGAAATCCAGTTTCGATGACAGAGGCAAAGTTGCCTATGTCTCGAACTGGTACACCCAACCTTAAGTGGCCCTGACAGCTGCTGATCTCCTTAAGGAGACAGGCCACCAGCAAATAAGGTGGGCAGAAATCCAGTTTCGATGACAGAGGCAAAGTTGCCTATGTCTCGAACTGGTACACCCAACCTTAAGTGGCCCTGACAGCCGCTGATCTCCTTAAGGAGACAGGCCACCAGCAAATAAGGTGGGCAGAAATCCAGTTTCGATGACAGAGGCAAAGTTGCCTATGTCTCGAACTGGTACACCCAACCTTAAGTGGCCCTGACAGCTGCTGATCTCCTTAAGGAGACAGGCCACCAGCAAATAAGGTGGGCAGAAATCCAGTTTCGATGACAGAGGCAAAGTTGCCTATGTCTGGAACTGGTACACCCAACCTTAAGTGGCCCTGACAGCTGCTGATCTCCTTAAGGAGACAGGCCACCAGCAAATAAGGTGGGCAGAAATCCAGTTTCGATGACAGAGGCAAAGTTGCCTATGTCTGGAACTGGTATACCCAACCTTAAGTGGCCTTGACAACTATTGATCTCCTTAAGGAGACAGGCCACCAGCAAAAAAGGTGGGCAGAAATCCAGTTTCGATGACAGAGGCAAAGTTGCCTATGTCTCGAACTGGTACACCCAACCTTAAGTGGCCCTGACAACTATTGATCTCCTTAAGGAGACAGGCCACCAGCAAATAAGGTGGGCAGAAATCCAGTTTCGATGACAGAGGCAAAGTTGCCTATGTCTGGAACTGGTATACCCAACCTTAAGTGGCCCTGACAACTATTGATCTCCTTAAGGAGACAGGCCACCAGCAAATAAGGTGGGCAGAAATCCAGTTTCGATGACAGAGGCAAAGTTGCCTATGTCTCGAACTGGTACACCCAACCTTAAGTGGCCCTGACAGCTGCTGATCTCCTTAAGGAGACAGGCCACCAGCAAATAAGGTGGGCAGAAATCCAGTTTCGATGACAGAGGCAAAGTTGCCTATGTCTCGAACTGGTACACCCAACCTTAAGTGTCCCTGACAGCTGCTGATCTCCTTAAGGAGACAGGCCACCAGCAAATAAGGTGGGCAGAAATCCAGTTTCGATGACAGAGGCAAAGTTGCCTATGTCTGGAACTGGTATACCCAACCTTAAGTGGCCCTGACAACTATTGATCTCCTTAAGGAGACAGGCCACCAGCAAATAAGGTGGGCAGAAATCCAGTTTCGATGACAGAGGCAAAGTTGCCTATGTCTCGAACTGGTACACCCAACCTTAAGTGGCCCTGACAGCTGCTGATCTCCTTAAGGAGACAGGCCACCAGCAAATAAGGTGGGCAGAAATCCAGTTTCGATGACAGAGGCAAAGTTGCCTATGTCTCGAACTGGTACACCCAACCTTAAGTGGCCCTGACAGCTGCTGATCTCCTTAAGGAGACAGGCCACCAGCAAATAAGGTGGGCAGAAATCCAGTTTCGATGACAGAGGCAATGTTGCCTATGTCTCGAACTGGTACACCCAACCTTAAGTGGCCCTGACAGCTGCTGATCTCCTTAAGGAGACAGGCCACCAGCAAATAAGGTGGGCAGAAATCCAGTTTCGATGACAGAGGCAAAGTTGCCTATGTCTGGAACTGGTACACCCAACCTTAAGTGGCCCTGACAGCTGCTGATCTCCTTAAGGAGACAGGCCACCAGCAAATAAGGTGGGCAGAAATCCAGTTTCGATGGCAGAGGCAAAGTTGCCTATGTCTGGAACTGGTATACCCAACCTTAAGTGGCCCTGACAACTATTGATCTCCTTAAGGAGACAGGCCAACAGCAAAAAAGGTGGGCAGAAATCCAGTTTCGATGACAGAGGCAAAGTTGCCTATGTCTGGAACTGGTACACCCAACCTTAAGTGGCCCTGACAACTATTGATCTCCTTAAGGAGACAGGCCACCAGCAAATAAGGTGGGCAGAAATCCAGTTTCGATGACAGAGGCAAAGTTGCCTATGTCTGGAACTGGTATACCCAACCTTAAGTGGCCCTGACAACTATTGATCTCCTTAAGGAGACAGGCCACCAGCAAATAAGGTGGGCAGAAATCCAGTTTCGATGACAGAGGCAAAGTTGCCTATGTCTCGAACTGGTATGCCGAACCTTAAGTGGCCCTGACAGCTGCTGATCTCCTTAAGGAGACAGGCCACCAGCAAATAAGGTGGGCAGAAATCCAGTTTCGATGACAGAGGCAAAGTTGCCTATGTCTCGAACTGGTACACCCAACCTTAAGTGGCCCTGACAGCTGCTGATCTCCTTAAGGAGACAGGCCACCAGCAAATAAGGTGGGCAGAAATCCAGTTTCGATGACAGAGGCAAAGTTGCCTATGTCTGGAACTGGTATACCCAACCTTAAGTGGCCCTGACAGCTGCTGATCTCCTTAAGGAGACAGGCCACCAGCAAATAAGGTGGGCAGAAATCCAGTTTCGATGACAGAGGCAAAGTTGCCTATGTCTGGAACTGGTACACCCAACCTTAAGTGGCCCTGACAGCTGCTGATCTCCTTAAGGAGACAGGCCACCAGCAAAAAAGGTGGGCAGAAATCCAGTTTCGATGACAGAGGCAAAGTTGCCTATGTCTGGAACTAGTACACCCAACCTTAAGTGGCCCTGACAACTACTGATCTCCTTAAGGAGACAGGCCACCAGCAAATAAGGTGGGCAGAAATCCAGTTTCGATGACAGAGGCAAAGTTGCCTATGTCTCAAACTGGTATGCCCAACCTTAAGTGGCCCTGACAGCTGCTGATCTCCTTAAGGAGACAGGCCACCAGCAAAAAAGGTGGGCAGAAATCCAGTTTCGATGACAGAGGCAAAGTTGCCTATGTCTCGAACTGGGATGCCCAACCTTAAGTGGCCCTGACAGCTGCTGATCTCCTTAAGGAGATAGGCCACCAGCAAAAAAGGTGGGCAGAAGTCCAGTTTCGATGACAGAGACAAAGTTGCCTATGTCTCACAGTGGTATACCCAACCTTAAGTGGCCCTGACAGCTGCTGATTTCCGTGAGGAGATAGGCCATGATCCAAAAGGTGGGCAGATATCCAGCTTCTCTGTATACAGTCTTCTCTGCAACTCGCAACCTTCTTTTCATCGTCTTGTGGCTGGTGAAACGGTTCAATAAAGTTAAATAAGTGGCAGCCAGAATTCTTTACTGGCTGTTTGTTGGTGCTGCTCCGTCACATTCCGGGGGTGGTTGCGATCGCCTTGGCCCAGTCGATGAGGTTGGCTGGAGGATGGGTGTGTGGGAGGTGGGGGGACCTCCCACTGGCTGAAAGCATGGGGGGGGGGGGGGGTTGGGGGATACAGCAGCCAACACCCATCCCAAAGCCAACCCCATCGTGTGGACCAAGAAGACCGCAACGCCTCCGGAACACGACGTAGCAGCATCAACTCGCAACCAGTCAAAATCCTTCCTCTTCGTCCTCTTCGTTTTCTTCATCCTATTCTTCCTCTTCCTCCTCTTCGTTTCCTTGACATCCTTCCTCTTCCTGTTCCGCTTCCTCTTCTTCTTTCGTCTTATTCATCAGAAAACTTGGGATCTTCAAACAGCTTATCTGCGAAGTCCTTGACGAAGTCCCTGAGAGTGTCGTACTTCTCTCTTTCATCAGCATCACTCAGGATGTCGTTGGCGAGGTTGATCTTCTGCATGATTTCTCTCCTTCGTTCTGGCTCTGCGGGAGACCCTTGGCACCTATCCGGGTTGAACCTGAGCGCCCTTTTCCTGTAGGCCCACCCTATCTCTTTCAAATTAGCATCCTCTTCAATGCCTAGGACGTAGTAGGGGCAGCCATGAAGTTCCATCCTTTCCAGGGTCTCGGCGGTGATGAGCAAAGCTACCAGATCCTCTTGATGTTCGTCTAGCTCCTGCAGATGGACCATAGCTTCAGTGTGTCTTCCAAGCAGCAAGAGACACAGTGCCAGTCTTAACCTACAGTCCGCTTGATTTTCGTCCTTGTCCAGTACACTGAGGAAACATTCGCTTGCCTCTTGCAGCCGCCGAAGCTTGCAGAAGATGTTCCCTTTCATTCTGGCCAAGTCAACCTGGACTTGTGGGGAGGAGGATTCCAGAGACTGGGCGTGTGTAATCCTTTCCAAGACAGCATCGAATTGACATTCATCTATCATCAATGGAATAGAGTCCCATATCATCTGCTGCTCCAGAAATTCCTTTCCCTCGAGTGCCCTTTCGTGGTTAGGACTCCGGTCTAGAACCTGGGTCAAAAGCATTTCAGCTTTATCCAACTCAGAATTAGAAGCACAACGTAGGGCAGACTCCACCAGAACATCACAGTCTTCCTGAGACAGAGCGATCTTGTCTCTGAGAACCTTGTTCTCTTCAACCAGAGTCTTATTCTTATTCTTTTCACATGCTGTAGATTTCTTTATTGAGGACATTTCCCGTTCTCGTTCAGATAGTTTATCCTTTAGATTTTTATTTTCCTGTTGGAGGGACTGAAGTCTATCTTCTAGGTTGCGGACATTCTTCTGCATAGCCAAATTTCCAGTTTTTTTTCCTGGATGCTTCCTTGCAAGAACAGGTTCTTCTCGCTGTGAGGCTTGCCACTTATCTTCGAGTTCTCTGGTCTCCTGTTTCATTTTTTTCCGCTCCGCTTCGTGATCCTTGACTTTCTCTTCAAGGTAACCACAGTAATAATCATTGTCGGACGCTTGACGGAGCAGTTCTTCCAGCTTTTCTCTGTTCCTCTTGCAATCTTGTTCTTTGCCTGCGAGTTGCTCCTTCAGCTTGTCTACCTCCTTTCCTTTCCGGGCCAGTGCGTCTTCGTAATCTGCAATTGTCTTTTGCCTCTCGTCAGCTTGCTGAAGGAGACTCGAGGTTTCCTCCTCAGCCTCCTTCCGCGCCTCCTTCAGCAGCGAAATCATTTCCGTAGCGTAATAGACGTCATCTTCAAGTCGTGCAACGGCATCTCGAGCAAGTTGTTCGGTCGCCTTTTCCTTCGTGTACTTGTTATACACGTTTCCAAGAATTCCTCCCAGAATGAGAGCCATGGCGTTCTTACCAATAAAACGTACAAGGTTTTGGGTAATACTTCCACTTACAAACAATATCACTGATGCGAGACGGATCAGAGCCAATAAGATGTTCACAACAAAAGTAACTTTGCCAAATAGTGACATGGTTAACTTTCTTTCAACCTGATCGAAAGGCTAGAATCAGAAAAAGCCCACTGAGCTTCGGGGATTCCAAAGGCCGTCATTTTGGCTTCAGCGCGATTCTTTCTTAGCTTCGGGAGATTCCTCGCGGAGCCTTCGAAGGCACTTGGAGAAATTGAGGGAATGGTAGAGGAGGCTCCTGATGACGTCGACGGATTCAGAGGTCATGTAAATGAAGACGACCGTGAAGAAGGAAAAATACATGTCCTTGACGGACGAGTAACTAAAAAGGAAGTGAGGACTTTTATCATTTCAGCCATGTTGATTATAACAAAAAAAAAAAGAGAATGAAGAAATAAAAATTAAAAATTAAAAAAAACAAATATTTCAGCAATTTTGATGGGAGAAGTCTAAATTTCTTTAGTTCACTGACAAACACACACACACAAACACACACACACACACACACACACACACACACACGCCTATATATTCACATATATTATAATTCTTCTCGGGTGTTTATTATCTTCGAGATAGAGTGAACTGGACATTATGCGACATTTGCAGCTTAATATTTGTGACTATATATATATATATATATATATATATATATATATATATATATATATATATATATATATATATATATATATATATATATATATATATATATATATATATATATATATATATATATATATATATATAATCAGTAAGCTACAAACGTCCTTTAATATCCAATTCGCTCTACCTCGGAAATAATATATTTTCATATATGTTACCGAAGGGGAATTTTTTAGTTGATAATAAGTTCGTTGTCCCGTGGGCTCGAACCCACGGGGCGACGAACTTATTATCAACTAAAAAATTCCTCTTCGGTAACATTTATGAAAATATATTATTTCCGAGGTAGAGCGAATTGGATATTAAAGGACGTTTGTAGCTTACTGATTTTATATGAATCACGGTGGTGTGATAAAAAGTCATATATATATATATATATATATATATATATATATATATATATATATATATATATATATATATATGTATATATATATATATATATATATATATATATATATATATATTGTAAGTATATAAATATTTATATATATATATATATATATATATATATATATATATATATATATATATATATATATATATATGTATATATATATATATATATATATATATATATATATATATATATATGTTGTAAGTATATAAATATTTTTATATATATGTATGCCTATATATTATATATATATGTATGTATGTATGTATGTATGTATGTATGTATGTATGTGTGCATGTATGTGTGCACAGTATGTATTCACAAATATTAAGCTACAAATGTTGTATAACATCCATATCACTCTATCTCGGGATAACATACACTCAAGAAAAATTATAACTAATAAGTGACCCTCTTACCGTCTGTGATGTCTCCTTTATTTATTCACTATTTTTCTATTTATATCTTCTGTTAGATTGTTGATCTTTCTAACTCTGTTATGTAGTAGCATAGTTTTTCTTTCTTTGCAGGAGGTCTCAAGAAGACACAGTTGATTCTTCTTTCTTCATCAGTACCAAAGAAATAACTTTACAACTGAAGTAGAAGGTGATAAGTTGTATTAATAGAAGGTGGGTCCGAGTGAGCCTGTCTTCTTTATGAACCCACAACGTGTGAGGCTTGCAACTTCACCCCTTCTT
Source organism: Macrobrachium rosenbergii (assembly GCA_039081455.1). Lineage (NCBI taxonomy): Eukaryota > Metazoa > Arthropoda > Malacostraca > Decapoda > Palaemonidae > Macrobrachium > Macrobrachium rosenbergii. The sequence continues at coordinate 129,241 of JANJGK010001347.1, forward strand.
CTTTGTGCCTTAGCTGCTCCTTCTCTGCTCTGTTCTCTAGTGATTTTCTGCTTTCCTTACTTCTATTCTATTCTTTCCTATTCTTCTTTCCTTCTTCTCTCTTCTCTCTTCAGAACTGGACTTGATAAGGATTTTTGGGAGTTTTCGTCCCGCCCCTCTGTAGGCGGAGTCTTGATTTCGGTCCGGCCCTGTAGATGCTTAATTGGTTAGGCTGATCTGAAGACAGCCCATTTGGGTGGGTGTCTGGAAAAAGCACCGCCTTCAAAAAGGGGGTGTTTTGACGTCACCGGAACTTATCATTTCCGGTGGGTATTTATCCCACTAAGGCCACCATGCGTTTTATTTGTTACGAATTCCTCGTGGTTACGAACTCGATTAAGGGGAGTCATGATGGCTTCGTAACCACGACACAGTCATAACACTTACCCGTATTTTGCTTCATGTTCCAAAACATCACTGAACCCAGGCGTTTAAAACACAACGCCTTTTGTTTTGGTATCTTGGCCTCGATACAAGGCGAGTCAGCATTGAGGTCCAGCTTTGTCATGAAATTACAGTCGAAACTCCAAACTTATTCCTTTTTTTCCTCTGTTCGTCTCTCTATTCTCTCTCTTCTCTCTCACTTACTCTCTCTGTTCGTTTCTCTATCCTCTCTATTTCTCTCTCTAACTATCAATGTCTAAATCAATGAAAGGTTTCTCTCTCTTTGTCCCTTTATTCAGAATTTCTAGTTATACCCCTTACATGACATCACTCGGTCACCTACCAAACATTGTCCTCAATATTAAACAACATGGATATAATATTAAAAAAATCCAACTGGTTCCAACTATGGAGTGAAAAATATGTGTATTAAATTATAATCATACACAATAAAAGTACAGCACCTCATTTGCATGAAAAAGGTAAAACAATATTAATATACTGTATACATGATGTTAACATCAACTATCAGTTATTGTTTCCTCTTAATTCTGTCAAAATCTCTTGTATTTTTCTGATCACAAGATTCCTTACTATAATTATGGATAAAATAGCAGATACCACTATTAGCATTAGATTAAACAATGATAAAAGTGGGGAGACAGTTTCTTTATAGTAGGAATATTCATCAACATAGTTCAAATTCTCAAGTTTTTTTTTTTTACTCTAACTGAGACAATTTGAATTCATCGATTTTGTGTGAGTAATTCTTATATGGCACATGTTTATGTAATTCATATTTTGTGCAAAGATGAGTTTTATAATACAATTGGTTTGCTATAACAGACTGACATGATGATGTAAAAGATTTAACATTTTTAAACTTTACCTCTGTAGTAAAGTTGTGACATTTAACTCATTTTTAAACTTTACCTCTGTATAAAGTTGTGATATTTAACTCATTTCTAATCTTTACCCCTGTAGTAAAGGTGTGACATTTAACTCATTTTTAAACTTTACCTCTGTAGTAAAGTTGTGACATTTCACTTATTTTTAAACTTTACCTCCATATAAAGTTGTGACATTTAACTTATTTTTAAACTTTACATCTGTAGTAAAGTTGTGACATTTATCTTTTGCTATAATATTTGCTATTTAAAACACAAAAATTTCCTGATCAATGTATTGCTTCAAAAGTGTTCATAAATTTGTCTGCATACATTTTTCTCTTGATTTTGTTTTAACACAATTTCTTGAATACATGGATATGCATTAGTACTTTTATACAAATTATTAAAATTACATATATATTCCTGTTCTCTTAATAGAATACACTCTTGAAATTTTTGTTCTGTAGATATTAACAACAAGCAAGCGTGTTCTTCTAATGCAAAAATGCTTGAGTGTTCCTTTTTGAATGCATTCTCATTCATTATATGTCATAGGAAATGGGTATACAGTGTCTTGATAGGTACAATTGAATAATCTTATCATAAAACACTTTGGCACTTGTTAAAGTATATTACATGAATACATTTTTACAGGTGGCTGAAAGTGTTTTTCTATGATGCAAAACTTAACAATGTTTTCCAATACTTTTAAGAGTGATTAGTGTTGGGTTCAAAATACAAATGAATAAACTGTTATTATCATCCTTCTGAAAAGGTGATTTAATGCCTCTTTGAATTGCTTTTAATGTTTTATCATTATTTTTCCATGTCTTTTAATAATGATTTCTTTCTTATCAGATTTTCCATATACATATATATATATATATATATATATATATATATATATATATATATATATATATATATATATATATATATTATATTTTCACTACTTACGTTATATTTATGATATTTTCAGTACATACATTATACTTATGACATTTTATTTATATATATATTTTTCACTACATATATTTCAGAAAATATGGCTGCTACAATTTTAAAGGACACATATATGCATTTCATAGCTTCAATGCTTTAAGATGTGATGAAAGAATTTATGGAGTCAGATGGAACTAGGTCGAGAGACTCGAGGTAAAATCTTTGTGTTCAGCAAATGGTTTGATTCCTCAGCAATATTGCCGGTCAGGTGATTTCCGAAGTGTTATGTATATTCGTGAGTACGTGCGTTAATTTGATCTAGATTACGCCAAAATCTGCCCTAAAAGTGAGTTTGATCGTTCATTAACGTGATAGAACTGCAGTTGTCTAGACGTAGCTTTGGAGAGGATCCAGGCTTAAATAGGCAGATAAGGTAGAGTTTGAAATCTCTGTTTTTATGGGAGAAAATTGAACTTGTGATTTTTTACCATGATTTTCTAATCATTATGAACTTTTGAACTGGTGTGGGAGATTTAATATGAATATTCATACCTCTTTTATATTATTGTTTTGTCATGTTACGTTTGCCATATCTTGGCTATGCATTTTACACTTTCCATTATTGTGTTTTGCATTTCATATATTTTTGGGAGTTTTCTATCATGTTTGATTCTTCCGACAGATGTCTGTGGACAGATGTCGGTGGACAGTGTGGACTGTTTCGAATAACATGTGGTAGACTGGTTTTGACATGACTAATTATTGATTTGGGGAGTATGTGTGAGTTTGGATATTTTCAGGCTATTAGCCATAGTGAGACTTCTTTAATCAGAAGTGTTTTACAGTTCAGAGTTTAGTTATCTAACTCGATAATTCATTTATTATGCATTTTAATCTTTGCTTTGTTTTGTTCATTTCTTGTTGGGTTATTTGAATAATAAACCTATTTTGGTAGAAACTATTGCGTTTCTTTAAATAGTCCATTTAGTTGTTTTGGTGAGAATGAGTGCGATTCGGGTGGGTGAACTTCGGAAAACGATGAGAGAGAGAGAGAGAGGCGATACACAGAGAGAGAGAGAGAGAGGTGATACACGGTGAGAGAGAGAGAGAGAGAGAGAGAGAGAGAGAGAGAGAGAGAGAGAGAGAGAGAGAGAGAGAGAGAGAGAGAGAAGAGGAGAAAAATAGATGTAAGTGTTGCCGTGAGCGAACGTTCATACGCCTCCGTTTCATGATTAAAGATCGTTGGAGCACGTTACGTACACCTTCAAAAGGGTGTTAATTCTGTCCTCGTTACAGAATTTAATGGTGGCAGCCGTGTCTGAATGAAATGGCGGCAGCGGGTGTCTTTTGATTTTAAATGGTGGCAGCATGATTTTAATGTCTTTAATGATGGCGAAAGAGGGAGATTGCTAATAGACTAATTGGTAACGTTGATGCCCAAGGCATAGGCGACTTCACCTAAGAGCTAAGGCGACGGGTCAGTGTTGAATGACTGAGTAGGTCGTGATTACGTGTGAAATACGGGGAACCTTTCTTTTTTTTTCCGTTTCTATTCGAGTACTGGGAGTGGGGAGTTGTGAAATAGATCTGGTTGATCTCTAGAGCAATTTTGGGGTTAACAAAATACCCAAATAAGTGTGAATAGTGGCGATTGTGAGTTAATTACGCAAAGTGATGATTCAACTAGAAACGCGCTGGGTGTCTTTTTTGCTTCGCCGTCGAGTAGGTGACGTCACAGGCTGCACACAGCTCTGTTGAGAGATAGGTACTTCGTTTTCTGTTTCAAAATTGGTAAGTACCCCATTCTCGTAAGTTGCGCAGAACGCCGTTTTCTGTTCTTCTTTTAGAGGGGGTAACTTGTGCCTTTCTCTAGTGTTCTTTTTGGTTTCTCTTTTTATGTTGTTACGCTCAGGGCGTGTGATTACTCACAAAATGCCGGACGATGCAGCAAGCACATCCCAATCAGTTGTGGTGCATAAAGTGACGAATATTAGTGCGGGAATTACAAATTATAAAGGGCTAGTGGACGGAAAGCCAACCCAAAATATAGAAACTTTCATTGAGTCAGTGAACAATTATCTGAATTCCAAGAAAATTACGAATGGCGCTGAAGCTTTAACAGAGGCTAAATCATTTCTGGATTTAGATAAAGGAGATATTGGGAAACGAGCACGCAGTTTCGGGTTCAGAAGGTGTAAAACTTGGAATGAACTGCAGAAATTTCTACGAGCTACTTATGGCGGAGTTCAACGTGAATGCGCAGTTCGGAATTTGCGAGAGTTTCTCAAAATAAAGAAGGGCAATGATTCACTAGTCACATACAGTGCGAATTTATTTGATGCAGTAGTTGAGTTAAAGAAATCTATAATAGGCTCTCCATGGGTAACTGGAAATAATATCTCCTTAGATAATTTTGAAAGATTGTTACACTTTGCTTGCCTTTTAACGTCGGTCCCAGATGTAATTGTAGATAGTTTTGATAAGAGAATTGATCAGGATACAGATGAATCCTTTCTGTTTGCACAGATTAACAAAAATCTAGCAAAATGCCCGACACTGGACAGTAGTTTTGTACAGGGAGGTGCAAAGATGTCAGCTGCGGTGTCCAAACCACAGAATAATGATAGTCGCTCGCATTCGGGAAATGATGCAACAGCGAAGACATGTGCACGAGTAGAATCGAAGAAAATTCCAGAGAGATCAGTCACAACGATACGTTGTTTTAATTGTGATAAAATAGGCCATAGTAAGTCAAATTGCAGAGTGAGATATTGTTCAGTTTGCAAATCTTCAGATCATGGATGGAGATTTTGCCCAGCCACGAAGAGTAGAGATTATTCAGGGAAGTCACGGGGAGGTTTTTCTAGATATGACAGGAGAATTCCACATGATGCAAGTTCTAGATACACAAAGGAACAGCAGAATTTTCACAAGATAAGTTCGAAAACAGACACAGGATAATGACTAATCAGGTCGTAGAGTCACTAGAACCTAGGCCGATTGTACGTGGATTCTCTAATGGCAATGAAATTCATATTTTCATTGATTCTGGTAGCTCAGTTAACTTAGTAAATGCTGACCTTTTTCACTCGAGGTTTCCAGAGTGCAAATTAGTCCCTTCTAGTGAGACAGTGTGTGATGTACAAGCGAGGAAACTGAATATTTTAGGTTCGTCATTTCTTACGCTTTGTATCGGCGGAAAGACAATAGTAGAATCATTTTTGGTCATAGAAGGATTAGCCTTAGGTGAAATGATTTTGCTAGGACACCCTTCTTGTATGCGACATAACATCAACATTCTTACGGGAGTTCAGGGGATTACAATAGGTGAGTCAGGTTGTTTTGTTCCATATATACACAGGAAAAAAACTTGTGAGAAACTTAAGACACAGTCTGAGACATGTGTAACACATTCATTAGAGAGTGAAGATATTCCGCAAAGATCTTTCAAAGGATTTTTGTTGGAAGATATTGAACTGCAACCGCGAGTTCCTACATTAGTTAAAGTGTCGCTGAAAGAGGAAAAGTTTCCTTCTCAAGTGTGCGTTGTTGAGGGAACCGAGAAATTCAAAGACGTCGTGAGTACGGTGTCAGTGAATGAAATTTCAGTCGCAGGCGTGACTTCAGTAGAATTAGTTAGCTATCAAGACTCAGTGAAAAAATATCATAAGGGTACTTATGTAATTGATTTTGAAGAGTTTAAGGAAGAGCATAAATTAGTGAGTTTTTGTGGAGACGGGAATATGTTTCCTAACGAGGAGCAACAGTTCCGAAGTCAGGTTCTACATGAACATTTGGCTAAAGTTGATTATCCTGAATATTCAGATAAAGTAGAGAAAGTGTTGAAAGAATATCTAGATATTATTGCTTTGAAAGGAGATAAATTAGGAGTTACAGATGTTTTAGAACATTCAATCCGCCTAGAAAAGGGTACAAATCCCATATATATTCCAGCATATCGAATTCCTTTTAAGATCAGGGAAGAAGTAGAAAAAGAAGTTCAGAAGTGGGAGTCGGAAGGCATTATCAGACCATCCAATTCTCCGTTTAATTTTCCTTTGCTTGCAGTTCCTAAGAAAGACGGTAGTATCAGAGTTTGTGTAGATTTTCGTAAATTGAATGAAAAAACATGCCCAGATAGATATCCGGTAGCTTGTTTGCCTGATTTGTTTGTTGAGATCGGTGGCAAGAATATATATTCATCTATAGATCTGATGCAAGGGTTTTTACAAGTTCCCCTTTGTGAGAGTAGCCGTAAATATACAGCATTTTCGGTACCAAAGGGACATTACGAGTTTAATAGGATGCCTTTTGGATTACAAGGGTCCCCAATAACATTTACTAGACTGGTTAACACAGTACTTCATGGCTTGTTAGGAAAGTCGGTGTTTGTGTACATGGATGACATTCTCATATGCACAGATACAATTGAAGAACATCTAAAGGTGTTAAAAGAAGTCCTTAAGCGATTACGGTTCGCTGGGTTAAAGGTCAAATTGGCCAAATGTGAGTTTCTGAAGAGAAAAATTGTCTATTTAGGACATGTTATCTCTAAAGAGGGAGTTAGAGTGAATGATGAGAAAGTTAAAGCCATTGTGAATTTTCCAGTTCCCAAAACCAGGAAACAGATTCGTTCGTTCCTAGGTATGTCGGGTTTCTTTCGCCGTTTTGTGCGGAATTTTTCTACAATAGCGTCGCCATTGACAGATTTGTTACGAGAAGACGTTAAGTTTGTTTGGGGTGATAGTCAACAATTAGCTTTTGAGAAGCTTAAGAACGCTTTGGTGAACCCACCAATTTTGAAGTTTCCAGATTTTAGTCAACCGTTCACCTTAGTGACTGACGCGAGTCAGGAAGGTATAGGTGCGTGTTTGATGCAGAAATTTGAGGGGAAATTACACCCAATTGCTTTTTATAGCAGAAAGTTCAAAACACGTGGTAGTAACGAAAGGCTGATGTCAGTTGTGGACAAGGAGGCTTTCGCAGTCGTCTCTAGCCTTGTTCATTTTAAGATGTTGTTGTTGGGAAATAAAGTTGAGATTTTTACAGATCATCAACCGTTGTTAGAGCTTTTTAATAAGCCAAATTTGTCGCCCAAGAGAGCACGTTGGTTCCTAACATTGAGAGATTTTGATGCAAACCTCAAATACATTGAAGGTAAGCATAATGTAGTTGCAGATGCATTGAGCAGATATTTTCCGGTCGAGGATGAGGAAATACACACCGAATCCTGTGTGGGTGAAGAGAGTAAATATTTGGTGTCTAATGTCTCTGATATTAGTAGTTCTGAGAGATCGCATGTAGAGGACATACACGTTCCTACAGTGCATACTTCGGGGAGAAATAGTGAGTCGGCAGTCTCGGGAGAGATTGTTATTCGTGATAGTGAGAGTAACGCAGTGTGTTATATTACGGGTGAAAATGTCACTTGGGACATAGGCTTGCTGGAACAAAAGCAAGATGAAGATAAATTGTTGTCAGATGCTAAGGCATTTCTTAAGGGAGTTTCACCGAAGAAAGGGTATAAGTTGCCTTTTTCTGGTCTAGAGTTGGAGAATAATTTATTGGTGAGAAAAGTTAAGTATAACTTGCGAAGTACTCGAAGCATGGGTGAGATTACACAAATCATCGTGCCAGAGAGTCTAGTACCACAAGTTCTAGACATTGTACATTGTAAATTTGGTTCTCCTCATTTGGGTGTAGACAAGACGTATGAAAACGTCAGGTCAAAGTTCTTTTGGAAAAATATGTTTTCCGCAGTAGAAGCCTTTGTGAAGAAGTGTGCTATTTGCAATGCGAATAAGCCAGCGACGACAGTGTCGTGTCGTTTGGGTTCATATCCCATACCACATAGGCCGTTTCAGAGAGTGCATATGGATATTCTGGGTAACTTCTCAGAGTCCGCTTATGGTTATAGACATTTATTAGTAGTTGTTGATGAGTTGACTCGCTTTGTCGAGATTTTCCCACTGAAATACAAATCAGCTGAGGAAGTTGCTATAGCGTTTTTTAAGGGGATAATTTGTCGATATGGTGTTCCAGAATGTCTGATCACAGACAATGGTAGGGAGTTTATTAATAAGACTTTAGACGGTCTTGCTAATTTGTTGGGGATTAAGAAAGTATCTATAATCCCGTATAGACCTGAAGCGAATGGGTTGTGTGAGAGGGCGAATCGGAAAGTAATCGAAGCTTTGCGCATGACGGTGGGAGGTTCCGATACACATTGGGACAGATCTTTGGATGAAGTGCGATATAGTATCAATACTATGATGAATGACACAATTAAGATATCTCCAGCAGAAGCTTTGTATGGATACAAGTTGAAAGGACCTTTTGATTTGTTACCAGAGTGTGTTCAGGGTGATGTTACGGTCACTTCGTTGATAAATACAGCGAGAGAAAGATTTGCACGTATCAGTAAAGAACTTGAACTTAGTTCGCGTGCAATGGTAGAGAAAAGTAACACGAAATCGAGGGGAGTAGCTTTTTCGATGGGTGATAGAGTTTTTGTTAAAGTGAATGTTCGGAATGATCTGAATTATAAATTAAGTCCGAAGTTCCACGGACCTTTTGAGATTGTAGAGATCAAAAGAGGGAATAGATTTGTAGTTAAAGATGTAAACACTGGAGTGACGAAATTGACCCATATTTCGAAATTAAAGAAAGTTGGGATGTAATGGAACGTTTGTATATAGTTAGAGGGATAAGTGGGTTGATGTTTGTGTATATATATGATGTTTATTTTTTTTTGTCTCTTGTTCATTTTAGATGTTGAAGTCCTTAGTCATTTGTTTTCGAATGATTTTAGGAATTGAGACATGGGCTAATTTCATACGAGATTTGACCCGTGTGTTAGTGGGTTGTTGTGTTATGATGTATTTTATCATCTGACGCAATATCTTTGTTGTTTAGGATTTTTTTTTTGGGGAGGTACTTAGTATATCGGACCGAACAAGTCTGATTTTTTTTTTTCGGGTTGGGAGATCGTATTTGAGTGTTTGGATTTTTTTTTCCAGTTTCTTTTTTTTAAAATTAAGGGAGCTGTGTTGTGAGTAATTGTAATTGTTATGATCATGGGAGCGATTGCCATTACGTCAATTGCTATTTTGTTGAGAGTTAGTCAGGTGTTGCGAAATATTTGCTAACCAGAGTAGAACTTTCATGTCTTTTACGAGATATGATACCTTTTAGTGTTTGGATAGAATTTTTTTTTGTGAGTGAGTTCCGTAGAGTTGTTGTGTTTAGTGGTGAGTTGACTGTGATTATTCTGAGATACACACTTGGAATTAGTTCACATTGTGAGTGTTTGATTTTTGCATTAGTAGTTTTGGTTTGGTTCAGTAACATGAAACCTTTTTGTTATTAGACCTTTTTCGAGTGTTTTTGGGAGACTCAGTAGTGACGTGGGATAGAGTAGAGACCATGTTCATTTTGGGAGATCAATATCAAGGTTCGGGAGTTGATTATAAGACGAGTTGTGCTTTGGTTAGAGAGAAGTGTGTGTGTGACGGTAGTGTTTTCCAGTTGCGAGTTGTGTCTGTGGGTGATTGTGAATTATCATTAGTTCATAGACAGACTCCGACAGAATGTGACTTTAGACAGTTCCTGCGAGATTACCACATTGAGTCCACCAGTACTCTTCCTGCTGTGTTTTACAAGGAGTATGCAGTTACAATGATGTGCCAGAGCAACAAGTCGACGACATTCGTTCATCGAGGGTCCGAGCAGTTCGATTCATCCTGCAGAATCATGTCTACGGAATTTCTCGTACTTAGCCGTGCTGTATTCAACAGTTCCGAGAAGATAATTATGCGTCATACGCATAACGAGCATTTGGTAGTGGAGGTACCTACAACCAAGGTGCCAATGACGGTTCCACCGTTGGAAGACATTGACGATTCCGTGATGTTCGAGTATCAGGAATATATTATGCCGACAATTTTAATTGTCTTAATAGCTATTTTACTGATAATTCTTGTTGTGGGAGTAGTAAAGCTTATTCGTGTTTGTAAGATTACATGTAAAGGCTCTAAGAACTCAACCCCAGTGACTTTGGAAGTGCGTCATGAGAGCAGTCCTTAAAGCTGCAGTGCAGTAGACATTGCTGATTGAGCATAGCTCTATTCTGTTATGTTTTATACATATGCTTTTGTTTTGGTTTGCCGTTAAGGAGAGCGAGACGCTCTTATGTGGTGGCCGAGCTCTATTTCAGAAAATATGGCTGCTACAATTTTAAAGGACACATATATGCATTTCATAGCTTCAATGCTTTAAGATGTGATGAAAGAATTTATGGAGTCAGATGGAACTAGGTCGAGAGACTCGAGGTAAAATCTTTGTGTTCAGCAAATGGTTTGATTCCTCAGCAATATTGCCGGTCAGGTGATTTCCGAAGTGTTATGTATATTCGTGAGTACGTGCGTTAATTTGATCTAGATTACGCCAAAATCTGCCCTAAAAGTGAGTTTGATCGTTCATTAACGTGATAGAACTGCAGTTGTCTAGACGTAGCTTTGGAGAGGATCCAGGCTTAAATAGGCAGATAAGGTAGAGTTTGAAATCTCTGTTTTTATGGGAGAAAATTGAACTTGTGATTTTTTACCATGATTTTCTAATCATTATGAACTTTTGAACTGGTGTGGGAGATTTAATATGAATATTCATACCTCTTTTATATTATTGTTTTGTCATGTTACGTTTGCCATATCTTGGCTATGCATTTTACACTTTCCATTATTGTGTTTTGCATTTCATATATTTTTGGGAGTTTTCTATCATGTTTGATTCTTCCGACAGATGTCTGTGGACAGATGTCGGTGGACAGTGTGGACTGTTTCGAATAACATGTGGTAGACTGGTTTTGACATGACTAATTATTGATTTGGGGAGTATGTGTGAGTTTGGATATTTTCAGGCTATTAGCCATAGTGAGACTTCTTTAATCAGAAGTGTTTTACAGTTCAGAGTTTAGTTATCTAACTCGATAATTCATTTATTATGCATTTTAATCTTTGCTTTGTTTTGTTCATTTCTTGTTGGGTTATTTGAATAATAAACCTATTTTGGTAGAAACTATTGCGTTTCTTTAAATAGTCCATTTAGTTGTTTTGGTGAGAATGAGTGCGATTCGGGTGGGTGAACTTCGGAAAACGATGAGAGAGAGAGAGAGAGGCGATACACAGAGAGAGAGAGAGAGAGGTGATACACGGTGAGAGAGAGAGAGAGAGAGAGAGAGAGAGAGAGAGAGAGAGAGAGAGAGAGAGAGAGAGAGAGAGAGAAAGAGGAGAAAAATAGATGTAAGTGTTGCCGTGAGCGAACGTTCATACGCCTCCGTTTCATGATTAAAGATCGTTGGAGCACGTTACGTACACCTTCAAAAGGGTGTTAATTCTGTCCTCGTTACACATATATTATATTTATGACATTTTCAGTTCAGCACCAATATACATATACATACATATACATATTTAACTCTGCCTGTTTCGTAGATTATATCTTTTTTTTATAACATTATCTCCACCACTTTCATGTCTTAATGTTATCTATATCTTCAGAGGACCAAGGATCTGTTTTTACTACTTTTATATGATTCCAGTGAACTACTTTTTCCTTTAGATCACTTTCATGATTATTCTATATTTGTTTCATTTTAGCACTTCTACAACTCTATATGGTCCAGTGAATTTGGGAGAGACCTTTACATTTGGCCCTTCTAGAACATGATTTTGGACATAAATTTGAGTGCCTACTTTAATATCTGGTTTAATGGTACCTTTATTGTAATATTTGGCGTGAGTATTATGACCCTCTTTTAATTTTTCCCTAGTTTTCATAATTGTCTCGTAAGTACGTCTGATCTTCCATGCAATGTAGTCATCATAGTTATAAGTATGTCTGGGTGGTGTTGCATCGTCTAACAATGTGTTAGGGAATCTTTTCTGATGACCATGTAGCTTAAAGTATGGGGATTCTCCTATTGTTTCATTTATAGTATTATTCAATGTGAATTGTCCGTCTTCTAATGCCAAGTCCCAATCTTCTGTCCGTGGGCTCACTAAAGTTTTCACGATATCCTTTATTTTACGATTAGTTCGTTCTGCTGCTCCATTAGAACTTGGTTTATAAGCTGTTATTTGACGTTTATTTATTGCATAAAATTCACATATTTTCTTTCAAAGATCACTGGTAAATTCAGCAGCATTGTCCGAAAGAAGAACTTGTGGACATGAATGTCTTGTGATAGTTCTAGATTTAAGAGCTTCTGCAACTGTCGCTGCATCCCTATTTCTTACTGGTACTATTTCTACATATCTAGTTAAATAATCTAAGAAGACTGATGTTTATCTATTTCCTCTAATGGTGGTTGGAAATGGACCTAAAAAGTCCATAGTGACTACTTGAAAAGGGTTTAATTCTGATGGATATTTTTCAAGTGGAGCTTTCAGATTTGCGTTACCTTCGTGTCGGTTACAAACTACACAGTTCTGTACAGAGTTTTTGTCATCTTCACTACAATGTGGCCAAAGATAATTTCTGGTTATGATTCTGCTTGTCTTTTGAATTCCTGGATGTCCTGCTAACTTATATGAGTGTGTTAGTTCTAAAACTCCTCTGACTAGTGCCTTTGGGATGTATAGACGAGAACAACCATTCTTCTCTGTTGGCCTTTTATACAACAATCCATTTATCAATTCAAAGTCAGGTTTCAAAGATTCATCTGTCATTAACTGTCCTACTATCTGTCTGGTTTGTGCATCATTTTCTTGTTGTATTTTCACTCTTTCTAGATCTAAATCTACTGCCTGACAACTAAAAACAAAAGGTATTAGTGGTAATGCATTTTTCTGTTTCTTCTTGAGATCTGGGTAATGGATCTGCCAAGGTGTTGAATTTCCCTGGAATACACGTGAATTCTGGGGCAAATTCTAGTACACTAATGAACCATCTATTGAACTTCATGTTGTTGGTAAAGGCTCTCTTTTTTAAATAAGTCATAAATGGGTTTGTGACCAGTAAGCACATTAACCTTATGACCTAAGAGTATGTATCTAAATTTCTTTAAACCCGAATATAAAGCTAAACATTCTCTTTCTCTGGTACAGTAGTTTCTTCCTGCTGGATTTAAAACTCTACTGGCATAATATACTGCTGTCATTCTAGTTTTTGCCTTTTGCAACAATACAGCTTCTAGTCCTGTACTTGAGGCATCACAAGCTAAGTAGAAGTCTTTGGAAGAATCTGGATAAACTAAAACAGGGTTCCTGGTCATTTTGCTCTTTAGTGTTTGAAAGGCTGATTCTTGGTCATCCTTCCATTCATAATTAATGTCTCTCTTGGTTAATTTTGTCAAAGGTTTGGCAATAGTAGCAAAACCCTTTATGAAAGGTGTATAATAACCTACCATACCTAGGAACCTCCTTAATGCTTTCAAATTAGTGGGAGCTGGGTAATCAACTATTGCCTTTATTTTACCTGCCTGCATGCGCAGTCCATCTTCACCAATTACATGACCCAAGTGTTCTATGGATTTCATCAGGAATTGACATTTCTTTAATTTTATTTTTAGTCCTGCAATTCTTAATCTCTCCAGGACCATTTCTAATGTTCTGAGGTGACTTTCTAAGTCTTTGTTAAAAATGATTACATCGTCTAAGTATACTGCAACATTCTCTATGTTCCCTAGAATTTGTAGCATTAATCTGACAAATGTTAAATGGGGTGATGTTAGTCCAAATGGCATTACTTCAAACTGTAAAATTGTTCTTTATGTGTGCTGAAGGCTGTGAATGGTTTCGATTCTTCATCTAGAGGTACTTGCCAAAATCCACTAAGCAAATCTAAGGATGAAAATATTTTGGCTCCTCCTAATTGAGCTAACATGTCCTGGATTACTGGCATCGGCATTCTATCTGCAACTGTGTTGAAATTTAACTTCCTGTAATCTATTACAAGTCTCCAACTACCATCTTTCTTTGGAACGAGTAACAATGGTGAAGTATATGGAGATTTAGAAGGAATTACTACTCATTTCCTCTATCAGCTTGTCAACTATGGGTCTCTGGCTTATTGGTAATCTGTAATTAGGAATAAAAAATGGCTTGGGTCCATCATCTAACAAAATTCTATGTTGTAGAACATTTGTTCCTCCTAGTTTATCTCCTTCTATAGCTATTACATTTATGTATTTTTCTAACACCTGAATTAACTTGTGTCTATTTTCTGGAAAATCTGTTTTGTTTACTTCTGAGCTTAATTGAGAGTTTTGGCCAGTTATAGAGAAAAATGCTTTTTCTTCTGCTGTTAGTAAAGGATTGTTAAAGGGAATTCCTATGCAAAAGACAATACCTGCGTATAAGGTTAGTCTGTCTGAATAATTTTGTAAATAAACTTCGCAATTACCACCATTCATATGGACGAGCGAGTTATCCATCCTGACAAAATCTGGTAATTCTTCATTCAGTAACAGAATATCCTCACCCCTTACATCCTCTTTTGATCTCAAATAAATCTTTTGTTAAACATTTTGGAGACAAAGTTACTGCTCGGTTGAGTATAAATTGTACTTTATTATCATCAGCTGTGCTAACACAACATATTTCTTCTTCTTTTGTGTCTGAAAAATAACAAAGTTCTGCATCTGCAGTGGTTTCTTCTGTTACTTCTATTATACTATTTAGTTCTGATCTATTTATTTTATCTAAGAGTAATACTTCATTTAGTATTTTTCCTTCATAATTCATTACTACATTGCTGCAATCATAAGTACAGGCGCCTTGATTTTCGTGAGATTCAGTGTTGTGGTGACCACCATTGTTCATATCTGAGTAATTATGGATACTAGAGTATATATCATCTATATGTGTATTGGTGAGATGTGCACTTCTCAACAATTCTGTATTCTGGGATCGTGGGAATTCCTCTTTTCTGTCTATTTTCATTTTATCTTTCTTGCTATTGTTATTTATGTCTTTCCTGTATGTTCGTTTCGCTTGTGGAAAATGTCTCAGACAAATTGATCAGATTTGGGTGAAACTTTCCTTCGTAAATCTCAAAACATTCGCTCTTCTGACTATCTGGTTTCAGGCTGATCTTGCCTTCACTACAATCTAATATCATTCCACATCTCCTCAGTGATTTAAATGAAAATAAAACTTGTGCGGGAAAAAATCTGTCTTCTAAAACTAGGAAACTTTCAATAAATCTATGTTATATAAATTTCTAGGTTCACATTCCCTAGACTTTTAATCGGTTTCCCTGATACTCCTTCTATTACTCTACTTTGACTCTGAGTCTGAGTTGCTGCAACCAACAGTACTTGGTTAAATGCCCGATCTTTTTGCAAACTGCACAGATTTTAGGCTTTGTGCATTCATTAGTGGAATGGTTTGTATACCCGCAGTTTTCACATGTTATTTTTGGTGTAGCTCCTTGAGCTGCGTAATTCTCTGGTTTTGAATGATTCATGTTTGTCTATCTGTTGTTTGTCATAATTGGTAAGGTTGCTAATTGCATCCCTCAATGCATCAAACGGACACTGCACTACACTGGTATTTTAAAATCATATGAAATTCTATACCCAAAATACACAACAGTAATCAAAAATGCATCATAAAAATCATAGTATGTAAAAAAAAAAAGTCCTATCTATCAAACACACAAAAAAAAATCAATAAGATAAAAAAAATGTTTGAGAGAGAAAACCATAAATTTTACATATCATTTGAGAGATATTATTAAAAGAAAAAAAATTACACTCAGTGAGAGAGAGAGAGAGAGAGAGAGAGAGAGAGAACTTTTGAGAGAATTAATTTTCCAACTCACGTATTTTCTGTTGACGTCTTCCAATCGTAAACTGTCGTGTGGTTTCGTCAACTGTTTTTCACTTCTGCGACTGCGTCGTATTGGTCGCTTTCGGTAGGTGCTTCATTCGCTGCCTTTTTATCACTTTCGCGACCAACACAATTTCGTTGTCGCGTTCGCTGCCGACGTTCACTGCTGCCGATGTTCAAACGTTCAGGATGCGTTCTGCCACTGCCTTCAGGACACGTTCAGGATACGTTCACTTGTAGACGTTCAGACGTTCAGTCGTTTAGACAGTCGTTGTTGGATGCTCTGCGGGGTTTTGACTAGTACGTTTGGGTCGTTGTTTATTCGTCATTCGCCAGTGTTATGATGCCTTCGTCGTTATGTTTTCGGCTGTTAATGTTTGCAGAGAGGTGCTTGTTTTAGATTCTGGTATGCGTCTTTCACACTTGCACTGCGCTATTTGTCTTCGTTTTGGATCCGCTTCAGCCGGCACCTTTATGTGATGTCTTCCTTATTTATTTATTATTCTTCTGTTTATATCTGCTGTTAGACTGTTGATCTTTCTTACTTTGTTATGTAGTAGCGTAGTTTTTTCTTTCTTTCTCAGGAGGTCTTAAGAAGACACAATTGATTTTTCTTTCTTCGTTAGTACCAAAGACATAACTGTACGACTGAAGTATAAGGTGATAAGTTGTACAAACATAGGGAGTGTCCAAGTGAGCTTGTCTTCTTTATGAGCCCACAACGGGTGAGAGGCTTGCAACCTCACCCCTTCTTCTTTGTGCCTTACCTGCTCCTTCTCTGCTTTCCTTACTTCTCTATTCTCTCTTCAGAACTGGACTTGAGAAGGATTTTTGGAAGCTTTTGTCTGTAGGCAGAATCTTGGTTATGGTCCGGCCCCGTAGATGCTTAATAGGGATTGTCGTTTTAGAGCTTTTTCTTTGTCCCGGGATTCCGGGATAAAATGAGTCCTGATCCCGGGAATTGTCTGAAATTATACATTATACCTTGTTTCCCTTTCAGGTTTTCGATATGCTCAGCACTGCTAGATATGCAGAAGTATTACTGTAGGTTGACTGTCTCATTAATTCCACCTAGTGGTTAATGACAGCATACACTTTGTTTGTCAACAAAGTAAGAGGAATGAGAACAAGGGCTAAAATATGCTTCGTTTACTCCTTTATTTTTGTTCTGCTTCCAAATTCCAGCGCGAATGAAAGTGTAAATTATAGTTTAAAAAAAAGGCATTTGTTTTCGTTTATACTCAGTGAAACGAAAAGAGTACTTAATGACAGAAAATGTAGTAAAAATAAATGAGGAATAATTAAACGTATGCATTCTTTATTCATGACATGAACTAAATGAATAAGAAGTTTCTCATGGAATGAGATCTTATGTAACACGACGCAGTGGACGGTACCCCCACACGGGCTGCAGTCACTCATCACAAACACTTCTTGTTCAAAACCTGCTGCAAACTTGTTCAGAGTATACACTCTGTTGGGACTGCTTCGCGTGATTGCCGTCCCAAATATACAAAAGAAAGCATTAGGTAAACAGTAACACTACGTTTCCACATGATAAAAAAGGAATATGTTCCTCTTGAAAAATCTGCAAACTTATGCATGATTATTTTGTCATGGTTTCATACCCCTGTCCCCTATAGATTTAGTTACTGCAATAAACTGGAAACACTGGAACAGACGCTTATCTTCCCTCCATGGATTTATTTGACAGGCCTGATCTTGCAAAAGCGTTGCAACTTGAAATTTGACAAGTTTTCAGCAATTTTAGCAAGATGCTGTTGATGGGAAAATACAATTCACTGAAAATATAAAGTATTTTATAAAGTACCAAAACAGAGACATAATCTAGACATCTATCATTATTATCATAAGGATAATGACAGAAATTGTCTGTATTTACAGTATATAAAAATAAAAACAGAACAACAACTACACAACCATCCTGCGGTCAATATTTGTCCCTATTTCTGCACTTAATTTTTATCCCGGGATTTGCAAAAATATCCTGGGATTATTAAACCTTGGAAATTGTCTGGGAACCCGGGATCCGGGAAACAAGCCCTAATGCTTAATTGGTTAGGTTAATCTAAGGACAGCCCATTTGGGTGGATTTCTGGAAAAAGCACCGCCTTCAAAAAGGGGGTGTTTTGACGTCACCGGAACTTATAATTTCCGGTGGCTATTTATCCCACTAAGGCCACCATGCGCTTTTTTGTTACGAATTCCTCGTGACTACGAACTTGATTAAGAGCAGTCATAATGGCTCTGTAACCACGAAACAATCATAACACTTACCCGTGTTTTGCTTTTCTAATCACAACACTGTTTTGCTGTTCTAGCTAGTTTACAAACCTCCCTGTTTCTGAGTTCTGGCCTTGTGGTGACGGCATAGCCAAAACGCAGAGATGCTTTGAAATTCTCTCTCTCTCTCTCTCTCTCTCTCTCTCTCTCTCTCTCTCTCTCTCTCTCTCTCTCTCTCTCTCTCTCTCTCTCTCTCTCTCTATCAATGTGTTTCAATGAAAGGTTTCTCTCTCTTTGTCCCTTCATTCAGAATTTCTAGTTATATCCTTACATTACAAAAGAAGTGAATGATCTCACGCTTATTTATTTGATGAATTGAAACTTTACCTTGTTGACTGGTTTAATTACCCGAGAATGGACGAGCAGACCGACATGGAATTATTATATATGGTCTCCCCTCTTCTAGAAATAAAAAGCACACTTGTACCAGACAGCCATTATCACTGTAGGAGAGGTTGCTGGCCACACTTCGCTTCGGCGCCACTATAGTCGTTCCTTGGGGCATATAATCCCAGAGACATGTAGGTCAATTATTCAAGTTATGCAACATGGGTTTACAAAGTTAAAAAGTAACTATCTTGCACACACAGCATCCTGCATAGTCTAGTGGTATATAGTCTAGTACACAGTAGGTCTATGACCCGTTAAAGCAGAATAGGTCCTTAAACCTTCGTTTCTGTAGCCAAGGAAGAGTAAAATCATCAACTTTTTTGTACAAAGACTGTTTAATTTAAACAAGGAAAATATTATTGTCACAAACTTTTATTTTATGTACGGAAAATATTACAATGTTATTTAAGCAACAGTACTAATCCATACATACATACATACACACCATATATATATATGTGTGCGTGTGTGTGTGTGTATTAGTGCTGTTGTTTAAATTACATTCTTATTTTTCGTACATAAAATAAAAGTTCATGATAATATTTTCATTAATATTTCAATTTTCCTGGTATAAATTAAAATTATTTTTTGTACAAAAAAGTTGAAGATTTCACTCTTCCGTGGCCACTGAAACGTAGGTTCAAGGGTCGACGGACTCCGCCCACTTTTGGTCGGAGGGGAACACCAGAGACAGTGAGGTTTACTTCCGGTTCAGAAGACCGGATCCAGCGATCATAACGTCTATGGCGCCCTTAAGAGTGCCTGACAGCTGCTAATTTCCTTAAGGAGACAGGCCACCATCCAAAAGGTGGGCAGAAATCCAGCTTCCATGACAACGGCAAAGTTGCCTATGTCTAGAACTGGTATACCCAACCTTAAGTGACCCTGACAACTACTGATCTCCTTAAGGAGACAGGCCACCAGCAAATAAGGTGGGCAGAAATCCAGTTTCGATGACAGAGGCAAAGTTGCCTATGTCTCGAACTGGTATACCCAACCTTAAGTGACCCTGACAGCTGCTGATCTCCTTAAGGAGACAGGCCACCAGCAAATAAGGTGGGCAGAAATCCAGTTTCGATGACAGAGGCAAAGTTGCCTATGTCTCGAACTGGTACACCCAACCTTAAGTGGCCCTGACAGCTGCTGATCTCCTTAATGAGACAGGCCACCAGCAAATAAGGTGGGCAGAATTCCAGTTTCGATGACAGAGGCAAAGTTGCCTATGTCTCGAACTGGTATACCCAATCTTAAGTGACCCTGACAACTATTGATCTCCTTAAGGAGACAGGCCACCAGCAAAAAAGGTGGGCAGAAATCCAGTTTCGATGACAGAGGCAAAGTTGCCTATGTCTCGAACTGGTATACCCAACCTTAAGTGGCCCTGACAGCTGCTGATCTCCTTAAGGAGACAGGCCACCAGCAAAAAAGGTGGGCAGAAATCCAGTTTCGATGACAGAGCCGAAGTTGCCTATGTCTCAAACTGGTATGCCCAACCTTAAGTGGCCCTGACAGCTGCTGATCTCCTTAAGGAGACAGGCCACCAGCAAAAAAGGTGGGCAGAAATCCAGTTTCGATGACAGAGGCAAAGTTGCCTATGTCTGGAACTGGTATGCCGAACCTTAAGTGGCCCTGACAACTATTGATCTCCTTAAGGAGACAGGCCACCAGCAAATAAGGTGGGCAGAAATCCAGTTTCGATGACAGAGGCAAAGTTGCCTATGTCTCGAACTGGTATGCCCAACCTTAAGTGGCCCTGACAGCTGCTGATCTCCTTAAGGAGACAGGCCACCAGCAAATAAGGTGGGCAGAAATCCAGTTTCGATGACAGAGGCAAAGTTGCCTATGTCTCGAACTGGTACACCCAACCTTAAGTGGCCCTGACAGCTGCTGATCTCCTTAAGGAGACAGGCCACCAGCAAATAAGGTGAGCAGGAATCCAGTTTCGATGACAGAGGCAAAGTTGCCTATGTCTCAAACTGGTATGCCCAACCTTAAGTGGCCCTGACAGCTGCTGATCTCCTTAAGGAGACAGGCTACCAGCAAAAAAGGTGGGCAGAAATCCAGTTTCGATGACAGAGGCAAAGTTGCCTATGTCTCGAACTGGTATGCCCAACCTTAAGTGGCCCTGACAGCTGCTGATCTCCTTAAGGAGACAGGCCACCAGCAAATAAGGTGGGCAGAAATCCAGTTTCGATGACAGAGGCAAAGTTGCCTATGTCTCGAACTGGTACACCCAACCTTAAGTGGCCCTGACAGCTGCTGATCTCCTTAAGGAGACAGGCCACCAGCAAATAAGGTGGGCAGAAATCCAGTTTCGATGACAGAGGCAAAGTTGCCTATGTCTCGAACTGGTACACCCAACCTTAAGTGGCCCTGACAGCTGCTGATCTCCTTAAGGAGACAGGCCACCAGCAAATAAGGTGGGCAGAGATCCAGTTTCGATGACAGAGGCAAAGTTGCCTATGTCTCGAACTGGTACACCCAACCTTAAGTGGCCCTGACAGCTGCTGATCTCCTTAAGGAGACAGGCCACCAGCAAATAAGGTGGGCAGAAATCCAGTTTCGATGACAGAGGCAAAGTTGCCTATGTCTCGAACTGGTACACCCAACCTTAAGTGGCCCTGACAGCTGCTGATCTTCTTAAGGAGACAGGCCACCAGCAAATAAGGTGGGCAGAAATCCAGTTTCGATGACAGAGGCAAAGTTGCCTATGTCTGGAACTGGTATACCCAACCTTAAGTGGCCCTGACAACTATTGATCTCCTTAAGGAGACAGGCCACCAGCAAAAAAGGTGGGCAGAAATCCAGTTTCGATGACAGAGGCAAAGTTGCCTATGTCTGGAACTGGTACACCCAACCTTAAGTGGCCCTGACAACTATTGATCTCCTTAAGGAGACAGGCCACCAGCAAATAAGGTGGGCAGAAATCCAGTTTCGATGACAGAGGCAAAGTTGCCTATGTCTGGAACTGGTATACCCAACCTTAAGTGGCCCTGACAACTATTGATCTCCTTAAGGAGACAGGCCACCAGCAAATAAGGTGGGCAGAAATCCAGTTTCGATGACAGAGGCAAAGTTGCCTATGTCTCGAACTGGTACACCCAACCTTAAGTGGCCCTGACAGCTGCTGATCTCCTTAAGGAGACAGGCCACCAGCAAATAAGGTGGGCAGAAATCCAGTTTCGATGACAGAGGCAAAGTTGCCTATGTCTCGAACTGGTACACCCAACCTTAAGTGGCCCTGACAGCTGCTGATCTCCTTATGGAGACAGGCCACCAGCAAATAAGGTGGGCAGAAATCCAGTTTCGATGACAGAGGCAAAGTTGCCTATGTCTGGAACTGGTATACCCAACCTTAAGTGGCCCTGACAACTATTGATCTCCTTTTAAGGAGACAGGCCACCAGCAAAAAAGGTGGGCAGAAATCCAGTTTCGATGACAGAGACAAAGTTGCCTATGTCTGGAACTGGTACACCCAACCTTAAGTGGCCCTGACAACTACTGATCTCCTTAAGGAGACAGGCCACCAGCAAATAAGGTGGGCAGAAATCCAGTTTCGATGACAGAGGCAAAGTTGCCTATGTCTCAAACTGGTATGCCCAACCTTAAGTGGCCCTGACAGCTGCTGATCTCCTTAAGGAGACAGGCCACCAGCAAAAAAGGTGAGCAGAAATCCAGTTTCGATGACAGAGGCAAAGTTGCCTATGTCTCGAACTGGGATGCCCAACCTTAAGTGGCCCTGACAGCTGCTGATCTCCTTAAGGAGACAGGCCACCAGCAAAAAAGGTGGGCAGAAGTCCAGTTTCGATGACAGAGGCAAAGTTGCCTATGTCTCAAAGCGGTATACCCAGCCTTAAGTGGCCCTGACAGCTGCTGATTTCCGTGAGGAGATAGGCCATGATCCAAAAGGTGGGTAGATATCCAGCTTCTCTGTATATAGTCTTCTCTGCAACTCGCAACCTTCTTTTCATCGTTTTGTGGCTGGTGAAACGGTTCAATAAAGTTAAATAAGTGGCAACCAGAATTCTTTACTGGCTGTTTGTTGGTGCTGCTCCGTCACATTCCGGGGGTGGTTGCGATCGCCTTGGCCCAGTCGATGAGGTTGGCTGGAGGATGGGTGTGTGGGAGGTGGGGGGACCTCCCACTGGCTGAAAGCATGGGGGGGGGGGGGGATACAGCAGCCAACACCCATCCCAAAGCCAACCCCATCGTGTGGACCAAGAAGACCGCAACGCCTCCGGAACATGACGTAGCAGCATCAACTCGCAACCAGTCAAAATCCTTCCTCTTCGTCCTCTTCATCCTATTCTTCCTCTTCCTCCTCTTCGTTTTCTTGACATCCTTCCTCTTCCTGTTCCGCTTCCTCTTCTTCTTTCGTCTTATTCATCAGAAAACTTGGGATCTTCAAACAGCTTATTTGCGAAGTCCTTGACGAAGTCCCTGAGAGTGTCGTACTTCTCTCTTTCATCAGCATCACTC